>CM019181.2:55717497-56260994 GCA_009739505.2 Apolygus lucorum | reverse complement strand
TTCTTTCTTCGTTTCAGAGGTTATAGGATACGATAGTGATGATTGAATTGAGGTTTCTTTATATATGTATGTAAATATTTATATATGTAAATATGTATTTATATATTTAATTTTGACAACGATTTGAGTCATGAAAACCTCTAAAAATTGAATAGTAAGCGATCGAATATTGGAACGAATCCAAATTAAACGTTTGCTAAATCCGAATAAGAGATTTTCAACGATGACATGTTCTCGGTAAGTCACGACAGGCCACATTACTGCGAATGACAATCCGAAGAACCTAGTTTGTTCAAACAGAACCTTGTTGACTCTTAGCGGAAATGTGTTCCGAAAACGTCGCTACTTACATCATTTTGTTTTCCAATAAAAAATAAAAATAAATAAATAAATGTCTGCCAAATGGGTGTGGCACATAGCTTCCTAGTATCCATAACCCGATTGTATACATGATCCGACCATTGTAGCCTTAACTTAACTCCGTTACTCTGTGATTGTAGCTAAAAGCTCACATAGGGAAAATTCTATATGTCAACATCCACAATCCCTGGAAATTTCATCGAATTCGAGAGGAAAATGTAGAAGTTACAGCCCTTAGAAGGGTTTTACTCTGAAGCTGCGGTGACGGCAGAGACGGCGTTCTTGGTGTACCTTTAATCACATTTTAACCCACTACATCTAAATTCGGAGGAATACGGCTATGAAATTCTTACAGCTTCTTGATAATGGTCAGAACTTCAAGAAAAAAAATGAGCCAGCCCGAAGGAAGGCGAAGCTCGGTTTTTCCACTCCCCTCTAGCTGTATTTCGCTATAAAAACCCCTAATCTGGAGCTAATGTTCAAGCTAAAATGTTATGAAAAAATAATTAGTATTTTTTAGGGATACTACATATATATATATCCAACATTACATGATTTTATTTCAATTTTTTGAAACACATAGAACGTGTTAGGAAATTTTCAAATTCCACTGTCAAAGTGCTTAAATCTCGAAATATCAGGTTTGAGCGCCTATTTAGCAGTTAAAACAATTTTTAAACACTGAAGGTCCTTCACACACCCTAATTCTACAGGTAATAGACTTTGAGAAAACCACATTGCATTTCTTTTTAGTCACTTTGCAAGAATGGAGTTTTTTCCACTCCGGCCCCACTGTGCGGCGGGTCTTGGACGAAGCAATAAACCTGCGGGCGGTACTCGCGGTACTCACGGAATTTACTCTTAAACTGATAATAACCTATTCTATTCAGTGTTTTGAGGCCAAATAAAATATACCACGCTATTAACCCTTAATTTCCCACTCGTTCAAGAAATTTGTTTTTCTATCGGATTTTTTTCAATCAAATTTAGATTTATTTTGACAAATCTATTGAATGTTTGGGCATAAGATACCTCAAAGGCTCTACTACAGTCTATTAGCTCGATGATCTTTCCAAGGGCCATCTGCATCAGCAGAATCTGTCTATAAACCCAATTTTGTTGGCGTAAAAGAAGAAAACTTGTAAAATCCTTGGTGGGATGTTGGTGTATGTTATTTCTCATAAAGCCAGAACCAATAAATGAGGTGGAGAAGGTTCACTTCTTAGAGGAATCTATGCTACCTCTATGCTGCCTACGCGTGTTGTTCTGGAAATTTTGACATTTTCATGTCTTTGCTTTGGTACATAAACTGAAAAATCGTCACGAAAACTAAGCAAGTCTTGCTCACGCGACCAATAAATAAAAACGCTGCAAATTATTACACAATGGTTTATTATTTTTCTATATAGATCACTCGTCTACAAAATCACCAACCATCCAATATGAAGAGAAGAAAAAAAAAATAAAAATAAAAAATAAAAATCACCAACCATCGATCGCATTTCGTTCAGCTCTAATTTGAACGGAAATTAGGCCTCTTCTGCGATTCACACTCGTGTTTTGATTCATATATATATTTTTCAATATAAACCCTTAAATTTTCGTAGGGAGCGAACGGTTAGTCCTACAGAGCTCTGCGTGGTCTCAAAAATTCTAAAAATTCTATAGAATCATAAATTGAAGGAAAAACAATACCTTTATATCTCATATTAGCCCAAGGGGTCGTATACGACCCATAGGTTCACGATTTTCTTCCCATGCTCCTACCGTATTTTTCGTTGTTAGAGTTAATAAAGTATTTCGATCAAGTACTCATGAAAGCGAGGAAAAATCCTGATTATCAAGATCAGACTCTTCGATGATGAGAAAAGTAAAATATATGCATAGTTTTGTGAATATTCGGATTAGCATTTTCATATATTTAAAAAAATGCAAATCCACCGTCATGAAACTAGTGTTCCAATGTCAGTGTAATGTTCACACATATGTCTAGTGGGGTGAATAAATAATTTGTGAAAAACGATGGATTAGAAGTAATAACCTTCAATAATTCAGAGTGGGGTCGTAGGCGACCCGACGGCCCGATATGGGATCAACAGTTTGGCATGGCCTTGAAGTCAGCTGCATAGCGCGAAGAACATTGAGTCGCAGATAATGCTTGAATGTTGTGAAGGTTTGTCGCCGTATGAATTGTTCAGCCTGTTTTATGATGATGAAATCATAAATACGATAGTTGAAGAATCACTGAGATACGCTGCTCAAAAAAACGACTCTACATTTACCGTATCGGCTTCTGAAATACGTCGGTTTTTGGGAATACTCCTCTTTACTGGTTACCATAAATTGCCCCAGGTACACATGTACTGGTCCAAAAGTGAGGATAAAGGCGTAGAATTGGTCAGGAAAACAATGAGCAGAAATCGATTTAGAGCCGTAAAAAAGTATTTACATTTCTCAGATAACAGTAACCTGAACAAAACCGATAAGTTTGCCAAACTGCGTCCACTTTTCGACAGCCTGAATGCCAATTTCATGAAGTTTGGAATTTTTTCAGGGAGGCTCTCAATAGACGAAGAGATGATTCCTTTTTTTGGCCGACATACTGCTAAAATGTTTATGAGGAATAAGCCAGTACGCTTTGGTTTCAAGACTTGGTGTATGTGCTCAGAAGATGGCTATTTATTTCAGTTCATTCCGTATGCTGGTGCTAGGTCTGGCTTCACGTCTGACCTAGGACTCGGAGGCAGTGTTGTTCTAGAATTACTGAGCGTCGTTGAGCAACCTAAAAAGCACGCAGTTTACTTTGATAATTTCTTTTCCTCATATGAACTGTTTCATAGACTGATAGAGAAAGGTTTTTGTGCCACTGGGACTGTGAGGGAAAATCGCCTGAAAAAGTGTCCCCTTCAGCCAGACTCCGAGCTGAAGAAGAAAGCTAGAGGAGCTTATGATTCGGCATACGATCCAAAATCCAGTCTGTTGGTTGTGAACTGGCATGACAACTCGCAAGTCATTGTAGCAAGCAACTACGCAAATATTGAGCCCCTCCACAAAGCAAAACGTTTATCTAGGTCCGCAAAACAGAGAATCACGATTGGACAACCTCAAATGATTTCCGATTACAACCGATATATGGGAGGAGTAGACCTACACGATAAAGGTGTGGCCAATTATCGAATTTCAGTTAGGAGTAAAAAATGGTGGTGGCCAATGTTCACCAATTCTTTGGGAAATTCAGTGGTGAATGCTTGGAAAATTCATCGGCGTCTCACCAAGGACTCCATGCCATTGATTGAATTTGTTTCTGCCATCGTGCATCATCTCATGAAAATTTGATACCTCAGGGGAAGAAAATCTTCCAAATCCTAGCCGTGGAATACCATCAAATTCTTCGTCATATTCAAGATACGACAATGTAGGACACATCATCATAAGGCATTCCTCGAATGTTCGCAACAGGTGCAGGCAATGCCAAAATAAAACTCTGTATTTGTGCGAAAAATGCGAGGCCCACCTTCACCCGGAATGCTTCAAGATCTACCACACCCGTTAGTGTATGAAGCCGTAGGGTCGTGTATGACCCATGCTGTAAATGATACTTGCTAAATTTTAAAAAATCTAATTTCATAATTTTTCCTTTTGTTTGAACCTAAATAAAAAGAAAAGTGATTTAAAAACTGTAGTTTTAATATTTGTCGTACCTTGGCCTAATATGGGATATCGTAATTTTTTGAGTTAGGGCGTTTTCAAAATTTCAAAATTGATTTTGGAACCGTTAGAAGTGAGTTACATCAACCCAAAGGTTCGGGGCACAACTAGACCCCGAATGGAGCCTACATACCAAATTTCATCAAAATCGGTCAATGCTAAGTGCCAAAGTGCCGCGTACGGCGGACGGCGGACGGACGGCCCAATTTCTATTCGATTTTTGGATTCTACGTACCTTGAAACGTAAACCATCAAATTTTGAGGGGGTGTTAAATTTTTTTTTTTCTTGGTCGATTCCAAAGGTTCATTATTGAAAATAATAAACCAAAAGTAGTCTTTTGAAGGAACTCAATTTAAAATGCTTGCATACGAGTCTGCAACACATTGGGACATTTTCATGTCAACCACTACACAACAAGGTAGTGAAGTAAGGTTGTTAGTTCCTGTACCCAAGCATCAAAATAAGAAAACAGTTGATTGTTCTCTACGCAACACAGTGAGTCTATTTTATTTATTTATTGGTCGCGTGGGCAAGACTTGCTTAGTTTTCTTGACGATTTTTCAGTTTATGTGCCAAAGCAAAGACATGAAAATGTCAAAAAGCAAACAAGCTGGCAGGTAGGCAACAAAAAAAATCGTTATATAATGGAACCAAACGTCTTTGAACACCACGTGTATCTAGTTCGTTCAGGGAATTCGTGTGAATTGAGTCAACTTCCATTCCAACCGCTAGCAGAGGGAGAGAGACTGAGGAAGGCAAATATTTCGTCTCAAAAGAGGGAAAAAACAGTTCAAAGAGCGACCGAAACCTCAGAGCAGTTTTCTTATCTCGTCGCACAATTCTCACGAAGAAAACGTAAGTCGGAGCAGTTAATTCACAGATAAATCCTGCACCTCCACCTTTGAAAAAGAGGAAAAATAAGATGCAAGAGAGAAAAACACGAGAAGAAAAGTGGGAAAGTGTGGCGGGGAACTGATAACCTTTGGGATGAGGAGGGGTCTTTGCTCTGCCGACTCGGGCGTCTTTTTCCCTTTTTTTTTTTTTTTTTTTTTTTAAACAATTTATTCAACTTTTAGTATACAATACTTTTTGTTGTGCTATTTATCATTAATTATTACTGTACTTCAAGTACAATGGAACACGAGTGGGGGTTGCTGTCCATTGACAGTCCCTCTTAATCTTAGTTTTGACATAAAATTAACAAATAAATACTATGTAATGTTACAGCTTTAAATAATTAATTATTAGTTATAGAATATTTAATGTATTAAGTAATTGTTATTGTTATTTTTGGCTAGGTAGTTATTATAAGTTCACGTTTGCTCTAATAGGTCTATCACTCTTCTTCTTTTGAGGCGTCTGGGGTATAGTTGCCTGTCCCATGATGATAGCAGCTCCATGAAAATTGGAGACTCGCTCGAAGTTATGATTTCGTGGGTGCGGCTCATTGTAGTTTTAATGACTTCTTCTACGGTTGGTACGTCAAGGTCTCTATGTAGGACAGTGTTCCTAATGTACCACGGGGCGTCGGTTATCATCCGTAGGGCTCGGTTTTGTTGGATCTGGATCCTCTTGATTTGGCTTTTACTGGCCAGTCCCCAGATAGAGCAGCCGTACTGCCATATTGGTCGTACGATCGTCAGGTATATCAACCTTTTATTGCCAAGTGATAATGATGATGTCCGTCCGAGCAATGGCTTGAGAAGGCTTATGCGGGAGCGTAGCCGCTTTACTAGTTCGCCGATGTGGACGTTATACGTTAGTCTCTGCTGGAGGTGGACTCCCAGATAGCGGACAACGTCTGTTTGAGGTATCACTTGGTTGTTCAGGGTTAAGGGGGTAGTTTGGTAGATAGTCTTCAGTGTGAATATGGTAGTGCTGGATTTATCGGCGTTCATAACAACTCGCCATTGTTCAGACCATCTATGAATTTCATTGAGGAGGAGCTGGAGGTTGCCGGATGTGGCAGTGCCGGTAGAGTCGCGGGACAGTACCGCGTAATCATCAGCGAACATGGCGGCAGTTGTGCTTTGTGATGTAGGGATGTCGTATAGGGCCCCATACGCTACCTTGTGGTACAGATGCGTTTATACTACAGTTCGGGGATTGCGCTTCGTCACACTTCACATGGAACGTTCTATTTGAAATGAATGATTGTATAAGGCGGAAGTAGGTGTCAGGGAGCAACGGTTTGAGCTTATAGAGGAGCCCAGGGTGCCAGACGCGATCAAAGGCTTGTTTTGTATCGAGGCATAGAGCTTGGCACACCTCCTGGTTTTCGAAGGACTCAAGGATTTCCTCGACGACCCTATGGAGCTGCTGTTGGCATGAGTGAAGGTGCCTGAACCCAAACTGGAATCGCGGTATGGTCGGAGTGAGCAGCGGTAGTAGTTTGGGGAGCATAAGCCTCTCAAATGTTTTGGAGAATATGGATAAGAGGCTTATAGGGCGGTAGCCGGTCGGATCATTGGCTGATTTTTGAGGTTTTGGTATCATCACTATTTCGGCGTGCTTCCAACGGTTGGGGAAGTAGGTGGTGCGGAGGACTGCATTGTAAATTTGAGTTAATTGTACCAGCGTTTTTCTTGGAAAATTTTTGAGGAGTGGTTGGGTGATACGATCTGAACCGGGAGACTTTTTACATGAAGACCTTTTGATCGCATTTTTGACTTGATTTGGTGTGAAAAATTCGTCAAAGACCGATAGTTCTAGTGGTTCCGCTACCATCTCCTCCACGTGGTTGTGAAATTCTGGTAGATGACTTGGATGAGGCGTAAATTGTTTCTGTATCTGGCAGGAAAATAAGCGAGCTTTTTCCTCGGCTGTAGAATACCATCTATTTTCGTGTTTGAGGGGAGGAATAGAGTTTGGTTGTTTAGTTAACAACTTCGCTTTTCGATACAGAGAACCATCTTTCGCGTTTAGAAGTAGAACTGAGTTTCTTTTTTCCTCAGCTTTCAATTCAGTAAGTGCTGACTTCAGGTCTAGTGTGGCTCGATTATACGCACTTTTATGTGGTGGATACTGGGTCCGTTCCCACAAATTTCGCGCATTATGTTTAATTGTTAGGAGTTGGGAAATATGTGGAGGAGTATGTGGTGTAGTTCTATGAGTGATGATATTATGAGGTGAGCTTGCTTCATTGACGGCATAATGTATGTTATGCGTTAGTTTACTGACGGCTTTATCTATATCTTGAGGTGTTTTAAGTGGCATCGAAAGATCTGTAAGGTTGGCTAGTACATGACCATATATTTTCCAGTTGAAAGGGTGGCGTATCAAATTGTTCCGATTCATGCAAGGTATAGTTCCGTTCAGGTTCATCAAGACTGGGTAGTGGTCTGATGATAAAGCGTGAATTACACGAACGTTTGGATTCATATGGTTCATACTTTTTCCTAGGAAGATATCCAAAATGTCAGGAGAATGCCTGGGGTTCACAGGATAATGCGTCGGCTCCAATGGATGGTACACTTCAAGATTTAGTTGATTAACAGCGTCATGAAGTAATCTTCCTCTTGGGTTAGTTGTCGCCGAGGCCCAGCGAGCATGTTTTGCATTGTAGTCCCCTCCCATTAGAAATTTCTGTTTCATTTCATGCACAACTGCCCATATCGTGCTCATAAGCAACCTGTGATTTTCTCTATCTGGGGCCGAGTAGAATGCACCAATGAGGTGTTCAGCGCTGTCAATCTTAATCCCAATACGCGCCACCTGGGCTTCGCTTTCGCAGATCGGTAGCATTTCAGTGTGTGAAATACACTGTTTTATGAAAACCGCAGCACCCCCTTGGCGTGACCCAGATGGGTGATCGGCTCTGTATATTTTATATTTAGGCATGTGAAAGTGTATGTGTGGTGCCATTTTGGTTTCAGTAATAAGAGCTATATCAACATCATATTGGTTCAAGAAGAGTTCAAGCTCATGGTACTTATTATTCAACCCCTGACAATTCCATGTGACTACTATAAGGTTTTGGCTTATTGATGTGGTCATTTGATGAGCTTTGGCAAGATCTGGGTGAGGAGACTGATCATTGGCTGTAAGAGACCGATTAGCTGATCGATTTTTAAGTATAAGTTTGAAATTGTTGGGTTGTTGTTGCTTTCAGAAAGGTTTGGATTTTGGTGAGCAACGGCTTCTGAGTAAGAACGAGTGTTGGCCCAGTGGTTCGTGTTGTTGGCTGCGGTTGATATGTGGGGTTTTGGAAAATCACGAGGAAGATGATTAAATTGAGGTTTGACTCCTGGAATAGGTTCAGTATTATTTTGGTTCAAACGTCGGGATTTTTGGAGGTTCAGGTGTACCGGACAACCTTTATAATTCGCCGTGTGACTTCCTTTACAGTTCGTGCATGTTGGTGGCGAGTTTTCTTGTTTAGTGCACGATTCGGTACTGTGTTTTCCATCGCATTTAACACATAATGGGTTCCTGTGGCAATAGTTTTTCGTGTGGCCATAGGCTTGACACTTAGTACACTGTATTATGGATCTTTTCGGCCTCGGTGGTTCAACTTTTATCACAGCATGTCCGAGTCTAACAATGTTGTATACCTCGGCGTTTTTTGCATTAGGTTTAAGGTCGACAAAGAACAAAGGCATGGGAACTTTAGTTACTGGATGTAATGCCGGCACGGCTTGGACTGGTTCAAAACCATGTGCTTTCAAATCATTTATTATCGATGTAGTATCAGTGGTGTGATGCAACCCCCTAATGACTATGCGGAAGTTGCGGTTGTCATTTACTTGGTATGTGTGAAATTCAGCCTTATTGGCTTCAAGGTAGTTGGTAATTAGTCTATATCCATCGATGGTCTCTGTATTTAGTCTTACTGATTCGCCTACAGTACGATAGGTATACTTACCAGGATTTAAGGCTTGAATTTCAGCTATAAAGCGGTTTATATTGGCGATATTATAAATATATAAAGGTGGACATTTATCTTTATTCTGTGAATTTGTATTGACATCATCATCATCCATTGCGTCTGCATTATTGCCGTTTAGATTTGCTAACGGAGTGAAAGGGTTTCGCGTAGTAAAGGTGGTAGTTGGAGGAGGTTCGATGCGAGGACGTTTATTATTTGAGGTGTTACCTGGAGTATCAGTTCCCATCTTGGTAACGATGACACGAAGGAATCACTCAAAGAACAAGAGCTTGATTGAACCCGAAAAAGATAACACCAAGATAGACGCACTGACTACGCGCGACACGATTGATGTAAACAAAATAGCGATTAGGCTTAGGAGTGATGTTAACTGCTTAGGAGTGATGGGAAATCCTCACTTTATCAACCTTCTCTCATAGGAGCACCTGCAGGTCGCATCTCTCTCGGAGATAAATGTGAAGAACTTATTAATTTTACTGTGTTCCCCCACTATGTAGGGAAGCTTACAATCACACAAAAACCTTGACATTTTCAAAATTTCAACTCTGATTTGTCAACCCTTGAAGTGACCGGAATCAACCAAAAGATCTGAGGCACAACTAGACCCTATAGCCCAGGCGAATTAGACCAAAAATGGGCAAATAGGAGAAATAATTCATAGTAAAGAAATTTCTTCACCAGCGTCTTCCTTTACACTTGGTTAATCATACCTCAAAAGTCCCCTATGGTGGGGGGTGAGCTCGAGGAGGGGGGGGTAAATTTTCTCCTGTTTTTTAGACTTTTTTTCGGTTTTTGGCCTATAACTCCAAAAGTAAGCGTTCTAGCGGATTTTTTACTATTACCAGAATTCAAGTACATAAAATTTCCTACAATTTGCTTCTCTGACTTAAGTCTCTACGATTACGCCTTCCGCCGCTAGAGCGCGTTGAAAAGTAGGTATAATTTTAAAAAATCAGCAAAAAGGTCTTTTTATGCTCTCTTTACTCGGAAATTTTCAGGAATTGTGGGTTGGCGTTTAGATGGTCCCCTATGAAAATCATTGCCCCCAGCCTGATCGTAGCCACTGCGCATGCGCGAACTATTTCCTTGTTACTGCTATAACTTTTACATTTCCCATCGATTTCGATGAAATTTTCAGGAATTATGCTAGTAAGGGTGGAGATGGTCCCCTATGAAAATCATTGTCGCCAGTCGATCGTAGCCACTGCGCATGCGCAAACTTCTATTTCCTTGTCACTGCCATAACTTCTACATTTCCCATCTGATTTCGATGAAATTTTCGGGAATTATGCAATTCGGGGCGGAGATGGTCCCCTATGAAAATCATGGCCTCCTAATTGAAAACACTTACTGTCTTACCTCTCTACGATAACGCGTTACACCGCTAGAGCGCGTTGAAAAGTAGGTTTCATTTTTAAAAATCAGCAAAAAGATCTTTGGTGGTCTTTTTACTCAGGAATCATTCTTATTAAGCCTGATGACATCTTGTAATACATGACTTGTTTTCCGAACATCAGTTATGCTCGGACAATGACTTAAGAAGGTTTCTTGTAGGTATTTTTTTTCACTTACATCCCGAAAAGTGTATCATTATCACATATTTTCAGCACCCTTACCTACAGTTAGTGAACTATAGGCTCCAAAAATGAAAAGAAAAAAATAAGAGACCAAATAAAATGATCAGTATTAAACAGAGTATAAGTCTATTCACAGAAGTAGTAGTAGTAGTGTATTCAAGTAGTAGTAGTGTATTCACAGAAGGTGCGTGTATTAACAAAAGGTGTGGGAGGGGGAATCGGCCATCGATCTTTACAGGTGTCTGCTCTGCATCCGTAAAGAGTCTCCATCCACAGTCAACCTGAAAATTCAAAATCGGATCACAGTGAAGTAAGTGCCTGTGATCTTATATTGATAGATAGATGAGTTCATGCAGACGATTAGGATCAAACTTACATAGTGGTCTTATGGTTCCATGTATGTTTCCTCATCTTCTTCAGATGAATTGTCGTCGGCAAGTGGGGGGTTATTTGTGTAGGAACCCGAACAGTTGGAGCAGAGTGTTGAGCAGTGGATCCCAGCTCTGCGGCATCCACATCAACCACTACCGCAGCTTTTGGTGCAGCTGCAGAATATGTTGTGCAGAATTTCAGGCGTGGCTGGTTGATCCAAAGTGGGAATTCGTTTAAGGAAGCCATCGTCCCCCCAACTCCAACCCCAATTTGTTGCTTCCAACTTGTTGCCCAGCCATTCTTGAACTTGGAAGTAGACTCAATATGAATGCTGCCGGGCAGAACCTCTGGTGGGTGGTAAGGAGGAGAGGAGCTTCCCTTTCCTGAAAATTGCTGACGCGGTGTCACGGCCACCAAATGCGAGAATAAATAAAATGCTATCAGCAAATGGGAGGTGTTCTAGCTCTGTTGTGGCGTATGTTCTGCCTTCCTCATACCCTTTCCCAGGGAACTTTGTACTCAGCATTTTGATGAATCGTTCCTTATTTCTATAGTTACAAAAAAAATGTTGCTGCTGAGACATCAATGACATATCTTCTGAGTACAAAGTTGATTGATCAAGGGATACAAGTTAGGCAGGCCGATGCAGATTCTGACTCAGCTATTAATACACCTGTAAAGATCGATGGCCGATTCCCCCTCCCACACCTTTTGTTAATACACGCACCTTCTGTGAATACACTACTACTACTAGAATACACTACTACTACTAATTCTGTGAATAGACTTATACTCTGTTTAATACTGATCATTTTATTTGGTCTTGTTTTTAAGTGACTTCTTATTTCTCTTTTTAAGTGAAAAAAATACCTACAAGAAACCTTCTTAAGTCATTGTCCGAGCATAACTGATGTTCGGAAAACAAGTCATGTATTACAAGATGTCATCAGGCTTAATAAGATCTTTTTGCTGATTTTTTAAAATGACACCTACTTTTCAACGCGCTCTAGCGGTGTAACGCGTTATCGTAGAGAGGTAAGACAGTAAGTGTTTTCAATTAGGAGGCCATGATTTTCATAGGGGACCATCTCCGCCCCGAATTGCATAATTCCCGAAAATTTCATCGAAATCAGATGGGAAATGTAGAAGTTATGGCAGTGACAAGGAAATACAAGTTTGCGCATGCGCAGTGGCTACGATCGACTGGCGACAATGATTTTCATAGGGGACCATCTCCACCCTTACTAGCATAATTCCTGAAAATTTCAACGAAATCGATGGGAAATGTAAAAGTTATAGCAGTAACAAGGAAATAGTTCGCGCATGCGCAGTGGCTACGATCAGGCTGGGGGCAATGATTTTCATAGGGGACCATCTAAACGCCAAACCGCACAATTCCTGAAAATTTCCGAGTAAAGAGAGCATAAAAAGACCTTTTTGCTGATTTTTTAAAATTATACCTACTGTTGAATCGTAATTTAAATTTAATTCTCATAAATTGGAGATGGACAATTTAGTTGTGGCAGGCTGGCAGCCCTGCACAGGCGAATCACGGCAGGACGGCGCGAGTCAGTCTCTCTCTCTTCTATCGACGTCCCTCGAGGCAATCGTTTCGTATATTCGTATAATCGTTTCGCAATACCTACCTCATTCAAATTCAAAATAATCAAATTTGCGGAAGTGTGTTCTACCGGGGTGTCGGGCGATATACCTCCTCCTCCCTCATGGTCTGCTTGCCAAATTTGGATTGCCTACATACTACTATCGATGCACAGGATAATCAAGGTGAGCTGCCACGTTGTACATTAGTGAACCATCTCCAATTTCGAAATTTGATTATGCGAATAATTTCTTGTGAATATTTTCGTTAATTTTCGTATCACAGTCCACTTGGTATGTTTCAAATAATTTTCGTCTAAATTACGGAAACAGCCACACATCGAATTTATGGCCCTTTGCCGAGCCGAATTGATTTTGAGCCATTTATTATTTAAAGGTTGAATTGGTTTGTTCGAAGTTAACATAAATAATCATATCGCTAATCGTAGGTAACTCGTATGAATTGTGGTACCTATGAATAATCGTGTGCCTTATGAGCTTGTTGGATTCTTCTGGGTTACTCATTGTAAATTGAGTTTTGATTCTTGGACCGTTAGCTTTGTTATACATAACAATAAGCAGGGTTCAACTGAGATAACAATAAACCTCAGGCTCAGTTAATCCACTTATCGTTCTTCCCGCTTGTGCTACCAACCTGATTGCTAGTAAAAACAAATTTTCCCTCGTGTACCTATCGATCTAGCGTGTTTCGTATTTCTAATTCACAATGCCACTGTTAGACGACATGAATTTTAGAAAAGACCTTTTATTTCAGAAGTTGAACAGGGTACACAAGATAGCAACTGATTGCGAAGCCAGCCCTAGGGATGAGAAAAAACGAAATTTATTAAAGGCATCTACAGCAAATCTTGACGATCTGTTTGCTGAGTTCGATCAAACTATTTCAAAATTGGTATCACTTACTGCAAAACAAGTTCCTCCTGTCGCAGAGGATTTAAAACCAATTTTTGAAGAATTTGAAACGAAATTCTATGAAATTAAAGCCATTGTAATGACTAGTATTCCTGAAGCATCTGGGTCAAATCCCGTTGTGCCCATATTATCTCGTTCATCCAATAGTGCTGAAAATCCGTCAATTTCAGTATCGCTTCCTAAAATGAAATTGACAGAATTTAGTGGGAACATTCTAGAATGGCAACAATTCTATGATTTCTTCTTAAATACGGTACACCTTCAGAAAAACATAACTGATATTCAGAAGTTCATGTACTTGAAGTCTGCCCTTCAAGGTGAAGCCCTCGCTGTTATCTCGTCCCTACATATCACTACAGCAAATTATACTGTCGCTTGGGAGGCACTTGTCGCTAGGTACCATGACACCAATAGATTGACCAATGCGTACCTCGAGTCTCTTTTTGATATGCCTGTTGTTGCACGATCTCTGATCCCACTAAAATGGTTTAGTGCAAATTTGGAACAGCATTTAGGAGCACTCAAAGCATTAGGACATGCTACCCAGGATTGGTGTGTTCCATTACTTTTCCTATTTCGACGAAAATTGTCACCTCAACTCCGAGAGCGATGGGAAGTTCATGCCTTAGAACTAGCTTTGCCTGACTTGAACGATTTTGGACGATTTCTTGGAAATGAAATTCGAATTTTAGAGGCCTCGAGTTCAACCTCTAGTCCTGAAAGTAATAAATCAACACAAAGGTCAGGTACAAGTAAAGTAAAAACGATTTCAGGTTCTACTAGTTTAGTTACTAGTACTGACAGTAAAATCATGTTTTGTCCTTGTGGTAATTCACACAAATTGGAAAATTGTCAGAAATTTAATAAAATGCCTGTAAACGCTCGTCTGAAGTTCGTGAAGTATAAGCATTTGTGCTTAATCTGCTTTTCGAATCATTTATTGAAAAACTGCACAGCATCGACTTGCAGTTTTTGCCACATGCCTCATAATGATTTGTTGTGTTTCAAAAAGTACAATGAATCACAGCAAAATATTGTCGCCAAACCACTCCTAGCTCAAGTAGACAATACACCCGCAAGCAGCAACAGTACTTTGAACCAATCGATTGTTGCAACGACAAATAACTTACAAGCATTGCAAACTTGTGATAATTCGAAGGGTTCCATAGTCATGCTAGCTACAGTTTGTGCCTTAGTTTCTGATCAGAATGGTGATGACCAGGTGGTCAAAATTTTGATTGATTGTGCAAGTCAGGGTACCTTTATTACCCACTCGTGTGTCGAACGTTTGGGACTTGACGTTGATTGCAATCGTACACCAATTTTTGGATTTGGACAGGCTAATGCAGGTGTGTCTAAGGGTATCGTAAATTGTGAAGTGAGACCTAGATTTTCACCGCTCAAGATAGTTGTACGTGCGCTGATAGTTGATAAAATCGCACAATGCCCTAAGTTGTCGACGAAAATCATAAACTGGCCTCACGTAAGTGGCTTGGTACTTGCTGATCCCTTGTTTTATGCCGATGAACAAGTTGATATTCTCCTTGGTGCTGAATGGTATGCCCAAATCGTAACTGGCGCACCTATACCTGGCCCGCCAGGTACACCAGATCTACTCAACACAATTTTTGGATTTTGTTTGCTGGGGAGAGTAGAAAATGAAGTAAATCGATCTGTAAATGTGCTTTGTACTTCATTCGAAACCAGTATCGATGGCTTCATTAAAAAATTTTGGGAGATTGAGGACACTCCTGTTATTTCGTTTTCTTCAAGACAAGATATATTTTCTATCAAGGCAAAAACACACAGAACAATGGAAACGACTATTTCCCGAATATAAACAAAATCAACACCTGTTGGTTTCCAATTCACCAACAGACTCCGGCTTGTTTTTCTCTTCTTCCTTTTTCACGCCAATTCTTTTCAGTACCTGCTCATTCTTCATCCTGGAAAGAGGCTTCGTGAAGATGTCGGCAATGTTTTCCTCCGTTGGCACGTATTCGATTTCCAACAATCCATTCTTTATCATATCCCGTACAAAATGGTAACGGATATCAATATGTCGGGAATGGGAGCTCACGCTATTACCTTTTGCAAAATTGACGGCAGCTTGATTGTCACATTTGACCAGTGGGACTTTCAACGACCAATCCATTTCTTTCAAAATGAACTTTAGCCAAACAATTTCTACAGCAGTTGCTGCCAAAGAAACAAACTCGGCTTCCATTGTGGAAAGTGCCACACAGGTTTGCTTATTGGACTTCCAAATAATTGGCGTACTTCCTAACAGCACGATGAATCCTGATGTGGATCGTCTATCATCCTT
Organism: Apolygus lucorum; assembly: GCA_009739505.2. Taxonomy (NCBI): domain Eukaryota; kingdom Metazoa; phylum Arthropoda; class Insecta; order Hemiptera; family Miridae; genus Apolygus; species Apolygus lucorum. The sequence goes on along the minus strand of CM019181.2, from coordinate 56,245,230 downwards.
GCAGCCTGCCCAATCCGAATCAGAGTACGCTACGATTTCCTCTCCATGTTTGTCAATTTCAAATGCATGCCCCGAAGTTCCCTGAAGGTAGCGTAAAACTCTCTTAGCAGCTACCCAATGAACTCTTCCTGGGTTTGAAGCAAACTGACCAAGTTTGGAAACTACAAATGACAGGTCGGGTCGCGTAGCTTGAGCAAGGTACATTAGCTTACCAACCAACCTCCTATATGGCACAGTTTCCATATGAACTCTTTCTTCTTCTGTAGTCGGACAGCTCGCCTTAGACAGCAGTTGTTGCGAATCCATCGGTGTTGGTACTGGTTTGCACTCTTGCAAGTTGAATTCTGTCAAAATTTCTTTGATATATTTTGTTGGTTCAAAAGCAATGAACCATCTTTTTGTCTTTTAACCTCAATTCCGAGAATGTAATTTAGTTCACCCATATCTTTCATTTCGAAGTGTTGTTTCAAAATTGATTTCAACAAATTCATTGTAGTTATATCTGATGCTACTAGTATCAAATCATCCACATACACAAGAATAATCATAATTTTGGACTCAACTTTCTTAAAATATATGCACATTTCTGACACACATTTCTTCATGCCACTTTCTTGTAATTTCCTATCTAGAGTTTCATACCATGACCTTCCAGATTGTCTTAGCCCGTACAAGCTCTTCAATAGTTTACAAACTTTCTTCTTAGCCCCACATTCCATTGCTCCCTCTGGTTGTTTCATATAGATTTCCTCTTTCAGTTCTCCATTTAGGTAGGCAGTCTTTACGTCCATCTGATGAATGAGCCAACCATTTGTCACTCCCAACTTTAGGATCAATCTAACAGCTGGTAAGCTTATCACCGGACTGTACGTTTCATCGAAGTCAACTCCTTCCTTTTGAGTAAATCCCTGAGCCACCAACCTAGCTTTGTACCTATCAACCGATCCATCGGCCAAATACTTTACCTTGAAAATCCATTTGCATCCAATTGCAGTTTTATTAACGGGTAGATCCGTCAGTTCCCAAACCTTCATCATGTCTAAGGAGGTTAACTCTTCCTGAATTGCTGCTGCCCATAATTCACGATCTTTACCCGTCATTGCCTGTTTATATGTTTTTGGTTCGATCTCTCGTGTTGCCGTTGTACAACAAAAATAATCTGGTTTTCTTAAATGGCTTCTATCTCTTAGAATCATCTTCTCGGGTGTCTCGAGATCTTGGTCTTGTTCTTCATTGTTTCTTGTTGCTTGTTGTTCAATAGAAAGGCTGTCATCTTCAATAGGACCTTGATATTCATCACCGCAATCTGTAACTTCTGCTTCAACTTCATTATTGGTTCTTTCATCTCCAAGTTCTTTTATTCTGCTAATACTTACTCTACCCTCTGTTTCAAAATCAGAATAAGTTTTATCTTCATAAATCCCCTTTTCTTTACTGAATGGAAATTCCTTCTCAATGAATACCGCATCTCTGCTTATAATTAGTCTCTGCTTCTTCAAATTCCATAATCTATATCCTTTAGAAGCTCCTGCATAACCCAACATGACACATTCTTCAGCACGATCATCAAGTTTCTTCCTAACTTCTTTTGGCACATGGGCATACGCTTTACAACCAAAAGGACGCATATGCCTTACACTTGGCTTCATTTTGCTCCATATTTCTTCTGGTGTTTTCCCATCATCCCTGGGGCATCTATTTCGGATGTAGCAAGCAGTATTTACTCCCTCAGCCCAGAAACACTTAGGAGCGTTAGCCGCAATCAACATTGATCTTGCCAAGTCAAGCACTGTCCTGTTGAAACGCTCAGAAACACCATTTTGCTGTGGGCTGTATGGACAGGATAATTGACGCACAATACCATATTTGTCCAACTCATTTGCTAAAACTTTGTTCAAATATTCTCGACCATTGTCACTTCTCAAGCATTTTATGACCTTACCCGTTTGTTTCTCAGCCATTTGTTTGAAAAGTTTGAAACAATTCACAACTTCATCCTTTTTCCTCAGAAAATAAACTGTTGCCCTCCTTGAAAAATCGTCAATAAAACTTACAAAATATTTATACTTTGAGTAAGATTCAATGGGCAAAGAGCACACATCAGAATGAATAACCTCCAACAAATCTCGCGTTACTAATCTACTTGCTTTTGGAAATGGATGACGAGTACTTTTACCTTTGAGGCAAGCATCACAAACTTCTGGATTTCCTTCTTTAGTACGTACCAAATCCAAGCCTCGAACTGATTCTCTCTTGAACATCATCTCGATTGTATCTCGGCTGATATGTCCAAGTCTCTCATGCCAGTTATTCAATTTGACATTTGACACTTGGGTGTCTGAACCGAATCGAATTCCTGGAATGCATACATATTAGAATCGTTCCTTTCAGCCTCTATCACAATTCTAGATTTATCAAAGACTTGACAACAACCGTTCTCTATGACTACTCTATGTCCATTCATTTCAATTCTTGCAATTGACAGAAGTCTAAAGTGAAAATCAGGAACATGGTACACATTTTTCAAATTGAGATTAGTCGTACCATGCCTCGTTCTTGAGACTATTCTCACCGTGCCTACTCCAACAATACGACAGCTTATGTTAGATGCTAGAGTAACTACCTGAGGGCTTTTGAACTCTTCATATGTGAAAAAATCAGATCTTTTGGGAGTAAAATGGCTACTTGCGCCGCTGTCAATTAACCATACATTATTGCTGGAACAGGTTACAGCGTTCAAGCACACTAAAGATGATTGATTCACATTTTTGTTGTTCTCATCTGCGTTTCCACGATTACTTCCTTGATTCTTTCTCCGGCAAAACTTCGCAATGTGTCCCTCTCCTCCACAGTTATAACAGCTGAAATTCTTCCTTCTGAATTCTCGTTGAATCAAAAGTGCTTTTGAATCTTCAGTCAACTCCGTTTCTGATTTCTTGATGGATTTTCTTTATATTCACCACACAATAAACTCTCCAATTTCTCAGGCGTATATTCATCGTCCTTGAAGGTACATACCATACTAACAATGGTTTCATAGTCATCAGGTAAGCCATTGATAAGGACGTTACATATTTGTTCATCACAGATTCTAGCACTTCCAGATTTCACTACCTCTGAAGCATATCCCAAAACCCGGTTTATGTAACTTTCCATGTCTTCATCTGACTTCATTTTGGCTGTATACAAACTTTTTGAGGCTTGCAGTCGTCGTAACCTGGTTTGGGGTTGAAATCTGGAGGCCAATTTTCTCCACAAATCTCTGGGGCACGTGATATCGAGTATATCATTCTGGATGTCTTCTGTGATACTTCTGGCTATTAACCTGTACGCCTTCCTCTTTTTTCCAGCATCAAGTCCTTCAAACTCCGTATCGTTTTCGGTGGTGATTACGTCCAACAGATTTTGGTCTTCTAGTTCAAGTCGAATGTTGTACGACCATGTCTTATAGTTTTTCCGGTTCAACTTCACAATGCCACTCACCTTCGTTTTGTTGCTCCCGTCGTCTTTCTCTGTCATTTCATCTACTTTTTTTTTCAATTGCGTGATCTGAGTCTGATAACCCTTGTTATTTCGTTTTCTTCAAGACAAGATATATTTTCTATCAAGGCAAAAACACACAGAACAATGGAAACGACTATTTCCCGAATATAAACAAAATCAACACCTGTTGGTTTCCAATTCACCAACAACTCCACATCGTGAAATTTTGAGCAATGAGGAAATGGAATGTGAATCGTTTTATAAATCCACAGTTACTCGACTCGACGGAAGGTACATAGTACGGCTGCCCTTCATTTCACCAACTTCCGAATTGGGAGAAAGTTACGCTTTGGCTTTGAAACGTTTTCAATATTTGGAAAGCCGCCTAAGTAAGAATAACATTCTAAGGAAACGGTATAATGAATTCATGGAGGACTATATTTCCCAAGGTCATATGGTCGTAGCATCATCTCCGCATTGTGGAGCCCACTATTACGTGCCACATCACTGCATATACCGTAATGATGAATCCTTATCTCGTTTTCGTGTAGTTTTTGACTGTTCGATGAAAACTACAAATGGATCATCGTTGAATAATGTCATGAATATCGGTCCCAAGTTGCAACGCAACATCATGGATGTACTATTTCGATTTCGATTCCATGATGTGTGCTTGGTCGCTGATATCAAGCAAATGTATCGAAATATTTATATTTCCGAACTCGATCGTGACTTCCAAAGAGTATTTTGGAGATTTTCACCCAAAGATCCACTTTTGGAATATCAGCTTGTAACGGTGACTTATGGTAATGCGGCTGCACCATTTTTGGCATTACGTACACTCCAACAATTGGTCGAAGATGAAGGTTCCAAATTTCCAGAAGCTTCAAAGGTGATTTTGGAAAATACCTTCGTGGATGACGCATGTGTCTCCGTACCTACTGTCGAAAAGGCACTTGAACTTCAAGCGAAATGACAATGTTATTAAATTTGGGAAAATTTGCCTTGAGAAAATGGCTGAGTAATCGACCTGAACCATTGGAAAAGGTACCGGACGACCATCGTGCCATGAAAGCTGATATATTTTCGTTCCACAATCCCGATGGTATTGACCCAGGCACAGCAATATTAGGCCTGGCTTGGAATCCTGTAATGGATACATTTAATTTCAAGATTCAGGTCAATAGAAGCATGGATATAACCAAACGAACCATTCTATCTGAAATTGCTCGATTGTACGACCCTTTAGGATTTTTGAGTCCGGTGATATTTTATGGAAAGCTTCTCATCCAACACCTATGGTCTCTCGGATTGGATTGGGATCAAAAACCTCCGGATGATGTTGTTTCGAAATGGGTTCAATTCCAGAATGAATTGCCCTCACTATCTGAATTTAGAATACCACGGTGTGTGAATTTGGATCATGCTCTGGAAATTCAGTTGCATGGATTTTCGGACAGCTCCGAGAAGGGATACGCAGCAGTAGTATATTTGCGTATAGTCGATGAAAATGACGTAATTTCTTCGTCACTACTCATTGCGAAATCTAAAGTAGCACCCCTGAAACGGGTAACATTGCCAAGATTGGAACTGTGTGGTGCTGTATTGGTTGCCGATCTATTACATTATGCAAATGAAATTTTGAAACATCATTGTTCCGTTCATTCGATAACGGCTTGGTGTGATTCTATGGTGGCACTCCAGTGGATAAAATCGTCGCCACGCCGATGGAAAACGTTCATTGCAAATCGAGTGAGCCAAATTCACGACAAAATTTCGCCAAACAATTTTCGATATGTACCTACAAATTCCAATCCCAGCGATTTAGGATCGAGAGGTGCGTTACCTGAACAGTTCCTGGCTGCCTCATCATGGGTCACAGGTCCTCAATGGTTATGTCTAGAGCCCGACCAGTGGCCTCCGAGTCCAAATATGGGCAATGATGTTGGAATGGAGGAAGCTAAAATCACCACATTGCACGTGAATCTATCGACTTCGCCCAATTATGACTGGATGTTGAAATACTCATCGCTCGCTAAATTGAAACGGCATACAGCATATTGGTTACGCTATTTTCGATACCTACGTGATCGTGAATCCAATCCATTCTGGATCGGAGTTCCCAATAGTGACGAATTGAAGGAAGCCACTAACCGTTTGGTATACATTGTACAGCAACAATCCTTTTCAAAGGAAATAAAACTCCTCGAAAACGGGAAATTAATCCCTTCGAAATTGAGGAAATTGAACCCTTACCTTGATTCCGATTTTATACTCAGGGTAGGTGGTCGTCTGCGTAATGCAGATATTTCTGAAGCAAAGAAACATCCAATGCTGTTACCGAAAGGTCATCATTTTACAGCTCTTGTGATAGACTATTTTCACCTGATGTACCAGCATGCTGGACCTTTGCAATTGCATTGTGTTATCCAATCTGAATTTTGGATATTGAATTCCAGAGAAATTATTCGGCATCGTTTGTCTCGCTGTTTGACCTGTTTTCGTGTAAAGCCCAGGGAATCGGAGCATTTGATGGGTGAACTCCCTTCATCGAGATTGGAACCTATTAGTCCATTTCATCACTGCGCGGTTGACTATGGTGGCCCTTTCCTGTTGACTATGGCAAACATTCGTAAGGCCAAAGTACATAAGGCCTATATTTGCCTATTCGTTTGCTTCAGCACCAAAGCCATTCATCTGGAGCTCGTTTCAGATTTGACTTCTGATGCATTTATTGCTGCGCTGAGAAGATTTATTGCTCGACGAGGAAGCGTTGAAGAGATCCATTCAGACTGCGGCACGAATTTCGTCGGTGCAAAACGCAAACTAGCGAGTTGGCATGAAATTGTTGGTACAAACCACCATAACGAACGTGTGGAAAAGGAATTGACCAGCCGAGGCATTACTTGGAAATTGAATGCAGCAGGGAGTCCTCACCTAAATGGCCTCGCTGAAGCTGGAATCAAGGCTGTCAAAAAACATTTGACAAGGGTCATTGGTGATCAAAAACTAACCTTCGAGGAGTTTTACACCGTTCTCACTCAGATCGAAGCTGTCGTCAACTCGAGACCGATCACACCCGTGAGCACGGATCCCAACGACTTGCAAGCATTGACACCCGGACATTTCTTGCTGCAACGTCCAGCATATGTTCTCCATGAACCTTTGAACCCCATGGATCTGAATCGTCGGTGGAACCTACTCCAGAAATTGGTAGCTTCGTTTTGGGACCGATGGCATACAGAGTATTTAGGGACCCTTCAAATCAGAGCAAAATGGACTAAATCCTTCGTAAATTTAAAAATTGGGGATCTTGTCTTATTGAAGGATCCTAATTCAGCACCATGTAAGTGGAAGTTAGCACGTATATCTAACGTATTCCCAGGACGTGATGGTATCGTGCGAATTGCTGAAATAAAAACGGCACAAGGAACGTACACTCGAACAGTACGTAAATTGTGTCCATTACCTACAAACATATAACTTCGAACAGGATACTTGTGGTAATTTTATAGTTCGAAAGTAGAACTTTTCGTTTTCAAAATTTCCTTTTCCGTGGGCTTCCTTCGTTTTCCTTATCAAGTCTCCATGATCGCCCCCTTGGAGTGAAGATTTTATTTCCTTTCCCAGATTCCTGGTAGGCGACGGGTTTCTAACTCCCCACTAGGGTCACTTTACCTTGCATTTCTTGTACCACAAGTATCATTCTTTATAATACGTACATTATCCTATTGTAAAACCAATTCAACCTATTGTGAACTTAGACAAGTAATAGTCTAATAGAAGATTATTTTCTTTTTGAAACCTGGTCGTTTCAAGGCGGCCGGAATGTTGAATCGTAATTTAAATTTAATTCTCATAAATTGGAGATGGACAATTTAGTTGTGGCAGGCTGGCAGCCCTGCACAGGCGAATCACGGCAGGACGGCGCGAGTCAGTCTCTCTCTCTTCTATCGACGTCCCTCGAGGCAATCGTTTCGTATATTCGTATAATCGTTTCGCAATACCTACCTCATTCAAATTCAAAATAATCAAATTTGCGGAAGTGTGTTCTACCGGGGTGTCGGGCGATATACCTCCTCCTCCCTCATGGTCTGCTCGCCAAATTTGGATTGCCTACATACTACTATCGATGCACAGGATAATCAAGGTGAGCTGCCACGTTGTACATTAGTGAACCATCTCCAATTTCGAAATTTGATTATGCGAATAATTTCTTGTGAATATTTTCGTTAATTTTCGTATCACAGTCCACTTGGTATGTTTCAAATAATTTTCGTCTAAATTACGGAAACAGCCACACACCTACTTTTCAACGCGCTCTAGCGGCGGAAGGCGTAATCGTAGAGACTTAAGTCAGAGAAGCAAATTGTAGGAAATTTTATGTACTTGAATTCTGGTAATAGTAAAAAATCCGCTAGAACGCTTACTTTTGGAGTTATAGGAAAAAAAGAACCGAAAAAAAGTCTAAAAAACAGGAGAAAATTAACCCCCCCTCCTCGAGCTCACCCCCCACCATAGGGGACTTTTGAGGTATGATTAACCAAGTGTAAAGGAAGACGCTGGTGAAGAAATTTCTTTACTATGAATTATTTCTCCTATTTTCTCTAATTCGCCTGGGCTACTAAATGGAACCCACATACCAAATTCCATAAAAATCGGTCCATGGGAACTAAGGAAAGTGCCGCGTACGGCGGACGGACGGTCAAATTTTGGTTTAATATTTCCAATAATGAACCTTTTGGAATCGACCAAGAAAAAAAAAATTTAACCCCCCTCAAAATTTGTTGGTTTACGCTTCAAGGTACGTAGAATCCGAAAATCGAATAAAAAAATTTCCGTCCGCCCGCCGTACGCGGCACTTTTCTTAGCAACACTGGACCGATTTGATTCAAATTTGGTATATGGGCTCCATTTGGGGTCTAGTTGTGCCCCGAAGCTTTAGGTTGATGTCAATCACTTCTAAGGGGTGAACATTGAGGGTAGAAATTTTCAAGAGAGCCCTAGCTCGAAAACTCTCGAAATAAAGGTATCGTTTTTTCACCAATCTAAAATAGTATGGAATTTTTGAAAATTTTTGAGACCACCCGGAGCTCTGTAGGACAAACCGTTCGCTCCCTACGAGTACTTGAAGGTTTTCCTTCGATAAAACAGAATCACCAAAGATCTCTAATCTCCGTTGAAATTTTAGCTATTAAAAATGTTCATTTCTTCGAGCTGTATAATACAGCCTGTATTTAGGGATGGCAACGATATATCGATATATGAAATATATCGATATATTACGTTTGATATATCGATATATTTATATCGATATAGAGAACCGATATTATCGGTCAATATCGATATATTTACCGATATAATATAATATATCGGTAAATATATCGATATTGACCGATAATATCGCGATATTATCGCGACCTGTTTTCGAGTAAAAAAAAATTTTTCTAATTAAAAATTAAACATTGAAATGAATGGACGAGAAGGGACGCCTGTACTTCTAAAAACATCAAGTAATTTTATTTCAAATTTTGTAGGTACCAAAGTGATGGGTTGATTTCAGATTGTTGACTTCAGCTCAGACATGATTGTGTACATAGTATTCACCTACAGTGGCTATCAAGGCTCAATTACTTGACTTGAGCCAAAATTAATGGAGGCTCGTCTAGCTCAAAACTACCTACCTACTATACGAAGTGAAGCAGGTTTTCACAACAATTATTTTCAATTTTGAAGGATCATGATCGTGTACAGTACTGATTATAGGTATAATAGGGGTATAATTCCCCTGTCAATTTATAAATTAATTTAACATTGCAATGACATTTTCGCACTTTTTCCAGTTTTTAAACAATGAATTTCTATCATTTATACCCAGTAACCTTTGGAAGTAGGTGAATACTTATTTCACACGGTTTTTCCAAATAGATCTTCCAATATGTCGAGTATATCGATATTGTTTCCTCCAAAATGATGTTTGTAACTTTTCAATTCATCTACCTACTTACTTCTTCAAGTTTTTCCAAGTAGATACTCCGATATGTCCATAAATGTCATCCTAAATAATTTTTATATTGTTTTAAAACTATTATAATATAATAGTTTCAAAAGAATATAAGTGAATATTATTCACCTACCTACTTCACATGTTTTTTTAAAGTAGATCTTCCGGTACATCAACATATCGATATATTTTCTCCGAAATATCGAAATATCGATATGTTTTCTCCAATATATCGAAGGTATCGATATCTCATTGACGATATATCATTTGATCGAAATATCGATATATTTCATTCGATATGCCACCCCTACCTGTATTCAGTTATGCTTCCATAGCAACCAGTAATCAAATTTCCATATGAAGCTCGATATTTCTTCGAATCGAGTGTGAAGCGTTTAGTTCTTTCTAATAAACTTGATTGTGAAGGTGTGAAGGCAGCATGGTGTGGTAGGTTCCTAGGTACCTCTGTTTGGTATTTAAAAACAAAAAATAAATAAATAGTGACAATGGCAAAGCTGTGATCTTTGCAAATGAGTGATCGATACAGGAAAACAATAAACCTTTGTGAAACAACGTGCAGCGTTTTGGATTCTGCGTACCTTCAAACGTAAACCAACAAATTTTGAGGGAGGGTTAAAATTTTTTTCTCGTTCGATTCCAGTGGTTCATTATTGAAAATAATAAACCAAAAAGAAAAGTATGTAGGTCAACCATTTTAGGTTGAATTTTCGTCAGACTGCCATTCCTGGCGTCGCGGACGTCATCAGCTGTCTTCCAACATCAGAATTGATGATGATTGATTGATGATTGAGATAATTTCACTCATTACTACTTATTGCCTCACCTGCTTAGGTGGAGAGAAATAAAGAGAAGAATAAACCATTGTGTAATAATTTGCAGCGTTTTTCCGATAAGGGGAGGTTTTTTACGTGAGCAAGTTAAAGTGCCCATCCAATTTGGCAGAACTTTACTATTTTCATACAAATCGACCATGGACCGCGCTCAAACCTTTTAATTTCCTACCACGAAATCCCGCCATATTGTGAAGAAACCAATCCTTTCCTCCAAGCACTGAGGTGGAGTGGTGATAAGTGTTGGTGGTTTTGAGTGGTGAATTGGGTGGAAGGGGGTTCTCCCTTGAAAAATAATCCGGGAAAGCGATCACCATTACATTTAGAATGCAAATGGGAGGCGAGGATGAATCATTGTTCTCTCTCGAATAAAGTTGGCCGGACGGAGTTTATGAAGGGTCAGAAGGGCCGAATGAGTGGGTATTATAACGCCCTTTCTAAAGAAAGGTCCAGCCACAACTTGTGAAGAGTTTTTGTAAAATGGAGGTATTGTGCAGAGAATCAATGAGAGAAATTCTCCCTGATTAAGGTTGTTCGTTTGAATTTGTTTACCGAACTTAATATTACGCTGATAGGATTCACGTTTAGAAGCAACCCCTCCACTGAGTAGCTTCACCCCTGCCGCTGAATTTTTAGAGAATCAGTAACACGGTGCGACCGAAGGTGCGACTGCAGTTTTGAAAAATTGTATTTTTGAAACTTGTAGGGGCTGTAAGATCATGTTTGGTTGCCAAATTTGGACCACGATGTGGAATCATATTTATGTACGCCGATGCGGATCATGACAAAGTACGATACCTAGGATTGTCCCAAATGTTCTCTGAGAGCGCCTACTTCTAGATTTTGCTGAACTGGGAGGAGGAAAGTACTGGCTAGTAGAAATAGACGCATAATATGCGTAGGAATATTATTCCTACTGGGCTGAGTTACAAGTGATTACTACCATGCTTTGATTTTAAGGTTGAAGCAATGGATAGGTATGGACTGCCGAAACAAGTAGTATACACAGTGCCTCAATACACGTCAGAAGAATTAAACGAGTATTGCAATAATGACAACGTAAGACACAGGAGCTCATTACACCCAAAATCAAATTGAGAGGCTAATCAGAACATACAAAACCCGATACAACGCCTTTAAGCAAGAAGGACGTTCCTCAGATCTGGTTTTTCAAAAATTTGTTTGGCCTACCGAAACTCCTCAAAAGACAACTGGGTGTCCTCCAGCCATCCTGTTCTTGGAAGACGGCTGCCTAAAGCTCTCGATTGTATTAGGCCTGATATCCGTAAAACATTCACGAAATCGGGTCTGAAGACAACAAGAATACCATGACCAACGAGCAAAACCCAGGGAATTCTAAGTCAAACCAGAAGTGTGGGTCAGGAATGAGCGAGGATCCGGATGAAGCCTCGAGTTGTCTAAGATTGACGGCAGAACATTCATATATTGGTGAGAGGAGAAACATAACGTAAGCATGCCGATCAGCATTCAAGCTAGGGAGTCAGTGAACATTACATTGAGCCCTGCGGGGGGAGAGGTGTGGAATCACTTGATTAATTTTATCACTAGATGACATAAATGTGATCACTTACTTCTGAAAAGACCCCTGGAGTTGTCGTCAATGAACACTAAGAATTCAACTTCTGGTCCCTAACCAATTTCCAATTTACAAGTAAGAACTAAATCGATTTCAAAACCAGAATGAGTTCATATCAACCTTACCATGCCATCCCAACACAATGAGTAGGGACACAGGTTGATATGAACTCATTCTGGTTTTGAAATCGATTTAGTTCTTACTTGTAAATTGGAAATTGGTTAGGAACCATGAGTTGGATTCTTAGTGTTCATTGACGACAACTCCAGGGGTTTTTGACGTGACAACGTCTTATAAATTGGTTTGCCGGGTGACACTTCAAGAAAGCCGGGTGACCTTCAAGAGACCTTCGCTCACGTTATGCGCTCACAATGAGAGCGAGTGAGAGGCACGCGTCCCTTTCACTTCTCTCGCTCTTTCTCTCTTCCGCCTAAGAGCGAGAGAGACAGAGCGAGAGAGATAGGCATACACACCGGTTCATGACTTGCGCTTCTATTTAGGCGCCTGCATACAATTTTTATTATAATAAAAAAACGTCTGCCAAGTGGGTGTGGCACAAAGCTTCCTCGTATCCATAACCCGATTATATAGATGATCCGATGCATAGTAGTTAATCTCAAAACACCAATCTCTAAGTACCTTCCACTACCCTCATAGGGGACCATCTACACGCTAATCTGGACAATCCTAGAAAATTTCATCAAATTCGGATGAAAAATGTAAATGGTATGGCTGTTACAAGGATTTTACGTATGCGCATGCTAAGAGGCTTCTATAAATTTTAAGGCCTTGATTTTCATTGGAGACCATCTACAACCTAATCAGCGTAATCCCTGAAAATTTCATTAAAATCGGGTAGAAAATGTGGAAGTTATGGCCGTTTCAAGGAATTAACGTTTGCGCATGCGCAGTCGCTTCTATCAGTTCGATGATAATGATTTTCATACGGGACCGTCTACACACCAACCCGCACAATCCCTGAAAATTTCATTGAAATCGGACGGAAAATGTAGAAGTTATGGCCGTTACAAGGAATTCACGTTTGCGCATGCGCAGTTGCTTCTATCAATCCGGGGATGATGATTTTCATAGGGGACCGTCTACACACCAACTCGCACAATCCCTGAAAATTTCATTGAAATCGGACGGAGAATGTAGAAGTTATGGCCGTTTCAAGGAATTCACGTTTGCGCATGCGCAGTCGCTTCTATCAGTCCGGGGATGATGATTTTCATAGGGGACCGTCTACACACCAACCCGCACAATCCCTGAAAATTTCATTGAAATCGGACAATAACTTCGTATAGTTATGCGCGTTACAAGGAAATCATGACAGACACACAGACAGACAGACAGACAGACACACAGACACACAGACACACAGACAGACAGACAGACAGACACACAGACACACAGACACACAGACACACAGACACTGAACCAAAATTGTTCAGAAAGGTCTAAAACGCAAAACGCGAGTGAAAATTTTTATTTTGGAGAACTTTTTTTTTTCGTCCTTGAAAAGTGAAAACAAAGCTTCCGCTACCTTGGTAGACTCGGAAGCAAAATTTATTATAATAATAATATTATCCTTCTTCCTACTATACGAATGAATATTAACATTAAAATTATTTTACCACTCAAAGTCGTTGTCACGAAATAAAACTTTCGCCCGTATACCAACTTTACAGGCAACCAATTAATTTTTCAGAAGTAAGTGATCACATTTCCGCAACATCACCGCCTTGGTGATTTCTATCAGCAAATCATTAAAACAATAATTGCCTTAATAATCTATAATTATTGTAGATATTGCAGTAGCATCAAACATTTCTATATGAGATATTGATTCTGAGTCTACCGAGGTAGGGGAAGCTTTGTCTTCTCTTCTCAAGCTCGAAAAAAAAGTTCTGCGAAATCAAAATTTTCACTCGCGTTTTACGTTTCAGACCTTTCTGAACAATTTCGGTTCTGCTTCTGTCTGTCTGTGTGTCTGTCATGAATTCCTAGCCACAACCAAAACTTCCACATTTCTCACCCCATTTCTTTGAAATTTTCAGAAATTATGCGAGTTGGGGAGGAGATGGTCACTTATGAATATCATGGCCTCCAAATCGAAAGTATTTTTCGCGCATGCTCAAACGTAAAATCCATGTAAAAGCCATAATTTTCACATTTTCTTACAATATTCAGAGATTGTGCGAGTTTACGTGTAGTCCCCTATACAGACAAGGCAAGGTGGTTAGAGTTTGATGTTTTGAGATTGACCATCGGGCGGGCGCAATGCTGAATCGAGCGCGAACGGGCGCAATACATCTGAAAGATTAAACGCTGCAAATGATCACACAAAGGTTTATTATTTATCTTGAGAAAGAACACGGCTTTGCCATTGTTACCACCAACCAAGTTGAAAAAAATCATCGATCGCACTTTGGTCAGCTTTAATTTGGACGGAGATTAGGCCTCTTTTGCGATTCACACTCGTGTTTCTGATTTATCGTACGTCCAACCCTTGAATTGTCATAAGGAGCGAACGGTTTGTCCTACAGGGCTCCGCGTAGACCTTTATATACAAAATTGTTGAGTTAGGGCGTTTTTAAAATTTCAACCCTTACCTATTTTCCGACCCTTAGAAGTGACTACACCAACCAAAATCATCGTGGCACAACTAGACCCCAAATGGAGCCTACATACCGAATGTCATCAAAATCGGTCTATGCTAAGTGTTTTATTCGATTTTTGGATTCTACGTACCTTGAAACGTAAACCATCAAATTTTGAGGGTGTGTTAAAAATTTTTTTTTCTCGGTCGATTCCAAAGGTTTATTATTGAAAATAATGAACCACAATTTGGCCGTCCGTCCGCCGTACGCGGCATTTTCCCCACTTAGCGTTGACCGATTTTGATGAAATTTGGTATGTAGGCTCCATTTGGGGTCTAGTTGTGCCCCAAATATTTTGGTTGATGTGAGTCACTTCTAAGGGTTCAAAAATGAATTTTGAAATTTTGAAATCGCCCTAACTCAAAAAATTAACATTAAAGGTTATTTTTACATCAATTTGAGATTCTATCGAAATTTTGAAAATTTTTGAGACCACCCGGAGCTTTGTAGGACAAAGCGTTCGCTCCCTACGAGAATTTGAAGGCTGACCGCAGTGCGATCGATGTTTTTCTTCATGTTGTATGGCTGGTGGCTTTGCAGAAGAGTGATCTAGGTATAAGGAAAAATAATAAACCTTTGTGTAATAATTTTTCTTTTTTTTTTTTTTTTTGGTCTCTCCGTTGTGGAACGTTCAAACGATTCCTGAAGTTCAACAGTTTTTCTTACATAAGTACCTATCTTATATGCAAAATCATCAAATCATTGATTGGGAGTCACTGCTCTGCTACATTGGCCCACCATTCTGCCTCACACCAGTGCGCCATTTCACTTCACTGCCATTATCTCGGCTTCCGTACGTCAAGTTTGTCTACCAACTTGCCTACGTCGACCTGCTTATCTCAAAACGCCCACGTCACTCATAGCCCGACGAATCACAACATTTTGTCCTTAATTGGGCTCAAGATTAATTTTCCAGGTCACGCTCCCTTCAAACGAGAAAAGCTGAACCATTTAATATGAACCTCGGGAAAACCGGAAGGGAAATCCTACGACTTTTTTTCATTACTTTCAAGAAAATGTCGGATCCTCTCAACCTTATAGGATAAAAAAATGCGACCATAAAAGAGGTTCTAGCCAACTTTAATCAACTACTGCGACGTACTAGAACCGTCTCCGCCAGGTACTTTTGATCTCCTAGTCGTAATCACTAAAAGGTACGGAAAAAAGAGAAGAAATGTAATGACCATTAAGATCTAGATTGTTGGTGAGTCCTTCTCAGAAAGGAAAAAAGGTCTTTTCACCGTTCGGAGGAGAAAAAGAGACTTTTGTGGTCTTGAAAATAGGACGTCTTAAAGGAGGAAAAAATACTCTCGGCGACCACGAGGTTTGAAGGAAAGGTCTTCGTGGAGAGCGGGCTTTTGAGTTGAAAACCGAAACCAAGGACGGAGGGACTGAGAAAAAGGAGAGGAGTGAAGGGGGGATCGAAACTTGAGTTTTAAGTAATTACTCCTCGCCCCAAGTAATTAAAACTCCCTGTCTACATTTCATAATTTCCCCCTCCCTCCTTCATCACACAGCACACTCCTCTCTTCATCCACCTCTGCAAGTTGCCCTAATGAGAAGCTCTTCGTCAAAATGGACGGCGGGGAGGGTTTTTAAGGTGTGGGAACATTTTTTCATTATATTTTTTTATTTTTTATTTTTTTCACCAAAAAATAATAAACCACCTAAGCCCTCTTCGGGGAGATGATTAACCTTTTTTTCGGTCATCGTATTCGAAAGTGGTCGTGGGATTTGGGTTGTATTCAGGCGAACAAAGTGTCTGTGGATGCTGGGTGTGTATACATATGGAGGGTCCAGGGGAAAAAAAATTGGTAGGTAAAAAACGCTGCAAATCATTGCTCAAAGGTTTATTATTTTCTGTATAGATCACCCTTCTGTATAGATCACTGGTTCTCCATCAATAGCACCAACATCAGTATTCTCATCTATCTCATCTACACGCTAATCTGGACAATCCTAGAAAATTTCATCAAATTCGAATGAAAAATGTAAGTGAGTAGTGATTGGATCAAAAAATTTATCAGTAAGGCTGAGCGTCGAACCCGGGACTCCTGGGTGGGAGTCAGAATCGATGCGTCTGAGCTATGGGGGCCTGGTAAAAGCTGGTGTAGGATTTGAGATTGTGAGGTACGCACGACTGTTACAAGGATTTCACGTTCACGCATGCGCATCGGCTACTATCAGTCTGGGGGTGATGATTTTCATAGGGGACCATCTACAATCTAATCCGCATAATCCCTGAAAATTTCATTGAAATCGGATGGAAAATGTAGAAGTTATGGCCGTTACAAGGAAATTCACTTTTGCGCATGCGCAGTGGCTACTATCAGTCCGAAGGTGGTGATTTTCATAGGGGAACATCTAACTACTAATCTGTAACATCGCTGAAACTTTCATTGAAATCAGATGGAAAATGTAGAAGTTATGGCCGTTACAAGGAAATTCACTTTTGCGCATGCGCAGTCGCTTCTATCAGTCCGAAGGTGGTGATTTTCATAGAAAACATCTAAATACTAATCCGTAACATCGCTGAAACTTTCATTGAAATCAGATGGAAAATGTAGAAGTTATGACCGTTACAAGGAATTCACGTTTGCGCATGCGCAGTCGCTTCTATCAGTCCGGGGATGATGATTTTCATAGGAGACCGTCTACACACCAACCCGCACAATCCCTGGAAATTTCATGGAAATCGGACAATAACTTCGTATAGTTATGCGCGTTACAAGGAATTCATGACAGACAGACAGACACGGAACCAAAATTGTTCAGGAAGGTCTAAAACGTAAAATGCGAGTGGAAATTTTGATTTTGGAGAACTTTTTTTTTCATCCTTGAAAAGTGAAAACAAAGCTTCCGCTACCTTAGTAGACTCGGAAGCAAAACACTGGTTGGAAACTAAAATCTGAAGTCTCTTCCTTTGATTTTAGCTAGAGAGCTCTTGAAAAGTCGAACAAAAAAACACGCAATGCCTGAAATAATGGACCGAAATGTTACATCAGAAATGGAAAAGTATTCATAAGTAGCTGTTTCTAGTAAAACTTAGAACCCCTGAGAAACCACTGCGGCCGTTTGCCCCCACCTACCCTACCAATATAAACTGACGTTTCTGTTCCTAACATCCATGTCCATTACCAGAAATATGAAGAGAACAAGTATTAACCCATAACGCGACACATGAGTGTGGGACACTCACATGGAAATTTCGAGTTGTTGGGTTGGCCACCCTGCGCGCCTACAGGGGGGATTGGCGCCCATGTAAATTCGGACAATTTAGTCTGCTACCTGATCCCGTATGACCTGCATCGCCAAGGCCTCTCCATCTCAAGGTGTCACGATTTTTCACAACCTCGTGAGTATGTTATACTCCTGGTGTCGCCTAGGTGCCTTGTGAGTGCCTTGTGATACCCACGTGTCATCCTTAGTTTTAGCGAATTTTCATTCCGATATTTCCTTAGTTTTGGCGACTTTTCATTTCGATATTTGCACAGTAAATACCTAATGAGTGTTTACTAGGCAGTGAATTCATATTTCAGTCATAATGAATATTTCGGTAGGTAGCGAATTTTTTTTCTTTTCAATATCCACATGTAGGTAAGGTGATTATCTTATCAGAGCATTACAGACAATTTTTCTTCTGAAGACTGAAAATTTGATTCAAAAAACTATTGTTCAAGTTTATAAAAGTTTATTAGAATAAATTGGTGCAAAAAATGTATTTTTCTCTGATTTTTTTGTAGACCTACATACATGTTACACATCGATTTTTTGCCAATATCCTTCAACCCCCCCCCCCCTCTCGCTATCCTTCATACACAACCACACCCATCAGTAAGTAGGTAACCAATAATAAATTAGGTAGGTCTTGCATTATCCTGGATGTCCAAGCTGTCAATGGCAGCTTGGACATGGAGCAGACTTGGCGGGCCAAGATAAGGAAGTATGATAGAAATGTCGGTGTCGGAGCTAAAAGGAGTGGCACCCAACAACATCAGGGTGATGGCTGCAACATTGTCATGGCGCGGGGTGTGGTGTGGGAAAAGTGCCACGGAGTTGCGTGAGTTGGGCATCTCGGTAGGCGTACTCCGTGGTATCACCACCCGCGTCCTGCTAGGCTCATATTTGAATTGGTGGTCTTTCTATAGAGGCACTTCCCTTCATCCCTCTCTCCCTCCCCCACCTTCCTCATCTTCCCTCATCCCTAGGGCCGGCGTCGGGTGAGTCCTGGGCGTCCTCCCCATAATATTTGATTTATTTATTTATTTTCATTTATGGCGTGCCCCCTCCGTCACAAAGACATTTTGTCTTGAGGGGAGTTCATTCAAAAAAAAAAAAAAAAAAAAAAAAACACAGTGAGCAAGAATTGTTTTCTCAGCTTTTTATTCACCCCCTCCTGCCCACCCCCTCCTGCCCTGGTGAGTTCCTTCCTCTCCCTCGATCACCCTTCTAGGGTTTTCGGGGTTTCATCTATCTGCTTGCAGATGGAGGGGGTTGCGAAATCCTGTTTGGATCGGCTCTCCCAGAAATCAAATAGTAGTTATTTGCCCACCACCCTCCATGTTCACCGCAATACCCATATGTTTCTTTCTTCGGAGTGTAGTCTTGAAGGTATATGAATTTCCTAACAATAACATGGTTAAAACTGGGAAAAAGAAGGTGTGAGTGTCCCATACTCCTGGTGTCGCCTGAATGGGTGGAAAATCACGTGTCGCGCTTCGGGTTAAGTATAGTTTCATGAGGATTTTCCACACGAGATGTTATCGGGAGGAATGGCAATTGTCTTCGACACATTAGACGCTGTTTATGAAAAACTTAGAGATTACAATCCTGTCACCACGATACAGCGGTAACCAATCTATCCAATAATCAGTTGTGATAATCAGAAGAACACAGTTACATCGAATCTTAGGTCATTGACTAGTCGCAATATCCTCCTGCAATTTTGAGTGATTCGATTCAAATACCAATAGACTGCTCTAGTGAGTGTAGTTGCAAGAATGTCGGCCGGGAACCAATTGCTAGGGTTGCCTCAAGAAGTTTTCGAAGAAGTTCTACTCTATTTGAATCTCGAAGACATCTTTTCGTGCGAGAAGGTCTGCGTTGGGTGGAAGAACGCTATCAACAGTAACAAACTCTGGAGACATCTCTATGAGAAGAATGTCCCTTCTGGTTTTCACAAGGTATTCTCGGACGGTAAGAAACTGCAAAGTGAGGGACAAATCGGAGGTGAACACAGAGGTTTGAAGATGCTGTGTAGTTGGAGAAGGAAGTTCGTGGATTTCGACACTCTGAAGGAGAATTGGCGATCGGGTCAGTTCGTCGACGAAGATATTACTCTTGGTAAGGAACTTAGCAGCTTGTATTATCGAAACACTATCATTACTGACTACGATCTGTTCTCAGCGTTGAGTTCCGGACGCTCAATGCGTCACGAGTTCTTCAAAATGAAGGATAATTCACTGCACGCGGACGACAGCTTCGGAAAGACTTGTTACGATTCCATCAAACTGGTCAACAACGTTCTAGTTGTGGTTAAGGGGTATTTCATGCAAGTTTACTCCAAAGATAATGTGTACATCAAGAAATTTGAGGCTTTCTTTGATGAAAACCAACCTTGTGAAACAGAAGATGCACTTCAAAAGCTGAAAAGAAGATTCAAGTGCGATTTGGACGATTGTGTACCACGTTGTAATCACAACGGTGAATTCTTCGTAGGGAGCTGGCTGCGCCCAAAACATCGTAATAACTCATTTCATATATGGAATCTCGAGTCTTCCACTAAAATCAAAACAGTGAACATACTCAAAGGGGAGCTCCTAATAAATATTCGTATATCAATGGAAAATCATAATGTGGTTGGTTTAATATTTTCACGAGCGAAACACACTACGTTGCGTTCCTACGATTTGAAAACGATGAGTTACACCAATTTTGATATCAGCAAAGAAGGGGAATGGGGGGAGAAAATGGTGTTCACGAAGACGTATTTGACCATAGTTTTGTCCAAAACACAAAAAGCTGTTCTTCTGTACGACGTTGATGGAGCCTGCGTAGCCGCGCTGGAAACACCCCAACTGTATCACCCTTGCTACTGTCGTGAACTCCCGTTGGGCAATAGCGGACGACGAACGACTATGGGACACTTCAAGGTCTCCGGGGATATTTTGGTGATGACCGAGAGGTGGAGACCGGAAAAAATCAACCAAGGATCGGTGTCGAGACAAATCAGAGCGTTCGACCTCTCGAAAATGTCGGATTTGGACATATTCAGTGTTCCAAGCTCGAGAAATCACTACATGAAGGTCCACGTTCATTTGAATGATCTGATGCTGGTCCGTACGATGGATTCAATGCTCATCCGTGATATGAAAGCAAGAAACTTCACTTATAAGCTCCCGTACGGCGACTTCATACCGCCGGATCCTTCGTCCACCAAAATGATCGTTTGGAACGTCTACGAAAAGTTTGTTTGGGGCAAAACCAATAAAATCAAAATTCTTTACTTCTGGTGACGGAGTCAGAACTTCCAAGATGTTAAATCATTTTACTTGTATTTTTCAAAATAATAAAAGACAGTTTTCATTCACGCCTGCGTCTGTGTACCCACCAATAGATATCCTTGTACTTACCAGTTGAGAATTACCAAGTTGAAATTGCATTTTGTGTTTCTTGGGTCTAAAGAATTTTAGTCCACCAGAATCGAAATATTTTTTTTTACGTCTTAATGATTTTTGAACAATTATGGTACCTCGTCTGTCTGAATCCGGTAAAAGCATTTCTTGGAAAAACGCTGCAAATTATTTCACAATGGTTTATTATTTTTCTGTATAGATCACTCGTCTACAAAATCACCAACCATCCAATATGAAGAGAAAAAAAAAGAAAAAAAAAATCAAAATCACCAACCATCGATCGCATTTCGGTCAGCTCTAATTTGAACGGAGATTAGGCCTCTTTGCGATTCACACTCCTGTTTTGATTTATATATATATATATATATATTTCAATACAAACCCTTAAATTTTCGTAGGGAGTGAACGGTTTGTCCTACAGAGCTCCGCGTAGTCTCAAAAAATTCCGAAAATTCTATAGAATCTTAAATTGAAGGAAAAACAATACCTTTATATCAAAATTTTTTGAGTTAGGGCGTTTTCAAAATTTCAAAATTGATTTTGGAACCCTTAAAAGTGACCTACATCAACCAAAAGCTTCGGAGCACAACTAGACCCCAAATGGAGCCTACATACCAAATTTCATTAAAATAGGTCAATGCTAAGTGGCAAAAGTGCCGCGTACGGCGGACGGCGGACGGACGGCCAAATGTTTATTCGATTTTTGGATTCTACGTACCTTGAAACGTAAACCATCAAATTTTGAGGGGGTGTTAAAATTTTTTTTTTCTTGGTCGATTCCAAAGGTTCATTATTGAAAATAATAAACCAAAATATGGTAGGTTGGTAGTGACAATGGCAAAGCTGTGTTCTTTTCAGGCGTGTTATCTCTACAGACCAAACAAACCTTTGTGCAATAATTCGCAGCGTTTTTTTCCTCCCCGAATGAAGTTTTTTGTCACTCACTTGTGCTTCCTTAGCAACGAAGAACCAAATTTCGTTTCGAATATGAGAGCACCCACATGTTCTTAATTAATAACGATGTTTTACTGGTAGATAGTGAACCTTATGCGAAAATATGGTTGTTAGGTCTCTAATATGTGGGCGCCTCTTCCTTCATAAAAACATCAAAAAACAGAGGGTCCGCAGGTAGGTGCTAGATGAACGAAGACGGGAGGGGGTTTCTCATCGAATTTTCTCTCATCCAAAATTCTACAGGTACGCTTTGGTTCACGAGCAAATTCTTCCCACAATCCATTATTTGGCAGTTGAGATTCGTTTTGAAGGAATTCACGATTTTAATGTTTTCCTCATATTTGTTCTTCGAACTTGACACAAACAAAATAGCTGAGTGGCGTCCATTGTGAAGCTGCTGAGATTGAATCCCACTTCGGATGTTAGGTCTTCCATAATCAAACACAACACTGACTTCAACGAATAGTTTAGCAATTAGCAGGGGCGGCTGCTGATAGGAGCATAGGCGCATGTGCACCCCCAGCCAATTAAAATAGAGAAAAAATCAAAGTTAGTTCCTCTGGGTTTGAAGACTAAGTTGGCTAGTGACAGAAGACATGATCGTAGGTACTGTGCTAGTTGAATCTACGCGGGAAAACAGTGGCGGGGAGCTCCCTCTTTTCTGACCAATCAGTGGCGGATCGTGCAAATCCAGTTTTATGCGCCGTTCTTGACTAGGGTGACGTCATTAGAGGGAGGCAGGCACGAGAGATTGACCAACCAGAGAGCACGAAATGTGACCTTGATGAGCAGCCCGGAGGACGTGCTCTTGTGGTGTGTGAGTGAGTGGAACTCAAATTTTATTATTTTGTCTTCCTGCCTCACTGGTTTCCTGGTTTCCTTATCCTAAACAAACATAACTGATAAGGGCTTTTCCCGTTTTTCGTTTTCGGTCCACTGTTTTGTTCCAACTATTGTGATTATTTAGGAGTATTTTAGGTACTATGAATAATTCGGTGCATTACATTAACGTAAACTATTCGTGTTTGTCGGTTGTGGAGAAATTGCAACATTCCAGAAACTGGCCGCCCCTTGCCGTCTCTACCAGGACTCCAGCAGATGTTAAAATTTAAAAATTGTGCAGATTTGTACCTACCGTACGTTTAATTGTGGGCGTCGATGGTCTAGTGGACAGTGTACCCGACTGCGGTGATAGGATAAGAACCGTCTAGCGGGGATGCGAGTTCGAGTCTGGTCGCCAGCAGAAAGTTTTCTGTCTATTAGACGATCGGCAATCTCTCGTTCCAACCCAGGATGGTGATGTTTGGGAAGCCATGAGCGAAATCATCAGAACAAATTCTGATCTCCCCTTAGGGAGACAGCTGATGACGTCCAAGACGCCAAGAATGGCAGTCGGACGAAAATTCAACCTGAAATGGTTGCTTACTTTACTTACTTACCTTACTACCGTAAGTTTAATCTCAAATAATATTCGACTTCTCATAATAGTATTATAAGAAGGTAGATTGGCTTTGCAGGTGTGAAGTGACTAACAAATTATTTTATTTGCTTGCCTACTTTGTTCTACCAACCGAAATGAGGCCTGGGTTAAAGACGGCATAAGTGATCTCCCATTTAGCCAAAAAAAAAAAAAAAAAAACGCATTGGCTGTCTCCCATAAAAACGCTCTGGTAGATTTGCGTATATTGGGTCGTCAAAATGTAATGCAACAACTCGACAGTGCATATCATCTAAATCTGATGCAAAAAACCATAGGTACATTCTGACTCGAATCATCGTTAATTTTTGTTCCGAGTTGGACGATGTTTTGAATCGTCACGAGCAAATACACATTTCAGCTTTGCAATTAGATGGATGCATTTCTTGGGTTTAGACCTTTGATGATTAAGTATTTCAGAATTTCTGTTAACCACTAGAGAACATTATTTTTCGTGTCTATTGCACCTACGTATTAAATATGTAGAAAATGCTAAATTTTAGTACCGTTTGCAATTTTAAGATGAAAAAGTTACCAAGATTTATCCCATTTATTTATTTATTTTTTTGTAACTCCCCTCAAAGACAAAATGTCTTTTTTTTTAACATATCGTTGAAATTTCTATTTGGCAGAGAAAAGCACCTATTCTGTCCCTTCTCCATAGCTTCTCCTGATCTCCGTGCACCCCCTGAGTTCAGGGCAGGAGCCGCCACTGGTAATTAGTTTAATAACTAGCAATCAAACACAATACTTCGGTATTGACCACCATCCGAAACATCCGTTCATGACAATCACTTCTCTCTTGAACTCTCCTGCTAACTGTCCTCGTCTGTTGTTTATGGATGCTACACAAAACTCCATGGCAAGCGGGTCGAGAAGTAAGTAGGTGCTGCACTCAGACTTGGCGGAATATGTAGGAACTATCCAGATTCTCGCGCGCCGACAAATATAATATGTAAAATATGGTCTCTAATAATAATAATTTACAGAAACGAATTTTATCGCATTTTTCATACGAATTTTATCATATTTGGATCGGTAAGAACAAAGGTCAACATATTAAGTGCCTAGATACTAATCATTAGCTCAAATATTATTGATACAACCAACTTTCCTGGAACTGCAAGACCTGTCACAGATCTTTCAGGTATTCTTAAAAAAAATGGACCCACACGACCCTTTCATGATATCCCGTGTTATACATACTTCGGACAGTTCTTGAGAACCCCGAGGGGAAGTTTATTGTCATGTATTTGCAGAAAGAGGTACTTTTCCCCAGATAATGTTGCCTTTTTCTGTCAAACGTGGCACCCCGAGAAAGTTTGATCGAGGTTGTTCTTATCGCGGGGGTGAAACAGAGCAGAAAACTGGAGGCGGGGAGGATCTCGGGGGAAACTCTCGAAAGGAAGAACATCATAAACTTACTAATACTTGGAAAGTAAACAGACGCCTGAGGAGCGAAGGGGGTATAAAGAGAAGAGGACGAGAAGAAACTGGGGAGAGAGGGAGTGGAAGAGACTCTTCCAAACCTCCTTACTTTATATATCAGGTTGTAATAGCATTAAAGAAAGCGTAGTGAGAGAGAAACCGCAGGATATTCGGGTATACCTTCCTTCCTTCCCATACTCGAGTCAGTACCTGTTGTGGTGAAATTGTCTTCAACTCCACCGCTTTTACCGGCTCCTCACATAATCTCCTTCACAAAGACTTACGGCGCACACGCTGCGCCTCTAACGAGCTCTCAAAAAGTGGTTTCAGGAGATATTTCACAATTTATGAACACCTTTTCTGCGTTTTCTTGGGTTGATATAAAAACCGCTTTCGTCGTATATCTAGGAAGTGAAACCGAAAAATGAACACTAACCAGAAAATATGACGAAATCCTCGTGTTCGTACGAACTCGCAAGAATACTGGCGAGAGAGTCGGAGGTTTCATTGAAAGTAGAAACATCTCAAATGGAGCACACCACTTTCCTCACCCTTGTAAACCCGTTAATTTCATATTCTCGTCTGTTTCATCACTAAATACTGTCTTCAGAGTATCTGTCATCATCAGATTGATTGATTTTTTTGTGTTTATCGATCAGGGAATGCTTAGGGCCTGGAGGCCCTCTTTTTCAACATCCCTGGAGCAAAAGTAACAAATATCCTCTTACAATCGTAGAACTCTGATTATATTTTTACACTCATTAATAATATACAGGATGTCTCCGAAAACGTCCCTCCCCCCCCCCCTCTAATAAAATCGTCCAGGTAGTGGTAAACAAATTTAGCGAATTTTCAAAGAAAATGAAGCTATTGCAACGGCCTCAAAATTTTTAGAATTGACTTTCCGAAAAATTGTTTCACTGAAATCCGTTTTGGAACATTCTGTAACAATCCCTGAAGTTTTTCCGAAAATCATATGGATATACCTAATATATATCGTATGTATATAATATGTGCGGAATGACATATTATGTCATTCCGCAAAATAAGTTGAGTAATTATTAAATTTTTTTTTAATTTTTGCCAAAATGTTTGTAACAACAAAAAATAGGTTAGGTTCGTTAGTCAGATATTTTGGACAATCCAAAGTGGTCCCAATATCAAAAAACGTCTGCCAAGTGGGTGTGGCACATAGCTTCCTCGTATCCGTAACCCGATTATATAGATGATCAGATGCATAGTAGTTAATCTCAAACCACAATCCAGATCCAACCTAGATCAACCTAGGATCCAATCCAAAATCCAATCCAGGATCAACCTAGAAGATTAGAATCAATCCTAGAAAATTTCATCAAATTCGGATGAAAAATTAAGTGAGTAGATGTATGTGATTGGATCGAAAAAATACTTAGCCTCGGCTGGGATTCGAACCCGGGACCCCTGGGGGACAGTTGAAGTTACGGCTGTTACAAGGAATTCACGTTTGCGCATGCGCAGTCGCTTCTATCAGTCCGGGGATGATGATTTTCGAAGGGGACTATCTACAACCTAATCCACATAATTCTTGAAAATTTCATTGAAATCAGGTGAAAATGTGGAAGTTATGGCCGTTACAAGGAAATTCACGTTTGCGCATGCTTAGTGGCTACTATCAGTCCGAAGGTGATTATTTTCGTAAGGGACCATTCAAATACTAATCTGTAACATCCCTGAAAATTTCATCGAAATCGGATGGAAAATGTAGAACTTACGGTCGTTACAAGGAATTCACGTTTGCGCATGCGCAGTCGTTTCTATCAGTCCGGGGATAATGATTTTCATAGGGGACCTACACACCAACTCGCACGACCCCTGAAAATTTCATAGAAATCGGACAATAACTTCGTATAGTTATGCGCGTTACAAGGAATTCATGACAGACAGACAGACACGGAACCAAAATTGTTCAGAAAGGTCTAAAACGCAAAACGCGAGTGGAAATTTTGATTTTGGAGAACTTTTTTTTTTCGTCCTTGAAAAGTGAAAACAAAACTTCCGCTACCTTGGTAGACTCAGAAGCAAAAGTCCAAAAAAAGGCCAAATAAACGGGGTTTTTTTTTGTGGTGAATACTTTCACAATCAAGATATTATATGGTATATTCGGATTCAGCACAAAATTTCTGATAAAATACGTTCTTCAAAAATGAAAATTGTCCGAAAAATAAGAAAAGTATGTTTCTGTTTAAGTATATAATATATACTTAATATATACTTATATTATATATTATATAATTAAAACGCGCGTATATTTGTTGTACCCAGAAATGGAGTAACCATGTGGGTACTCTATGAGTTTGTAGAGACGAGTAGAACATGAATATGGACTCCTAAGATCTTCAAAGCATACCCAGTGCATACAGTATGTTGGTATGGTAAACTAAAAATAGCAAAAAACCAACAATAGCCGTGTGAGTACTCTAAAAGTTTGTCAAGACGAGTAGAACACGAATATGGACTCCTTTCATCTTCAAAGCATAGGTACTCAGTGCATACGGTATGTTGGCATGGTAGGTATACTGAAAATCGAAAAAACAACTATGAGATCCCCCATTTTTTATTGCAGATTCGGATTCTACGCAAAATTTTATGAACGTAACTGGAGGTATTCAGAAACCTGATGAAGTGGCTGCTGCTCTTGCACGGGATGTAGCAGACAGTAAAGCCAAATCGCTCGTTACCCTTTTCCTTGGAAGATATTCAAACAGAAGAGGTAGACTCGGCTGTCTCATCACTTGAATACGGTCGGTCGATTGGCCACGACAGGCTTTCAAGCAACATATTTAAGGATAACACTGCATCTTTTTCTGGACCTCTCACGCACTTATTCAATTCTAGCATGACAGAGGGTGTTTTCCCCTCTCACTGGAAAACGAGCAAGGTAGTCCCGGTGCTAAAGCGGAATGGTAAAATGAGGCCAGATGACTTCCGACCAATATCTATCCTCTCGACGCCTGCAGTGGTCTTCGACTGCATTCTCTCATCTCGTCTTAAGCTGCACATGGGACCATTGATTGGGGATCATCAGCACGGATTCCTTGGTGGCCGTTCAGTGGTAACCAATCTCCTTACTTATTTGGGCTTTGTCTCAGGCTGTCTAGACAGAGGAGGACAAGTCGATTCAATTTATACTGACTTCAGCAAGGCGTTCGATCGTATAAACCACGAGCTACTTCTACTAAAGCTGCAGGCGTACGGTTTCACCTCCCCTACACCTCCTTCTTCTCTTCCTATCTAGCAAATCGCCAGCAGTATGTTTTCTGGGATGGATACTGTTCTGCCAGCTATACCGTATCATCCGGAGTGCCTCAGGGGTCGAATTTGGGACCGCTGCTTTTCCTCCTCTACATAGAGGACATAGTGAGGGTTGTCAAGCACTCTAGCATTCTCATCTATGCCGATGACATAAAAATTTTCAAGTGCATAACTGACCTTTCCTCCCAACTGGATCTGCAAGAGGACCTCGAAAGAATATACCTTTGGAGTGAGCAAAACTTCCTGCCATTGAACATAAAGAAATGTCAATCTATAACCTTCTCACGCAAGCACCAACCTTCAGCTTTCTACTACAGCATCCAGGGGTCAGTACTCGAGCGTGTCTCTGATGTTCGTGACTTAGGTGTCGTATTCGACTCCAAACTGACATTTGCTACCCATATAAGGCAGGCAATATCCAAGGCTACGGGCATGCTGGGCATGGTGATCAGGAATTGCAAGCACCTCGCAAGTTTGGACTCTATGAGGCTTCTTTATCTCTCACTGGTTCGCCCTCACCTGGAATTTGGGAGTGAGATCTGGTCTCCTTCGCAGAGGAAATATATCTCTGGACTGGAGCGTGTCCAGAAGCGATTCCTGAGATATCTCTCATACAGGGCATCAGGCGTCTACGATTCTCGAGCCAGCTACAAGCCACTGTGTCAACGTTTCAACATACCTCCGTTGCAGGTGCGGCGCTGCTGGATAGATCTTTCATTCCTCCATAGGCTACTCCACGGGTCGATTGACTCCCCCAAGCTCCTCTCTGCCGTCTCCCTACATGTACCCCGATTTAACAGCAGGTCCAACCAGTTATTTTCTGTCTCCGCATGTCGCACCTCATCTCACGCCAGCACTTTCTCTGTCCGATCTTCCCGAGCATACAATAAACTGTGTAACTCCTCTCCACATATTGACATTTTCTTCAACTCGCACACAGAATTCAGAAACATTGTATTGTCCGAGCTCACGAAACTTTACGATCAGTAATATTTTAATTGTGATATATTTATTGTAAATCATTATTATTTAATTCTTTGTTTTTAGTGTTAGTACTGACTTGTGATTTACTGTAATTAGGCCTAGTCCTGTAGTAATATCATCAAATATACAATATACAATATACAATATCGGATTTGGTATTAGCCATAAGCCCAAGTGAATTGAAACAAGTTCAAATGGGGAAAGAATTGTATTTCTTGGAGCTACAAGAAACAGACGTCTGTTGCTTTATCATCGACCGAGGCGGAGTTTCTGGCAGCATCAACTGCAGGTCAAGAGGCTGTTTGGCTGAGGTCAGTATTGAGAGATATGGGTTGCTAACAAAATTCACCGACGATAGTTTATGAAGATAATCAGAGTTAATGAAATACGTTGACAATTATAAATTCAGCAACAGAACTAAACACACGGAGCGCCCAAATTATATGAAGGACAAAGGGGAGATATTGTTCTGAAATATTGTCGTTCAGAAGACAATAAAGCTGACATGCTAACGAAAGCTATTCCTACGTAGTCTTTCGAAGATTGTTTGCAGAAAGTGCGGTGGATCGTTCCTGGCATAACATGTTGAGGGAGGATGTTGAGGATTGATCTCCAACATGTTATACCTACAAATTTGTTTCTATGTACGATGCTTTATAAGCATGTGTTGAACTATAATTGAATTGTCACTTGTGAAAAAGTATTCAAGCGCGTTCTTACTTTCACACATTTCACCCCTCAACCGATTTTTAGGACGTCCCACAGTAAGTCTTGGGCGTCCTTATGCGATCGATCAGGGGTGGAGGGGGACAACACTCAACAACAAAAAAATAACCTCACAGTAATCCGTTTTAGACCATTCTGAATCCAAATCCGCGAAAAAAAAAACCATAGGTGCATGTATGTGTGTGTGTGTGTGTGTGAGTTAAAATCTTGTGTTGTCTGCCCAGGCCTTAGTTCTCAACCTATTTTCGTGGTTCTTTTTCTGTTCGATCTGGGAAACTATCTAGTTTAGTTTTTTGGAGTGGACTTTGAGAGAAAGGGGGGTTAAAGCTTTAAAAACGCGCGTTTGTGGGCACATCTTGTAAACTCTGCCCAGTCCTCAATTTCCAACTGATTTGTGTGTTTCTTCTTTGTTTGACTCAAATAACTTCCGAGTTGTACATGATTTCACCGGAGTATCAAAATTCGCAAGGGGAGGGGATGAGTGGGGGATAATTTTCACAAAATATCCGATTTTTCAATATTTCGGTTCTTACTGCTTACCAATTGTTCCCAAGCTTCGAAATTGAGGAAAAATTCTCATTATACCTCCGGATTTTCATGAATTATTCTCTGTACCACCATGGAACTAATAGTGCTGCCACCATGGTGCCAGGACACCATAAACCGTATATTTCGTGGGTTTTTTTCGTGTTTCACCTTGAATACGGATGTGAACCTCGACGGACCTCCTAGGGTAAAAGCGCCAATTGTTGACACTATTAGAAAGAAAAATCATTCAATTCTGCGTTCCACAAAAGGGTTCAAGAAAATGAAAGTTTTAAGTAGTTATTATGAATTATGAGTTCCTTGTGAACAGTTTGCACGTATTGGACTTACCGAAATACTTTTTTATATTATCATAAACGATTTTTTTCTAACATGGTTTTTTGCCCGCAATGTTGACACATTTGTCCTCGAAAATTCCATTTGTTGACGTTTTTTGTTTGGCAACACAGCCTCAACCATGTCTTCTTCATTTATTCGTCCAACTTCTTCCTCGACTTGGCACAACGTCCTACTTCTTCCACGGTGGTGGTTTTCTCAGCAACACAGCGTTGTGGACTTAGTTTTGCCTGGTCGACTTCACTGTTTGAAGGTCCACTTTGTTTGCTGGCCCCTGCTGCTAAGGATATCGGCTCATCTTCTTTCAGCGATTCCTCCACTGGCTCCACTTCATTTGACAATTCATCTTCCCTTCCTCCAATTACGGTATTCTGCCGGGCAACATCGCTGTCTTCATCCATGTCCCTAAAAATCTCAAATACATCTATGTCGTCCTCGGTGGCAATCGATGGGGCCCACTCCTCTGATTCACTTGAACTCTCTGATAGTGACGAGGAACCTACGCTCCTTCTACTTTTCTTGATCGGTCGCGACTTCTTAACTTTCAGCTCTTCTTTCTTATTCTTCATTTCTTCTTTCTGGCGCTTCATGTCTTCTTTTGATGTATTTGATAAAATATAGTTTTCTTTGCAAGTAGAAAAAAAAGTTGATGTCAACATTAGGAACTGAATGTCAACATTGGGATCAGACGGTGTCAACTTAAGGTTCCACCACGTTAAATTGAAAAAGTCGATAGTCGTGATACACTACACTATTATTCAAATCCAAATATCACCTTAGCCACCAAATCAACAGTTTCCCCTAATGTTGACACAGATGTCAACATTAGGACACAAACTATTTCATGAGACCCTAATAATGACACCGAATTTAACCATGTTTTCCTATTGAAATTTGGGGTTTTAATGCTTACACATTCTTCCTTATGTTATTCATGAAGCAGACGATGTGAAATGGTAATTTTACTCACAAAATTTTACTTCAAAAGACTAAAATTGTTGACCTACCTCACTAACTTGCGGCAGAAGGATGGCGTCGCTGGAGTAACTGATACAGCTGCCATCAGCTTCAATTTCAGCCAGCCTAGTTATATCGGATATTATAACTAGTGGAGCCGGCCAACCTCAATAACTACATTCTTACCAACAGAATTGCCAATTTCGAGTACCTACAGTGGCCCTATAGCTTATTTTTAAATTTCAAAATTGAAGTGTCAACATTAGGAATAGTGTCAACAATTGGTGCTTTTACCCTACTAAAATTAATAGATGAAAGTTCAATGTTACGTCGTATTTCCGCTTTAGTACCAGACTGGCACCATTGGAGGTGGTGGTGGGGGGGGGGAGGTGAACTCGAATTCGCATGTTGGGTATCGAAGATTATGGATTTTACAATGCTCTTCAGATTTAAGGCTCCCAAAAGAAAGAAAAAAAAGAAAGAAATTTAAGGGTGAGGGGGGGTCACTATTTCTTGCCTGAAGTAATAAATAAATTACATCGAGTGAAACAGTTTTATCGCTCAACAACTGGTTAAACTGATCTAATGCTTATCCAATGGGACGTCCCCTGGAATGCATGCATTACTAAACAACATGTTTCTTGTTGCGCGCAACCCGTTCAGTGCGCGCTCAAAACCTCCCCTGATATTACCAAAAAATTCACTCTTAAACGAGTAATCAAGACCACTTGAAATTAGCCCTCGTTGGGCAAATACGTGGTTTACGACATGAGACGATTTAAAGAGAAATTCTGACTTTGTCTCTGTTTCAACATAGCCCTAGGTTAACTACCCAAAAAGCGTTTAGCGGGGGATCAATTTTGGTTTATTATTTTCGAAAATGGTGGATACATTATCGACCAAGAAAATTTTTTTTAACCCCACCTCAAATTTTGTTGGTTTACGTAGAATCCAAAAATCGGATAAAAATTTGGCCGTCCGTGCGCCGTACGCGGCACTTTCCCCATCCACCGATTCCGATGAAATTTGGTATGTATGATTTGGTATGATTTTGGTTGATGTAGGTCACTTCTAAGGGTTGGAAAATAAAGTTTCAAATTTTTAAAAAGCCCTAACTCAAAAAATTATGACATAAAGGTAGGTATTGTTTTTTCATCAATTTGAGGTAGTATTGAGTTTTCAGAATTTCTAGAGACCACGCGGAGCTCTGTAAGACAAACCGTCCGCTCCCTACGATAATTCAAGGGTTGGACGTACGATAAATCAGAAACACGAGCGTGAATCGCAAAAGAGGCCTAATCTCCGTTCAAATTAAAGCTGACCGAAATGCGATCGATGTTTTTCTTCATGTTGGATGGTTGGTGGCTTTGCAGACGAGTGATCAAAATAGAAAAATAAAAAATAATATACCTATGTGTAACAATTTGCAGCGTTTTTTGTAAGTTATTCAAAGTCAAAATTGATAGTATGACAAAAATTTTGAAAATTTTTGTCATCGATTTCCTTGTAACTTTTTGTCATGACTCTATTTTGGGACTTCCAATAGTTCACAAAAAAAATTCTGCTGTCCATTAAATAAGAAATTTCGGTTTAATTATGGTTACTCAGATGACATTTAAGGATGTCTGTGGAGTTCCTGAGAAGTTTTTGGTGACACTAATGACACCATGGCCCAATTAGTTCCTCGTTCGGGGTAGTATTTCGCAAAATTGAAGGGGTAAAACATGAAAATTTGTATCTAAATTTGAATTTTCATAGGATTTTGAAATTTATTAGTACACTGACCTAGGGAATTGAATAATTGAAAGATTGCCGTAGGAGTCATCAAAATCGAACAATAATTGCCAGAGAAAACACTGTAATTTATTACGCACAGGTTTATTATTTTTCTATATATATAGATCACTCGTGTGCGAAGAACACGACTTTGCCATTGTTACCACCAACCTGAAGAAAAACATCGATCGCATTTCGGTCAGCTATAATTTGAACGGAGATTAGGCCTCTTTTGCGATTCACACTCGTGTTTCTGATTTATCGTACGTCCAACCCTTATGTTCTCGTGGTGAGGGAATGTTTCGTCCTACAGAGCTCCACGTGGTCTCAAGAAATTCTATACTTTCTCAAATTGAAGGAAAAACAATACCTTCATATCAAAATTTTTTGAGTTAGGCAGTTTTCAAAATTTCAAAATTCATTTTTGAACCCTTAGAAGTGACCTACATCAATCAAAATTTTCGGGGTATCACCAGACACCCCAAATGGAGCCTTCATATCAAATTTCAACAAAATCGGTCAATGCTAAGTGGGGAATGTGCCGCGTACGGTGTTTTTAAATTTTTATTCGATTTTTGGATTCTACGTACCTTGAAACGTAGTCCAACAAATTTTGAGGGGGTGGGGGGTAAAAATGTTTTTTTCTTGTCCGATTCCAAAGGTTCATTATTGAAAATAATAAACCAAAATGGGAAAAACTATTGAATAAACGGTTTCTCCCATGTTTTTTTCCCACATTTCTCTGTCACTTATTGTTCGATTTTGATTATTCCAGCGGCAATCTTTGTAACCGTGAATAACTAGTTTTCTCCAATTTACAGTAAATAATTGCTACATTCAATTAATAACTACAAATTGGGGAAAAGTAGTTGCTCAGGGGTTACTACTAACCGCTAGTTTCCTGGTTACTTGCTTTAAATACATAACTAGCAGTAAGGAGTTGAAAATGTAGTTAACCACAGAAAGTAGTTGAGTGCTGCCCAGCTCTGAGCCGCGCACGTGCAGGACGGACCGTCACTTGCAGGACGGACCGTCACTTGTGATTGCTCCGCCGGGAGGGGGCGACGCAAAACAGACGTGGATGCCGAAAATCGGGGAAACTCAGAAAACCATTAAAAGCCGGTCGGGCGTCCGCCCTCCCGGGAGCGGTTGATGACGGGAGGAGCGGTGGGGGGGGTGTCCGCTCTAATTCAACAGAAGTGAGTTTCCAACGACCCCCGAGCCGCGGACGGGAGGTGGAGCTCCCTCGCTAAATTATTCATTTGTCAGGCGGGACTGTTGTGTCCCATCGCTGCATAATCATAGCGGAGGATTGAGCCCCATTAAAAGGAGGAGGCTAATTATTTCACATGGAGAGAGGCTTCCTCCTCCTCCTCCTCCTCATACGGTCGTAAATGCGAAGTTTTCCTTCCGCCGAGTCCCCTCGGAGCAGTATTTTTCGCTCGTGTCCGCCACGGTTTGGACGGCTGAAAACTCGGTTTCTCGCGGGTGTCAATTACGGTTATTAAGGGATAACGACGGGCGACCGGTTTGTTCGCGCTAACCTGATAAACTTCTGTCAAATTAATTTACTAAACCATCAAAACGATTCATCGCTCTGGAAAACGATTTAACTGCTCCCTGGGTGGTCTCATTCGATCCCATAAATCCCGACGCATTAAAACCCTCAGAAAAACATATCGGATCTGTTTAGGGTGCCAATGAGTGCAATAATTTACCGAATATTTCGATAACGGAGTTTTCTCTATTTCACTTAACCGGGAAGTGAGGGTACTTGTCTCCCACTAGCAGTGTAGCTGGTTTTCCCTTAACCGCGAAGTAAGAGTACTTGCCTCCCACTAGCAGTGTAGCTGGTTTTCCCTTAACCGCGAAGTAAGAGTACTTGCCTCCCACTAGCAGTGTAGATGTTTTCCCTTAAACTGGAAGTTATTGTCTCTCACCAGCAGTGTAGCTGGTTTCCCCTTAACCGGAAAGTGTGAGTACTTGCCTCCCACTAGCAGTGTAGATGTTTTCCCTTAAACTGGAAGTTATTGTCTCTCACCAGCAGTGTAGCTGGTTTCCCCTTAACCAGAAAGTGTGAGTACTTGCCTCCCATTAGCAGTGTAGCTGGTTTTCCCTTAACCGCGAAGTAAGAGTACTTGCCTCCCACTAGCAGTGTAGCTGGTTTTCCCTTAACCGCGAAGTAAGAGTACTTGCCTCCCACTAGCAGTGTACCTGGTTTTCCCTTAACCGCGAAGTAAGAGTACTTGCCTCCCACTAGCAGTGTAGATGTTTTCCCTTAAACTGGAAGTTATTGTCTCTCACCAGCAGTGTAGCTGGTTTCCCCTTAACCGGAAAGTGTGAGTACTTGCCTCCCACTAGCAGTGTAGATGTTTTCCCTTAAACTGGAAGTTATTGTCTCTCACCAGCAGTGTAGCTGGTTTCCCCTTAACCAGAAAGTGTGAGTACTTGCCTCCCATTAGCAGTGTAGATGTTTTCCCTTAAACTGGAAGTCATTGTCTCTCACCAGCAGTGTAGCTGGTTTCCCCTTAACCAGAAAGTGTGAGTACTTGCCTCCAATTAGCAGTGTAGATGTTTTCCCTTAAACTGGAAGTCATTGTCTCTCACCAGCAGTGTAGCTGGTTTCCCCTTAACCGGAAAGTGTGAGTACTCGCCTCCCACTAGCAGTGTAGCTGGTTTCCCCTTCACCGCGAAGTAAGAGTACTTGCCAAATAATCTCAATGGGCAAGCCCTCTGCACATGGTAAAAAACCCTGTGTTGTTGCCTGTAAAGTCGGTATACGGGCGAAAGTTTTACGTGACAACGACTTTGAGTGGTAAAATAATTTTAATGTTAATATTCATTCGTATAGTAGGAAGAAGGATAAAATAAAATTCTTTTTCAAGTTGCACAGAGTAGGTATTTCCCGTAGGTAGTAGGTATTTCCCATGGGTGGGGGGGGAGTGAGTGCCAGGGAAGGGGGGCGGGGTGCTCCCGCTTTTGTGAGCGCCGGGGAAGGGGAGGACGCGGGGGGGGGGGTGCGCGGGGGGGGGGGGCGCTTTAGGGAGCGCCGAGCTGCACCCCCTCCGTGAGCGGAGCGTAACGCAGTTTCTTGAAGTGTCTCCCGGTAAACCAATTTATAAGACGTTATCACGTCAAAAGAAAAATGGTTCCTGGCGCTGTTGTGGGGATTACAGACGACTGAATGATAGGACAATCCCAGATCGATATCCTCTTCCCCATATTGATGATGTCAATGAAATTCTTCTTGGAAAAACATTTCCTCCAAAATTTATTTACTTTCTGCATACCATCAAATTCCACTTGCTGAAGAAGACAAAGAAAATTCTGCCATCATAACACCTTTTGGATTATTTGAGTACAACTACATGCCCTTCGGATTAAGAAACGCACCATCAACATTTCAACGTTTCATAAATTGCATCATATTTGGACTGGATTTTCGTTTTGCCTTCCTTGACGACATTTGCATTGCTTCTCGAAAAATAGAAGAACATAAAGAAAATTTGATCAACATTTTCCGTAGGTAACTGAATAGTTACGGATTAAAACTAAATGTTAGCAAATCTGAATTTTTACTCAAAGAAACCCAAATCCATAAAAGTTTAAACTAATACAACAATATCAACTTCCTAAAACCATTCGAGAGTTTCGAAGATTTTTAGGGATGTTGAATTTTTTTAGACGATACATGAAAAATGCAGCTACTCATCATTATTTATTATGATGAGTAGCTTTATTTATTGTTATTTTTTTTTAAATTATAAATTATAAAAAAAATTGGAAGATGGTTGTACATAGCGCCTTTGTGCTTCAAGGTATTGATTTGTTTGTGATGTACAATTCAGTTACCTGTAAACATCCATACTTTTCTTCATCCCTCCGACTTGGAAGTAGGAAGACATTGAACAAAAAATAGTGCTTCTCTCCTAATATAGGAAGAGACTTTAGAGCAAAATGAGACTTTAGCAGCAAGAATAGCAGATATTGAGAACCGTTCTCGTATCCTTTTACGGGGCGCCAATGTATTGTTATTGTTGAGGTGAAAAGTTACATCGATTTATATGTACGAACCCTAGTATTGTTGCCTACGACTCTATCAGGCACAATGGAAATCACACATGAATACCATTTTATTAAAGTTCTTCTTTCTTATGTACAAGTTAGTAGTAGCTATTACTCAACTTCTTGCGAGATGGTAGGCAGTTTGTTCTGTATGATGAAGGTCGGAAGAATGTGCAGTAGGTAGGTCGGTCGGCTGTGTAACAGTAGTTCTCTCTTGCATTCAGCAGATGCCTTGAAAAATAATTATCTTTTCCTCTTTTCCATCCTTCGAACTCTTTTCTTCTGCCCATCTCTTCATCATCCGTAGAGCATCATAATTGTCTTCGTCATAAAAAGTAATTATTACGATAGTCCTCAAATCTGCCAATCACACACACGATAGTCGAACCTTCAAAGTGAGGGAGTTCAACTCATCTAGAAAGTCATCTCAGGCGGACGGGAGAGAATTGAGCAGCACAGAAGCCTTCGTTGTCAACAAAGCGATTCCTGCCATACATCCCGTGGCTAGCTCTATCCCTGTCCCCTGGAGATGGAGGGCTCAGGAGCGGACTCTCACATCAAACGAACTCCGCGGTATGTGACGACTGAGGAATTCCATTCTGCAGATCTCAATGCTAGGAGAGCTGGACTGCTCGACGAACAGGTCAATCCCTGTCACCGGATCAAACTATTCCTGCAATCCAAGTTCTTTGAAATTAGACAATTACGGTTGATATACATTTTTATTGTGCGTGACTAATAGGGTGTGCGCATGGGTAGGAAAAACTGTTCATTGTAATTTTTAATTTGAACTAGACCTCATTCTGAGGATTTTGTAACCAACCGCGACCTTCTCGCGCGAAAAAAAACCTTTTTCTATGATTTTTCAAAGTTTCGAATTATTATGACATCACATCGTGCTGAAGGTCCCACCCATCCTGGAGGGGGAACAACTGGACCCCAAATGGAGCCAATATTATACCAAATTTCATCAAAATCGGTCCATGAGAACTAAGGAAAGTGCCGTGTACGGCGGACGGACGAAAAAGTTTTTATTCGATTTTCGAATTCTACGTACCTTGAAACGTAAACCATCATAATTTTAAGGGGAGGGGGGGGGGGTTAAAAAATAAATTCTTCGTCGATTCCAGTGGTTCATTATTGAAAATGATAAAGCGAAATGAGAAAAATCCAACTGAATACACCGGTTTTCCCATTTCTCTCATGCAAATATTGTTCAATTTTGATGATTCTATGATTCTATCGATGATTTTAGTTTTTAAGTACCCTAGACTGCTGCTGCATTGACCGATTTTGATGAAATTTGGTATGTAGGGTCCGTCTGGGGTCTAGTTGTGCGCCGAAGATTTTGGTTGATGTAGTCACTTCCAAGTGTTCAAAAATAAATTTTGAAATTTTGAAAACGCCCTTACTCAAAAAATTTTGATATGAGGGTATTGTTTCCCTTCAATTTAGGATTCTATAGAAATTTTAGAATTTTTGAGACCACGCGGAGCCCTGTAGGACAAACCGTTCGCTCCCTACGAGAATTTGAGGGTTGGACGTACGATAAATCAGAAACACGAGTGTGAATCGCAAAAGAGGCCTAATCTTCGTTCAAATTATAGCTGACCGAAATACGATCGATGTTTTTCTTCATGTTGGATGGTTGGTTCAAATTACAATAAACAGTTTTTCCTACCCATGCAAAATTGTTCAAAAAGGTCTAAAACGAAAAACGCGAGTGAAAATTTTGATTTCGGAGAATTTTTTTTTTCGTCCTTGAAAAGTGAAAACAAAGCTTCCGCTACCTCGGTAGACTTGGAAGCAAAATTGTACGAATAATCAGTATTTAAGTTATTGTTCGGAGTGATACACACACATGCATAAGTATGTAGATAATACATTACCGTATATTATTTTTGGAAAAATTTCAAGAATTGTTTTGAAATGTTCCAAAATGGATTTCAGAGTTCATTGCAATATCTTATTTATTTTTATTAACATGTTTAATGTTTTAGGGCTGGGGGTCATTCTGTGAATTCCGACACGCAAATTTGCAACGGGCAAAACTATACTAACCTGTGGTCCGATTTTGATGAAATTTTCAGGGATTGTGCGGGTTAGGTCCTAGACGGTCCCCTATAAATTTCAGCACCTTCGGACCAATAGGAGCGAGTGCGCATGCGCAAACGTGAATTTCCTGGGACCTCGGTTTCTCGGTTTCTAATGAACCGATTTTGCTCAAATTTGGAGGTTAGTTAGGGACTAACTTCTAAGAGACACCCTATAAGTTTCAATCAAATTGGTCAAGCAATAGCCGCTGCGCATGCGCGAACTTTAAATTTATTGTTACAACCAAAACTCCGCAACTATTCAACCGATTTCGATGAAATTTTCAGGGATTGTGTGGGTTAGGTCCTAGACGGTGGACCGCTAATATTTTGGTATTCAATAACTCTTTGAATCATAATTTTTTGCCAACTGATTCTATACGTCCATGTTACAATGAGTGAGGAAGCTATACTGCCCACCCAACTTGGCAGACTTTTTTCTCTCCTATTCAACGCAGGAAGGTGAAATTTGAGAGGCAGGGTCAATGGAGAATGCTGAAGGCGCCTGAGTGGTCACTGATCGGCTGAGTGAGCTCCAAGGCCATTTTCTCTCCTGTTGAACGCAGGAAGCTGAAATTTGAGAAGCAGGGTCAATGGAGAATGCTGAAGGCGCCTGAGTGGTCACTGATCAGCTGAGTGACCTCCAAGGCCATTTTCTCTCCTGTTGAACGCAGAAAGCTGAAATTTGAGAGGCAGGGTCAATGGAGAGTGCTGAAGGCGCCTGAAGGGTGACTGATCAGCTGAGTGAGCTCCAAAGCCACTTTCTCTCCTGTTGAACGCAGGAAGCTGAAATTTGAGAAGCAGGGTCAATGGAGAATGCTGAAGGCGCCTGAGTGGTCACTGATCAGCTGAGTTTCTCCCTTGCGAGGGAAAAACATTAAACATGATTTGAAGGGTACGGGGGAAGAACCAGGTATGTCATCTGAACATAGTTTTGAGTAAAATGCTTTTCAATCTATGAAACTCCTGATTCTTCCCCCTTGTACGAAAACTTTAACCTTAATTTTAGCGTGACTAACCTTCTTCTTCCCCCGAAAGGATCACACCATGGTATAGTACTTAACATTAGCCACAAGATAGCGTTGAAAACTCATTTTTGAAAAAAATTGACAAACCTGGTTCTTCCCCCGTACCCTTCATTTAATGTTTTTCCCTCGCAAGGGAGAAATTGAACATTATACATTATTATACATTATACATTATACATTTTTATTTTATTTTATTTATTTTTTGTTTTTTGTTTTTGAAAATTAGATGTAAGTATTGCTGTACACATAAACTGCGTATTTTTTATAACAAAAATATATTGAAGAATGAATTTTTATAGAGGAAAATTTCTTGTTGAACAATATAGCAACGGAATTCTGAAATAATAATAGCAGTAAAATACAACATAACTCTATTGTCTTCATTCGAGCGGAATCATCAGCCGTCTTTCCAACAAATTGCTCCATTCACGTACGAATTGAGACGGCAAAAACTGTTTTCCTAAGCGGAGTCTGATGGAACGAATTCCGATCGACGGAGGGAAAACTCATTCCAAATTTATACGTTTGAGCCCGAATAAGCAACGTTGCGGTTAACAAGGAAAAGATGAGAAAGTTGGTCGACTCTTTGGGCGGTTCAGGGTTGTTAAAACAAGGTTTGGGGCAGCTTGGATTCATAATACAACGAGGAAGGGAGGTTTTTTTGGGAGGGTAGAAACCATCGTTTATGGATTTGCCGATTTTATTCGCTCTATGCGAAAACGCTTGAGCGGCTGCTCGTGGTGGAAGTGGGGGGAGAGCGATTTGTGATGAGGATCAGTCGATCTCGACTCATCTACATGTGCTGGAAGGAGCAGAAATAACTGACGAGCTTAATGACCAAATGACAAAAAAAAGTCCATTCATGCAGCATGAATTAATGAGCGAATTTTCAATGAAATCTTTCAATTGAAGGTGTGGTTAAGAAAGGAAACAATGGTGTTGCAATTTCTTCTAGAAAGTTTTTTTTTACACGATTCTTGGTTTTTTTCGATTCTAAGTATAGCATACCAACATACTGTATGCACAGGGTATGCTTTGAAGATCTTAGGTGTCCATATTCATGTTCTACTCGTCTCTACGAACTCATAGAGTACCCACATGGCTACTGCATTTCTGGGTACAACAAATATACGCGCGATTTCATTATATACATAAATATATACATACTTTTCTTAATTTTCGGACAATTTTCATTTTTCAAAAACGCATTATAACAGAATTTTTTTGTTGAATCCGAATATACCATAAAATATCATGATTGTGAAGGTATTAACCACAAAAAACGGAAAAAACCCATTTTTTGGAATTTTTTTAAATTTTGGACCTCTTTGGACTGAGTATGCCTTGAAGATGAAAGGAGTCCATATTCATGTTCTACTCGTCTCGACGAACTCTTAGATACCCACATGGCTATTGTTGGTTTATTTCTATTTTCAGTATACCATACCAACATACTGTATGCACCGGGTATGCTTTGAAGATCTTAGGTGTCCATATTAATATTCTACTCGTCTCTACGAGCTCATAGAGTACCCACATGGCTACTGTATTTCTGGGTACAACAAATATA
Organism: Apolygus lucorum; assembly: GCA_009739505.2. Taxonomy (NCBI): domain Eukaryota; kingdom Metazoa; phylum Arthropoda; class Insecta; order Hemiptera; family Miridae; genus Apolygus; species Apolygus lucorum. The sequence goes on along the minus strand of CM019181.2, from coordinate 56,202,766 downwards.
CGTGCGATTTCATCATATATATAAATATATATTTGTGTGGAGTTATTGACCGTCGATAGAATATCTTGAGAAGTTATGTACTTCTATTGGTATTGAGGTTCGGTCGATAGAAGAAGACGATTTTGCCGACGTTTCGAGGGTTTATTTCCTCATTTACAAGGCACTACAAACAAAGCAGAAAACAGATACTGTAAGTACCATAAACTATAACCATAAGAAATTATTACTATGACTAATCGGAGTTCTATGAAATTATTACTATGACTAATCGGAGAAGAGGAAATTTAACATGAGTGATCTTAAAAACTACTTACATGAGCCAATGTTGAAAACGTTGGTGAAGCTGAGTACATACTGTGGTGTGCACATCCAGTTCGTACCAAGTACAACAGAAGACTGAGGGCTCTGAACGAGAGGTGTTTGTAGGTAGGTAAGTACAGGTATTGGTAATGGGAGGGAAGGGTAGCGGTGAGAGGGGTCCATTGTACTGTATTGTGGTATTGTGAAGGAGCTAACGGTAAGTTAATGGGAATGCAATTGGCCAGTACAGAAATTATTGAGTGGGAACGACTTGCTAAAAATATTGTTAGAATTTTGAGTAGATGTTGTTTGGTGATTTTGGCGGGGGGGGGGGGGGGGGGGACAGATAATTGATAATTGGTGATGTGGGTGATTAACAGGTAATTACTAAATATTGAATGATGTGTGGATGAGGTTGGCATAACATTTACTCAGATTTTGTACGTCGGTTTTTTTGTTGACTGCTCTATGCTTATTTTTCTCTATATTGATCATTTCTTTAACTGTTAGTTTAAAATCGTGAGTTTCATAATCCAGAATTTTTGTATTATCATAGTTGATTTTATGTCCTAAACGTGAATGAGTTGATAGAGCTGTGCAATCATTATTATGCGGATTTTTAGCGACTTTTTCTACATCATATTTATGGTTGTATAGTCGAGTTTTTAAGTGACTTTTTGTTTTCCCAATATATACCTTGCCACACTCACAAGGCACTTCGTATACTAATTTTGATTTCATATCTTTTGGAATTGGATCTTTGGTGTTTGTAAATACAGAATTTAAAGTCTTGCAGTTATTGAAGGCAAATTTAGCTGTGGTATTATTTTTGGTGAGAATTTTTGCAAGTTTGTGGGACAGGCCATGTATGTATGGGAGGGTGTAGAATTGTATTGGAAGAGAAGAAGAGACTGGAAGTGCATTACTAGGAGGTTTGGGTTTATTGTCTTTCAAAAGGTTGCAAATTAATTTGTGAGGAAATCCATTTAACAAAAGGGTATCTACAATTATATTCTCGCGCTCTTTTTGGAATTAGGGGACGTCAGTTTTTTGGAACGGTCTAATAATTGTTTTGCAAAATTAATTTTCTGATGGTATGGAACGTCAGAATGAAAATTTACGTATCGTCCTTTACTTTGTGGTTTTCTGTACCATTTCGTATCTATTGTACCGTTAAAATTTCTGATCAATAACATATCTAGAAATGGAATGCTGGGGAGATGGCTTCCTTTGTTTTCAAATTCTACTGTGAATTGTAGCCTATTATGAAATTGATTAATTTTTGACAAAATTATGTGTATGGAATTGCTAGGGATGGCTAGAATGTGGTCATCTACATACTTCCACAGGAATGGAATACGGAAAGGTAAAGTGGGGATGACTTGATCTAATAAATGGGTTAGGACAATGTCGGCGATTACAGGAGCGATCGGAGTGCCCATAGGAAGTCCAAATTTTTGCAAATATATTTTAGAATTGAATATATTTTAGAATATTGAATATATTTCATATTCATATTCATATTCATATCATTATATTCATTATATTCATTATTATATTCATTATTATATTCATTATTATATTATATTCATATTATATTCATTATATTATATTATATTCATATATTCATTATATTATATTATATTCATTATTATATTCATTATTCATTATATTCATCATTATATTCATTATATTCATTTCATATTCATATTCATATTCATTTTTATTGAATATATTTTAGAATATTGAATATATTTTAGAATTGAATCGACTATACAACCATAAATATGATGTAGAAAAAGTCGCTAAAAATCCGCATAATAATGATTGCACAGCTCTATCAACTCATTCACGTTTAGGACATAAAATCAACTATGATAATACAAAAATTCTGGATTATGAAACTCACGATTTTAAACTAACAGTTAAAGAAATGATCAATATAGAGAAAAATAAGCATAGAGCAGTCAACAAAAAAACCGACGTACAAAATCTGAGTAAATGTTATGCCAACCTCATCCACACATCATTCAATATTTAGTAATTACCTGTTAATCACCCACATCACCAATTATCAATTATCTGTCCCCCCCCCCCCCCCGCCAAAATCACCAAACAACATCTACTCAAAATTCTAACAATATTTTTAGCAAGTCGTTCCCACTCAATAATTTCTGTACTGGCCAATTGCATTCCCATTAACTTACCGTTAGCTCCTTCACAATACCACAATACAGTACAATGGACCCCTCTCACCGCTACCCTTCCCTCCCATTACCAATACCTGTACTTACCTACCTACAAACACCTCTCGTTCAGAGCCCTCAGTCTTCTGTTGTACTTGGTACGAACTGGATGTGCACACCACAGTATGTACTCAGCTTCACCAACGTTTTCAACATTGGCTCATGTAAGTAGTTTTTAAGATCACTCATGTTAAATTTCCTCTTCTCCGATTAGTCATAGTAATAATTTCATAGAACTCCGATTAGTCATAGTAATAATTTCTTATGGTTATAGTTTATGGTACTTACAGTATCTGTTTTCTGCTTTGTTTGTAGTGCCTTGTAAATGAGGAAATAAACCCTCGAAACGTCGGCAAAATCGTCTTCTTCTATCGACCGAACCTCAATACCAATAGAAGTACATAACTTCTCAAGATATAAATATATACATACTTTTCTTAATTTTTGGACAATTTTTATTTTTGAAAAACGCATTACATCAGCAATTTTTTGCTGAATCCGAACATATCATATAATATTATAATTGTGAAAATAGGTATTAACCACAAAAAAATGAAAAAAAAAAATTTGGCCTTTTTTTGAATTTTGGACCACTTTGGACTGTCCAAAAATTTTGGCTAACGAACTTGACCTATTGTTTGTTGTTACGAATATTTTGGCGAAAACGAAAAAAAAAAATTGGTAAATAATTACTCAAGTTATTGTGCGGAATGACATATGTATATCCATATGATTTTTGGAAAAACTTCAGGGATCGTTTCAGAATGTTCCAAAACGGATTTCAGTTTAAAAATTTTTCAAAAAAGTCAATTTCAAACATTTTGAGGCCATTGCAATAGCTTCATTTTTTTCGGAAATTCGCTAATGACCAATGTCCAGAGGAAAAGCACAAGTTCCCGTATTGCTCGCTAGATGGCTAAACGACTATTATAAGGATTTTTTTCTCGACTTTCGGTATACCTACCATACCAACACACTGTATGCCCATGCCTAGGGTATTTTGAAGACCTTAGGAGTATATTCATGTTCCCTAACTCATAAAGTACCAACATGTAAATTATTTGTTTTTTTCCTATTTCATGTAGACATACCTATCGAACCAACTTACTGTAAGTACAGGGTATGTTGAAACAATGTTAGGAGTCCCTATTCATGGTCCACTTGTCTACACAAACTCATAGAGTACCCAAATAACAATTGTTCGCAGGTTTTCTTTATGTATATTTATCAATTCTTAGTATCTTCTTCTTATTCTCTTATTCTCATCTTACAATGATCAATGGCAATATCCTCAAAACCCCTAAAATCAAGTTTCTGGCATTTTTTTGGCCTATTTTTCCAAATTTGGAGACCATAAGGTTATCCTGTGGAAAATGTCTAGAGGAAAAGCACAACTTCCCATTTTGCGCGCTGGATAGCACCATCATTCGTTGAACAGTTGGGTCCCAACCTTCAGACAATGAGGAATTTGACCATGTCGGAATTTCCTAATTTTTACCCCAAAATCGGATTCAGCACCTCGAAAAACCCCCTACGGTAAACTTTCGGCCCGTACTTTCTAATTTACGAATAAACAAAACAGTGGGGAAAATATGAACGTTTAAAAAAACCGAGAGGATGAAGTCAGCCTGGAATAGTTCATTCATGGCCGCTTGAAGCGCTGAGATCGTGAAATCTATAGTCCTCAGATGCAACATTTCACAAAACCAGTAAAGATCGAAATCGAAAAACTGAAGAAAAAAATAGAAAAAGCAAGGTTTCCCCTGTTTTTGTTTGATAACTTTCCACTCAAATAACACTATTTCGTCGTACCATCGGGCAACACTGGGAGGAGACGGCGATCCGAACAGCCAATCAGCGAGCGTTCCCGCTTCACGTTGAAGAGGTCCGTTTTCCCGGTTATTTTTTGAAATCATAAATTTTGATTGTCTCCCGAAAATAACAGGAGACTTATTTTCCGAAATCAACCCGATTTTCATATATCCCACACCATTAACTATTCAGCGAAAATGCAAACAGAATTCGGTGAAATTCCTCATTGTTAGGAATAATTTGTTCCGATTTGGACCTCCAAAATCACAATTTCCGATTCATTTATCGTTTAGTTTTTGACTTTTCTGAACAATTTAAGTATTTTGTCTTTCTGTTCTAAAAATCCTCGTAACGTGTATAACTTTCATGGCATTTTCGGATATTGAGTATTTGAGCCACTTGACAGTCCCTTTCCATCTCATAGCACTGCGTACGAGCCACCGTGTAATTCGCCAACTTTGACCATAATTTTATTTGTCGTTGAGAATTTAGATGTCCCTCCCTATGAATTCCATCAAATCATCAAATTTGGAGGGTAGTGCAGAATAAACTAGATTATCAATATTGTTTTTTTTTCATTAGTCAATAATACGTTTTTGGAACTTTCCTTTGTTGGATGTGAGGGGCACCGGTGGGTTTATCAACATTTCCCAGAAGTTTTTGCGTTTATCATTATTTCCATGTAATTTATTCATCATATACAGGGTGTTTCACGGAAAGGTCACACCCCCCTTCATTTCCGCAAAATACAGCGTAAAAAATTCCGACCAACGCGATTCTTCATGATTTTTTGTGAGGATCTCAGGAAAAATACTTTTGCGCAAAAAAGTTGCGCGCAATCGTGCGCAATTGACACTAACTTCATTTTTTCAAATGGAACTCCCACTTTTTTATTACAGATTCGGATTCTACGTCAAAATTCATGAAAATTTCATACCCGAATCGATTTGTTTTATTGCGCGCAACCTGGCTTTTTGGACGCTCTAAGTTGCGCAACTCCACAATTGCGCAAAAATTAGGTTTTGGAGAACCCAAAGTGTGGCACATGTTTTTTCATCATTTTTTTAACGCTAAACCACGTGGTGGCATCCGTTTTTCAATTTGACTGGAATTTTTCTAAATGGCGACCAAAAAGTCGGTTGTTGTTAGTGAAAAAATCCCTATTTTTGAATCGTTATGAGTTTTTAGGCAATTTTATTCAGTTCAAGCATGATCGTGCTGCCAGTTTTTATTTTTAACTCCACCGTAGACGGCCCCCAAGCCCGTGGTACAAAAGGAGGTGAGAAAATAAACAATAAACATGACTTCGTCCACAAAACTGATGTTTTCGCGAAAGAAATGTTAATTTTTCCTCTTGAAATCTTGGTCTTCCTCAAAACGGATGACACCCTGTGATTCAGCGTCAAAAAATGATGAAAAAACATGTGCCACACTTAGGGTTCTCCAAAACCTAATTTTTGCGCAATTGTGGAGTTGCGCAACTTAGAGCGTCCAAAAAGCCAGGTTGCGCGCAATAAAACAAATCGATTCGGGTATGAATTTTTCATGAATTTTGACGTAGAATCCGAATCTGTAATAAAAAAGGGGGTGTTCCATTTGAAAAAATGAAGTTAGTGTCAATTGCGCACGATTGCGCGCAACTTTTTTGCGCAAAAGTATTTTTCCTGAGATTCTCACAAAAAATCATGAAGAATTGCGTTGGTCGGAATTTTTTACCCTGTATTTTGCGGTAATAAAGGGGGGTGTGACCTTTTCGTGAAACACCCTGTATAGAGGATTGAGGAGTAGAAAAGAACTCAAAACTTAATAATGTCTTGAACTACTAGGATGGGTGGAAACCAGTTAAGAGTACATTTACAACAGTTTCAGTATTTCGGACTCAGCTTCCTGGTAAGCTACGTAGCGAAGCCTGTCGGATGCGAGGTGAGAAGAGCCGAGGAGGAAGGTTTTGTTCGAGGATGGAAACCTTTTTTTCTACATCGAAATAGACTGGGAAGATCCGAACATGAAAAGGTGCTCGTCGGTATTCCCTTTTTAGAGGAAAAAAGGAAAAAAAAATCGGCTAATGGAAGATGGGAGATTCAGAGAGGATGGGAAGAATATACGATATGGCCGGTGCATTAGGGCTGCCCTCCGCAGCACATAACGCGGCGTATGAAACCAGAAGGGCTTTTTCCACGTCAAAAGTGCACTTTGACTTGTCGATCCCCTCTCAGAGAGACGGATGCCTCTCGAATCCCCGTTGTCTTGCCGCATTTCCCTCATTCTTCGTTCTTCCGCTATTCAATTCTTCAAATCAAACTCTCTTCGAAACTCATAATAATGAAAACAACCTTCATACATATCATATTACTCCACACTATTTAACGGAACCAATTTAACAGGAAAAATATTAAATAGGTCCAAGCATAAATATTTACTCTTGTGCGGATGATATCTGCTTGGAAGCTAGAAACATGCGATCGCTCGAGATGTTTCTTCAAATTTGGAGCGAGTGAACAGGAGTCCACTCAGGACTTAAACCTGCACAGTTGCGTCTTCCAGAAAGTCCAATCTTTCTCATGACTAGGAGTGCACGGGTGTCTGGAATGGAAAATAGGTTTGGCTATGGTGGCATAAAATTTGTGATATGTCAGCATTTGGGGAATTACTTGAACAAAAAAAGGCTGTGATCGCCAAAATCCTAATACTTCATGAGCATGATTGCCCTCAAAATCGGCCATTCTCAGCAAAGGGGTAAATACTTACGTCTAAATCTATAGATTTCTTCTTTCTACATTCTCCATATGTTTGAAAATTAAAGTATATTCTATCTAAAATCCAACACATCCGGGTTTCATGGCCTTTCGTCTCTCCCCTGAAACCATGCTCCGATTTATTCATAACAATAACAAAGTCAACAAACATTAGAAATCCGTCAATGTGTTTTTTATCTTCGATTGTCGCTCAGACTTTCCTTTAGTATAAAAGCGATCTTCATCTAAGTGTAACGATAATTGTTGACGTGCAGTGCTCGGATAACACTTACTTTGTGAATTTTCAAAGAAATTATGCCGCATACATGTGCACTCATAAAGCAGCCCAAATGTGACCACGAAGAAAACAGGAAAAAAGTTCACGCTTAACCATTTTAAAATTAGTGAACATCATGCAGCCCTGATTCGCAGCTTCATCAATACTCATTTCGATATAAATAATGCTCAATTCCCGACCGGTATTTCTGTTAAATGCTGTAAGATTCTTCAAGAATTTTTCGTCAAAACATACTTGATAGAAAATTTCTATATTTCAAACTTGTTTATTCTTCAGTATCAATGTGATTTTCACTCTCCAAAAAACCTCTCTCTCTTTCTCATGGTCACTCGCCGAAACAAACACACACGGATTCATTATAATATAATGAAGTATAATATATTATATATATATATAATTATTATATATATATATTATTATATATATATATTATATATATATATATAATATAATGAAGTATAATATATTATATATATATAATATATTATATTATATACTTGGCCCACATACATGTGTAGAAGTTAGTATAATTTCTGGAGCTCTGGGTCTTAGTTACTGGAAGGGTTTTCATTCTGGAACATTGTACATAGGTACCTACCTTTAGTTCCTCATTGACTAATACACCTTCAATTCTAAGAAATTGGGGAAATTATCAACGCGTCACGCTGTTAGATTGTGAAATGAATATTTATGTCTTTTTGCACTGAAAACACGATAAATTACATACGATTTCGCACACAACCACCCAAATGTTACTCGGCAAGTTTTCTATAATATAGAAAATATATATTATTATAAATAAATAAATATATATTATATAAACATTCATGCAGCATGAATTAATGAGCGAATTTTCAAAGAAATCTCTCAGTTGAAGGTTTGTTCAAGAAAAGGAACAATTCAAAACATTTTCAATTTCTTTTAGAAGTTTTTTATAAACATGATTCTTGATTTTTTCGATTTTCAGTTTAGCATACTAACATACTGTATGCACTGGGTATGCTTTGAAGATCTTAGGAGTCCATATTCATGTTCTACTCGTCTCCACGAACTCATAGGGCACCCACATGGCTATTGTTGGTTTTTTCGATTTTCAGTATACCATACCTACATACAACGTTTCGATGCCTTTCTTACTGAAAATGTTTATTCTAGAACGTCCTAATAGTATAGGTATAGGTGATAGGTATAGTCCATAAATCATTACGACCTCCAAATCAAAATATGACGTTTCAATGCCTGTCTTACTGGAAGGAATTTTGTTTTAAAATCTTTTTGATACATAATGTAGTATAAAGTACGACTTCCCATTCACAATATCTCATCAAAATGCAAGGTTTTTATTTTTGAAACCTATGCAATAACCTGTAGGTATAACTATAAGTATATTTATAATAAATAAACGGATGTATAATCATAATTTTTCAAACATGTAAACCAATTTTTTCAATAAACTGCACCATTCCAACATCTTTTCTGCATCTTTGCTCTATTATTCTTCACTTGACCCGAACCCGATGGTTCCGTGAAAGGGCAATGTATCCTCCAGGATACAAGCACAAATTAGCAAAGTAAGGGGTTAAGCATGAGTTTAAGCTCAACAAATGGTGGCTGTCGTTCATGGGGGTTTGGTCAGGCAGAATCCCTAGGCCAGCTTCCTCCGGTTTATTGCATTGAATTAAAGACTAAATTATATTAGCAGAGCCCAAAACCGAGGACTCAAGCATGATTTCGCCTTAAAATTTCACTTTTAAAATTTCTCAATTATTCTACGGGTAGAAGAAGATTTTATGCGCTCTGCGTTAGGTTGACTTGGACAACCTCCCTCAGCTGACCCTCGTGTATAACCTAACATGTACGCGGCAAAACAATATTGTGTGAACGCATTTCTTTACATTCCAAATTAGTGTTTCTGCCACCGTGATGCCCTTAAAATAACATGTGTTTACATTTACCCCATTTGACCCCACGGTTTGCTATTACCGTTGTATGTTACCCGTGAATGTTCCATGAGCGAATTGTGGCGCATAGGTCAGCGGTTATATTGTTACAAGCCTAGCCGTATACCTGAGAAACATTGGATCTTGGTGAGCGTGATTGGTTCTCCACGCATTCAATTAACATCCTTCAATATTTACACTTCAACTTTACTCTCCCCTTGTTGCTCAGTTGTACGCAATTCTACATTCTCGCTTTATTAGCAACGCAAATCTTTGAGCCACCCGATTCCCAATTCCCTCCCAAGCAAAACACGGCAGCCTCGAACATTAGCAATTACAAACTTGGCGTTCCGACCGGAAGAATTTTACATTTAATTAAAGGAGGTAAGAAGGCGCATCCCATTGAAACATTTTGGTTTCTTAAGACTTTCCCTCGAAGCCCAACAACAAAGTAGAAGAACTAGAAGAAAAAAAAGTTCTTTTTTTATTAAAATTGCTTCGAAGCCGTTTAGTTGGAAATAGAAGTCCTCTTCCGAGTGCCCCATCAGAGGATCTACCTTTCCGACACTTTTAAATGAAACCGCCCTTTCAAGAGTTGCCGGAGAAGTGAAGTTTGCCGCACCTAGGGCTGTTGGGAGCAGACTTGAGGACTGTTATAAGAGAAGGAGGACTGTTATAGGAGTAGGTCCTCTAGTAATTAGACGATTGCTGTCCCCAACAGGCTTTCGAACTGGATTCGGGGGTGGGAGGGTGGGTCGATTGTTCGTGGGACCAATTCATTCCAAGTTTAGCCATTAACTGTTTGCAGGAGGGGCGTTTTCCATCTCTTGCCGCCGGTGACAACCTGATTTTCATTCTTGTTCATCACTCTCTCCCACGAGGAACAGTGTTCTCAATCACTTGAATTCTGTGAGCTTGTTTGGCCTGAAAGTCGTGTTCAGGTTCAATAGGTTGTGGGATAAGATAACCTGAGGCTCCAAAGACACATGAACGCAACAGGATGAGGCACTCAAATTTAATGAAAATTCGCATGTTCTATAAAGAATTTACGTGTATAAACTGAAATGAAATTACAACCATACAAGCTTGAAGGGAGTTAGCAGGCAAAAAATAAAGAAAAATCGATCTTGAGTTTTTTAAATAATGTAGAAAAAATTCCGGACATTACACAAAAAACATGAAAATGCTGTTCAATGTTGAAACTGTCGTAAATTAATGTCTGAAGTAAGTAAATGAATGTCTAAGCTGCGGGGAGGAGGCTAGCGTGATTGCTGTGATTTGTAGTGATAACAAAGTAGGTAGTTTCAAAATACCCATAGCAATCAGTTTATTCTACTTCTTATTTTCATACACTTAGATTTCATGGGTGTAACTACAACATGGAATAGAAATGGTCTTAGAGTAAAAAGAACCAGTATTTAGGTAGAAGGTTTATTTAGATAGAACAAGTATATAGACAGTCCAAAAGCGGTTACCTCTGGGCTACCTTTGAGTGATTATGCCAGACACCACGGGAGATCAACGTTTTACAAATACAGCTCTCCTACAAAATTAAGTTTTTCGGTACTTCGGTATATCAATCTTCCACACCGTTTGTCTGGTTTCAACCTAATTTTCATACACTGTTCAAGAGTAATGTAAAAACGCTGCAAATTATTACACAATGGTTTATTATTTTTTATTTTTCTATGTAGATCACTCGTCTGCAAAGCCACCAACCATCCAACACGAAGAAAAACATCGATCGCATTTCGGTCAGCTAAAATTTGAACGGAGATTAGGCCTCTTTTGCGATTCACACTCGTGTTTCTGATTTATCGTACGTTCAAACTTTGAATTCTCGTAGTGAGCGAACGGTTTGTCCTACAGAGCTCCGGGTGGTCTCGAAAAATTCTAAAAATTCTATAGAATCTTAAATTGAAGGAAAAACAATACCTTTATATCAAAGTTTTTTGAGCTAGGGCGTTTTCAATATTTCAAAATTGATTTTGGAACCCTTGGAAGTGACCTACATCAACCAAAATCTTCGGGGCACAACTAGACTCCAGATGGAGCCAACTTATCAAATTTCATCAAAGTCGGTCAATTCTAAGTGGAGAAAGTGCCGCGTACGGCGGACGAACGGCCAAATTTCTATTCGATTTTGGTTTATTATTTTCAATAATGAACCTTTGGAATCGACCAAGAAAAAAAAAATTTTAACACCCCCTCAAAATTTGATGGTTTACGTTTCAAGGTACGTAGAATCCAAAAATCGAATAAAAATTTTGCCGTCCGTCCGCCGTCCGCCGTACGCGGCACTTTTGCCACTTAGCATTGACCGATTTTGATGAAATTTGGTATGTAGGCTCCATTTGGGGTCTAGTTGTGCCCCGAAGCTTTTGGTTGATGTAGGTCACTTCTAAGGGTTCCAAAATCAATTTTGAAATTTTGAAAACGCCCTAACTCAAAAAATTTCGATATAAAGGTATTGTTTTTCCTTCAATTTAAGATTCTATAGAATTTTTAGAATTTTTTGAGACCACGCGGAGCTCTGTAGGACAAACCGTTCGCTCCCTACGAACATTTAAGGGTTTATATTGAAATATATATATATAAATCAAAACACGAGTATGAATCGCAAAAGAGGCCTAATCTCCGTTCAAATTAGAGCTGACCGAAATGCGATCGATGGTTGGTGATTTTTATTTTTATTTCTGAATTTTTTTTTATTTTTTTTATTTTTATTTTTTTATTATTTTTTTTCTTCTTTATATTGGATGGTTGGTGATTTTGTAGACGAGTGATCTATATAATAGAAAAATAATAAACCATTGTGTAATAATTTGCAGCGTTTTTGGATTCTACGTACCTTGAAACAAAAACTAACAAATTTTGAGGGGGTTTAAAAAAGTTTTTCCTTGGTCGATTCCAAAGGTTCATTATTGAAAAAAATAAACCAAAAGGAGAAGTTTTACGGTTGACTTTGAAAGATGGCTAAAATCAGGAAATCATCACTTTTCGAAACGATCGGTTCAAACTATTAATTAGCTAGTTATGGAAAACAAGTAAAAATTTGGGAAGTATAATTTGAATGAAGTCCATCCTGCAGGAACCAAAAGATCGGTGAATTTTCAAAACTAAAAATATTCGTAGGATATTTTTAGATGTTTTAAACAGTCCAAATTGAACTAAATTTGGGTGTAGTAATTCTGAGTATGGCGTACAAAAGTAATGAAAATCTGTCCGCCTTACGCGACATTTTCTTTAGTTCCCATGAACCGATTCTGATGAAATTTAGTATATGGCCCCAGTTTAGGGTCTATTTGTGCCCCGAAGCTTTTTGTTGATGTCAGTCATTTCTGGAGGTTGAAAATTTCAAAACGCCCTAGCTCAAAACTTTCGATATGAAGGTATTGTTTTTTCATCAATTTGATATAGTATTGAATTTTTAGAATCGAATGAGACCACCCAGAGCTCTGTAAGATCAACCGTTTAAATAAACTTGATTCTGAACCAAAATATGGTTTGTAGGTAGTGACGATGGCAAAGTTCAAGCAAGTTCTCGCCGTTCGTTGGCAAGTGTCCTTTGCTGGCGAGTGATCTGTAATTTGCAGCGTTCTTGTTTCGTGCTCAACAGTTACTTCCTGTGAACTTTCAGCATAGTGGGATCACCAGAAGCAAATTTAGCTCGCCTAGATGACCGGAGAGCCGCTACGTTCGACAATTGAACTCAAAATCCCAGAAAGGCTCCCTTTGAAATTTAAGCCTCGTGGGGCCACAAAAACATAGGTATGTTTGTATGAACAAATTAGGTAATTTATTTGACGTTTTACCAACATACCACATCACGTTGGTTCGACTCGACAAGTTTTTAATCGTGCACTAATTTGTCAGAATATGGAATTTGCTTCAAAAGGAGGGATCGAATTTAACGCCTACTGGTTGGAAGGTAACGTTCCACTCCTCCTCTCCTTTGGTTCACGTTTACGCGAGTTCAACCTTTCTTTTTTCGTCTATTCAAGATTCGTTGAGTGCAACGGTGAAAAAAGTTAAAAGGTTGCACCTAGGACGTATTTTCATGCACATCATGCATGAAAATATCATTCTATCAGCACTTTATGAATTTAGCTTTTTTAGCTTAGCTTCTTTCTTTTTTTCCACGAGTGCTTCGGATTTTACTCACTGGGAAGCAACATTTTTGTAGGCAATTATATCAGAGCCTTCACCAGAATACAATAAAACGCTGCAAATCATTGCTCAAAGGTTTATTATTTTCTGTATAGATCACCCTTCTGTATTGATCACTGGTTCTCCATCAATAGCACCTACCACCATCTGTTTTCTCCCTTGACCTTCCCTCTCAAATTTCAGCTTCCTGTGTTCAATAGGATTGAAAATGGCTTCGGAGCTCACTCAGCTGATCAGTGCTCTTCCAGGCGTCTCCAGCATTCGAGAAGATCTTCTTCACTCTTCAGATCACTGATCAGCTGAGTGAGCTCCGAAGCCATTTTTAATCCTTTTGAATGGAAGGCTTCTCCTCGAATGCTGGAGACGCCTGAAAGAGCACTTCCATTCAATAGGATTGAAAATGGCTTCGGAGCTCACTCAGCTGATCAGTAATCTGAAGAGTGAAGAAGATCTCCTCGAATGCTGGAGACGCCTGGAAGAGCACTTCCATTCAATAGGATTGAAAATGGCTTCGGAGCTCACTCAGCTGATCAGTGATCTGAAGAGTGAAGAAGCCTTTGAGCAGTGATTTGCAGCGTTTTTTACCCATCAACATTTTTTTAACATGTTTAATGTTTTAGGGCTGGGGGTCGTTCTGTGAAATCTGACACGCAAATCTGCAACGTTTTTTTTCTTAGTTACCATGGACCGATTTCTTAGTTACCACGTTATATCGGCTCCATTTGGGGTCTAGTTGTACCAAGATGGTCACTGATCAGCTGAGTGATCGGCAATCTAATTTCTCCCTTGCGAGGGAAAAACATTAAACATGATTTAATGTTTTTCCCTCGCAAGGGAGAAATTGAACAGAGTTTTTACCTACCAACTTTTTTTTACCTACCAGCTAGGTACTACCTACGACACCATACTGGCTTCACACCTTCACAATCAATTTTATTAGAAAGAACTAAACGCTTCACACTCGATTGGAAAAACAGAAAGCTTCACATGGAAATTTGATTACTGGTTACGCAGAAGGCAAAACTGTATACAAATCGAAGAAATGAACAGCGATCGCATTTTAGTCCGATAAAATTTGAACGAAGATTAGACCTCTTTTGCGATTCACACTAATGATTCTGTTTTATCGAAGGAAAACATTCAAGTACACGTAGGGACCGAACGGTTTGTCCTACAGAGCTCCGGGTGGTCTCAAAAATTTTTAAAAATTCAATAGGTACTATTTAAAATTGGTGAAAAAACGATACCTTTATTTCGAGAGTTTTCGAGCTAGGGCACTCTTGAAAATTTCAACCCTTAATTTTCACCCCTTAGAAGTGACCTACATCAACCAAAAGCTTCGCGGCACAACTAGACCCCAAATGGAGCCCATATACCAAATTTGAACCAAATCGGTCCAGTGTTGCTAAGAAAAGTGCCGCGGACGGCGTACGGCGGACGGACGGAAAATTTTTTATAGGATTTTCGGATTCTACGTACCTTGAAACGTAAAATATCAAATTTTGAGGGGGGGGTTAACATTTTTTTTTCTTGCTCGATTCCAAAGGCTTATTATTGAAAATAATAAACCAAAATGTGGCCGGTTTTACTCAAAGGAACTAAAATATTGCAGTCTCAACGAATTCACGTATCCTGAGATTTCGACAAAAGTCATGGAATATTTTCGTATGTTTCACTAAAGATAAAGGGTTTGTTTCGGACTACTAGACAGACAAACACAGAACCAAAATTGTTTGGAATGCTGTAAATTGAAAAATGAGAGGTAAAGGTTTAATTTTGGTGGAACCTGTAGTTTTTGCCCTCCTGCAAAAAAATACAAAGCTTTCTCACCTACGGTACCCTAGCCTCTTCGTGTTCAACTGCATTCATCATAAACATACATGGCAATTTGGACTTGGTATTACGTGCTTCGTACTTGCATAACTATGGAACAAGATACCGGAACCACCTGCGGCCACCAGCTACTCATCTCTCCGCCTGCCTAGGATCCAACCCGATGCAGAATGAAGTTCTTCTGTTTAACGTATTTCCAGAGTGGATGCAGGTTTAACCAAGGGCATCAAGGGTCAGTTGGCATCTGACAGGTTACCTACTGCGTCAAGTACCTACCACCTGAGCGCTACACTACAATAGCTCCGCTGGACATGTGATACTGTCCAACCAATTCATACTGTTCATTTATTCTATCTACCATTCACAATGGTAATTTCAACATGAAGTATACTTCGATAGTTCTAATCAAACTTAGTAGTACAGTTATTTAGTTTTAGTACTCTAAAGTACAAAGTTATAACTGTGACAGCATCAAAGCTCAAAGCCAAATTAGTTGACGTCGAGCTCTATAAAGTCTCGGAGTTTTTTAATGTTCATTTTAATTGTAATGTTTGATTGCTAATATTTTGTATTTTCTGACATGTTGTTATACCTTCCTAGTTGGGGTTTTTTTTTTGCAATAATAATATTTGACATTTGACATCTGGTGAGAGTCCGTATTCAATTCCATGCCGAGAATATTCCTGAGAATTAGTAATTATTTTGGTAACTGATGCCGCTCCTTCCGAAAATTCGGAAGCCTGCATAAATCATTCCTACTAAGTAAGTATAACATCTGTTATAACATCCTCGGCTGACGCAATAATCCATCATTCGTTTGATACCCGAGAGAAGGCGAGCGCATGAATCAGAGGCAGAAGGGGGTTCTGACGATGAAAATCCCTTCAGACTGCGATCTCTTTCGACCGCCAGCGCAGGAATCATTGAGACAAACGAGCGGGCAATAACTCAAGGAGGGTGAAGGTCATAACTTTCCTTCGTCCTCTCATTTCCCATACTTTCTACGTTTGATGTACTCCGTCAAACACCCAATATAGGTACTGTATTTGCCCATATTGCCTACAAATTCTCTATTATTTGCTTCCTTCCAATTAAGACTTATGCCTACCGATCTCAAAGATATCGAACGTACTCATCATCAGGATTATCAAAAGATGAAGCACAACGCTATTCACGAATGCGAACTATCCAAACTAACTCATATTGTAAATTGATGCACATTTCAACGTGGACATTAGAAGGTCAATCCGCAAGTTCCCACTATAAACACACATGGAGCACCGCTCTCAAGTTCCAGGCTTCAACGTTACTATTGTGAAGGAAATTCATTGCAATGACATAAAACTTCAATCAACTCCTAATTTCACTTTCTACATCTTCTTCCTGCAACATCATCGTTTTGTTCATCTCCCCCCCCCCCCTTCCATCACAATCAAAAACTACCCTCTTGCGAGTCTCAACTCTAATTAAAATGTTCAAAAACCAAAATTTTGTTGTTACTCATGAACAACTAACTCTCAAGTCGGTCTTTCCATCTTAAGTTTGGTTTCCAGTGAATATAAGTGCGAGTTCTTTCAACCACTTCTAAGATCTTTCAGGATATGCGGATCAAACTTATTTCTCATAGACATAGATTCTTTGCAATGACATAAATGGGGGGGGGGGAATCAGGTAAGTGCAAAAAATCGAATTTTACAGGGGAACATTTTAAAGTTTCAAATTTTATTCCTAATTCAGGAATCCACAATAATTGATACTTATCCTTGCCATTTTTTACGAAAGTACCTATCCTGAAACCGAAATGGTTACGTGCAGTCTAATTTCCATACTTACTTGGTTACGAGCAACCAAATTTTCAGACTTTGCTGCTCGCCTACCATAAGGAAACCTACTTGCCTGGTTAAGCACAATTTAGTACACTGGGAGAAAGTAGGCAAACTCAGTCACCGGTCTGTTCTCGAAACAGAAATTTCGGGAATGAGAGTCAACCGAATAATCCTAACGCCCCAGCCAATAGGAAGCATGGTAGACTTACGCTGATACTCGTAAACGAAAGCTGACACAAAATAACGCCTAAAGTGAAGATATCTCGATTTTCACCAAAAAACGACACCTGGTCCTCCCCCCCCCCCCCTAACCAAATGATTGACGTGTTGAAGTTCTCCCAGGCAGAGCATTTTCAGATTAGGTGGGCGACTTTTACCGTGGAGTGGCCCATTATTGTTGACGTACCCTTTTGAAGAATCAAGTACCAGCGAGTCAACTACAGGAGTCAAAGGGAAAGGGAAAGTGAAGAGCTTAGAGGGGAACAGGCGATCCATCCCCGCCGTCCAAAAATTTTTCGGCTTTTCGGCGATCAGTCCCGGTTATGCAATCCATCCCCGTACAAATCTCTCTTGTTCTCAATGCATCCCCGCGGTAATTTTCGCTACATAGTTCGATAAAAAGAAACTGCAATTAACTGAGACAGTAATTAATTAATTGGTCGAACCTCCACCAAGGCGACAGAAGAACTCGCGACCTCCATCCAAACAGGCAGCCCCCTCAATTATGTGAACCATCTAGAGAGGGTAGGTAGGGTCCTGAAGGAAGAAAGGAAGGTGTTGGACGAGACATTGAGCCAGATGAGTGCAGAGCTCATTGGTTGACTGCTACCAAGCCAGCAACGGGTCTTGGGAAGGGTGCAACACAAATCCCAATGGCTCACAGTGTTACCCTCAACTGCAGACGGCCTGGATCTGTCACCAGCACAATTCAGGGATGCCCTAGCCCTACGCTATGGGCACACCCCTCTCGAGCTTCCTGACAAGTACGATGGTTGTGGAGCACATATGGATCTGAGCCATGCGCTCAACTGCAAGAAGGGAGGCCTCGTAAAAAGGGGTCATGATGAAGTTAGGGACGAGTGTGGCAGACTGGTAGGTCTTGCATGGGGTGGTGCTACATTGGAACCAGTGCTGCAAGAATCCAATGAGAGAAGCCCGATGTTAGTGGCTGATATCAAAGTCCAAGGAGTTTGGGAAAGTGCGAAGCCGGCGTTTTTCGACACACGCATTATTAATGCTGACGCTGCCTCGTACCTTTCCCAAACGTGGGACTCCACAGCACAGACAGCCGCCGGGCAAAAACACGCCAAGTATGACAGAGCAGCTGAACATCTTCGAGGATCGTTTACACCTCTCGTCTGTTCCTGTGACGGCGCCCTTCATCGGGAATATGAAGTGTTCTTGAAGAGGCTGGCTTCCACACTGGCAGAAAAATGGAGCAGGCCCTACTCCTACGTGTTAGGGTGGGTGAAGGTCCGGACCCAGGTGTCGATATACAGAGCCGTGTCCCTCCGACTGAGGGGCACGAGGAAGACTATCCGATCCCTGGGTCTGGAGGATGGTGCAGCAGTACTCCAAATAGAAGAGTGAAACAACGATCGAAATTCCGTCTCAATCCACAAACGGGTTTTTCCGAAGACATGAAAGCGCGTCACAAAAACTGAGACAGTGTAAGCTGTTGTGCCTACGAGTTCTGTGGGGGAAAGAAATGCAATTACCAAAACACTTATTACTAGGTTTGAAATTAAGGGCGTTTATATTTACCTGTGGCGAGGCGCAATGAATTTAGAAGTTCTGAAGCGAAGACGTGTCGAAAATGTGATGGCCTGAAGGGCGCATGAATTAATCACGGAACACGAGTGTGTCCGGCCTGAGGGGCTTAATGATGATTCCTGAAGGGAATTTGCAAAGAACCTGAGGTGTGTCGATGCACGTTCCTCTTATGTGTTATCTGAACCAGGGAAAAGTCAAAGGAAAAAGCAGAAGTACAACTAACAGCTTAGTTTATTAATAGGAACAGTTCGAATTCGTGCTGCGCACGCAAGAAAATACAGCCTGAAGGGCGATTCAATTGTGACACATTTGTGACATGAGGAAAATATAATGGTTTTGTAAAAAGTTCCGTGCGTTTTCAATACATTCAATTAGTCCAAATCTCATTAATCAATATCCAAATTCCAGGTCAAATTTCATAGAGGCAGTTCAGTTTATGTAATATTAAATCGTTGCGTTCAGTTATAGTTTAAGTTTTACTCTAACACTGCACTACTTTGGCCGAAGCTTAACTAGAGTATGGTTAGTTTGTGCACTCACGCGGACAGGGCCCTGAGGAATTCTGTCGGCTTCGTGGCGTAGGATGAAGGGTCGGTCTCCTCTGTAGCTCGGGGACTTAGCAGGGATCGCGATTTGAAAATGAGTCGACTTCGTGGTGGTAAAGTGCGCACAAGGTAGACTGGGGGGGGGGTAGTGGCAGAATCAAGTCGTGGGGTCGGGCTCGCTGCGACTGATTAAGCTGACGGTTGATAGGGGACTAAAGCGACGCTGCCGACGCTTCTTCAAATTCAGGAATAACTCCCCTCCCCTCCACTTAGATTTTAGTCGTGGAGGGTTCTGATTGGTTGGACGAGGAAAGACAGCTGTCCTTCCTCGTCGGGGAGTTGGACGCTCAGGTGGAGGCGGCGTCCTACTCGTCCAGGGGCTTCAGGAGGGAAGCTAACTGATTAGCCCAGCTCCGCCACTGAAGTTGTTGGATTTTCAGTGAGCGGTAGCTCACAACAGTAATACTTAATAGTAAAAATACCAACAAAGGGTATAATCAGCTATCGTTATAAATTAATACAATAAAATTAGTCGTGACAATAAAATATCGTTCATATACCTGGAAAACCATGTAAGTCGAGTTTATCAAATTTTACAGGAGACAATAAAAACTAAATAATTCAGTTTTCATTCCATATGCAATAAGTTTTTTCGTTCCATTCCTTAAAACTGGTGGTAACAGTAGTATTTCAAAGAGCCTGAGACTAATTTCATCAAAATTTACTTCAGCGAACGAAAAAATGGACTTACATGCTTTTACCCAGCCTTTGACACCCGACTTACATGGTTTTCAATTTGATTTTTATGAAAATATACCCAGCTTGGGTTATTTAACTATTAGGAATATTATTCAATTTTTTTCTCCAGGTTTCAAGGTTACACAAAATACCCAAATCGATGCAAAAGGAAAATATTTAAATGAAAATTCATAGGCGTTGACTAATACGCAGTCCAACTTTAAGGCTCCTTGAGTCAAAATGACAGTCTTCAGTCTTAATATTACTAGAGTTGAGCAATAAATTATTCAATATACTACCAATTCCTCAATTACCATTTCTTAAATTACAACCATTACTTATAGGAACACTTTACCTATCACAACCGTAACTAGGTAAGTATGCATTGAATTTAATTGTTAGGCAACTAGGTACTTTTGTTTATTAACACATGGGATGGGTTTAGGATGGGTTAGGTGTGGGTTAGGAAATGGATAGGGGTTAGGAATAGGTTGGAGATGGGCTAGGGATGGGTTGGGTATAGGTTAGGGGTTGGGATAGGTCAAGGCTGGGTTAGAGATGAGCTGGGGTTGGGTTATAGATGGACTAGGGATGGATTGAGAATGGGTTAGGTATGAGTTAGGTTAGGGATGGGATAGGGGTTAGGAAAAGGTTGGAGATGGGATAGGGATGGGTTGGGTATGGGTTAGGGGTTGGGATAGGTCAAGGCTGGGTTAGGGATGAGCTGGGGATGGGTTATAGTATAGTTGGACTAGGGATGGATTGAGAATGGGTTAGGTATGAGCACTGGGCTGAAAGCTGAATGTGGGAGCCCGAGAAGCGTTCTGATTGGTTGAGCTCCAGGACGTAGTTATAGCGGAAAGAACCAGATCGCGTTCACGGCCGGTTCACGATCGTTTGTTCCCAACCTCATCACAACAAGTCACCTTGTTTATCACATATTTTTCTCCTTGGTGCGTAACCGGCCGCATCCAAGTAATTAATTTGATAACATTTAGTTATATTCGCGATATGTACGAAAAAATCGGGCGATATTCAATAATACACTGGGTTTCAAACGTTTCTAAGGGTGGCAGTTGTCGATTCAACATTCGAACTACTGGCGATAGGGACAACAACAATTGCATGAGGAACTCTGAAAAAATCTTTCGCCTCGATTGGTTTTTCCAAGTAATTTTTGCAAATTGAAATGATGATGAAACGAAAAGTTATCAATTTCTGGTCATTCGAAAGGATTTGAAAAGAAGCGGTATGAAGAGTGTGGCCTCTCCTCCCCGCCTCTTCCGTAGTAGTTCCTCAATCCTAGCTGAAAGTAGATAGCGCCACTGAGGCAGCCTCAAAAATACTTGCACACCATTTTAACGTTGGCTTTCTTCTCTGTTAACTTGTCTCCATTACTCTGTGGGTATGAGTTAGGTTAGGGATGGGATAGGGGTTAAGAATAGGTTTGAGATGGGCTAGGGACGGGTTAGGGATTGGGATGGGTCAGGGCTGGGTTGGGGATGGGTAAAGGATGGTATAGGGATGAGTTAGGGAAGGGTTGGGTTAGGGGTTAAACATAGGTCAGGGCTGGGTAGGTTATGAGCTGAGGATGGGAACCCATCCCTGGGGATGGACCAGGGATAAGTTAGGTATGGGTTATGGATTGGTTGGGTGTGGGTTAGGGGTTAGGGATAGGACAGGGCTGGGTTGGGGATGACCTATGGATGGGTTGGATATGAGTTAGGGATGGGTAAGGGGTTAGGGATAGGTCAGAGCTGGATTTCCTTAATTATTATCTCATTATCTCTTATCTCATTATCTCATTATCTCTCATTATCTCATTATCTCTTGTATCATTAATTTTACAGGGTTTCCTGTAAAACATAAGCAGACCAAGAGCACACTACTAATCTCTTTTCGTTCTTTCTAACATCAGCATTATAGCTAGGTCAAACAGTCAACAAATCAATTAATTCATCTGAAATTATCCTCCTAAATAATGTAAAAAAATTTGGAAACAATGCGGAAAAACACGTAGGTCGTGATCTTAAAGTTGGCCACCGTATGGAAAATCACGTGTCTGCAGAACACAAGGAGTGGAATTCAGTGCTGAAATTGAGACTTATAAAAAGGTTTCTATTTATGATCACTTTCTCCGAACTCCATTCATGAATTTTGTAAACTTTTACACGAAAAAAAAGAAAAAAATGATTATCTTCGATGGAAACTTGCCACCAGCGTGAGCTGCTCACTTTTATGAAAGCATACACAGGACTTACATTGTTTTCCCGGCGAAAGAAGCGATAACCGACTTTCACCTTTTTTTTCGTGCCTCCTGGATAAAAAACTATTGTTCAGATTGGAAAACGGCTTCACTAAATGGATCAAGCGACCCTAATTTACCCAGAGAGCCCAAAACCTTATTTCCGCAAAAATACCGACTTACATGGTTTACCAGGTACCTATATGAACGATATTCCACCAAACTTGGTGCTAACCCTTGAGATAGAGGTCGTCTTCGGGGGAATGGCTAGCGTATCGATCAGTGTCCTAATCCGCCTGGATTTCTTGGGTTGTTTCTGTCGAATAAATAATGTTATACCAGCTCTTAATTCGCGCACATCTTTTTCTTCCTGGCTACCAAGATGATTGTGTACATTACTCGATTTCACAACTGCTGTACGGACGGTTTTGAGATACGCCTTGCACTTGCACTTCCTACCTAGTTTTAGACAACTACGGTTTCCTCCGTTTTGCACGGCCCAATCACTGGGTTCAACCACTGCCTTGCCTTTGCTTGCTCACAGAACACGCCAACTTCTTACCGCCTGACCCCCACCCAGACTTCTCATTGTTTACATTTACGTTTACCGGGACGGGTTGATGGAATGTCCCTCCAGGGGATGAGTCGCGGCGCCAATTGCATCTTTCACTTTTTCGGGGATGCCTGTTGTCCAGTTTAGAAAGAGAGGGACAACCTGGTAACCAGGACACGGTTGTTTGTCGGACCTATCTAGTGGAAGGAGGACCTATCAACTATTTGTATCAATTGTACCTATTGTAAGAACAATTAGGTGGTGAAATAAATGGTAGTAAACAACTCGATGGTAACATAAATCGGTAAACACTGTATGGTATTCTTACTAATTCCGGTATTCTAAGTTGACTAATTACAAAATTATCCTACAGCTGCAGGTCAGTTTGTAAACTTCTTGTACAACCAGCACCATCACGTTTGAGACAATTGACTCTAACGTATTGTAGAACGTCCTACGGTGACTACTACTAGAAGTTGGCGATTGCTGGCTACTTCGAACCATCACTTCGTTACCAGATATATTGAGAAAGTTTGTATTGTTACTCGAAGTGCTGCTAGCTTCCTCGTTATAACTCTCCCCTCAAATGACAACTCATGAAGCAGCTTTTGGACCCTTTCAACGTTGTATTCAGCGCTTCAACTTCATGAATGATAACACACCGTTAATTTGTGATTATTAATTTTCGGAGTTTACCCTCAAGAGCTGGTTCCTTTTGTGTCCTCCAATGATACGCCAGCCTCTACCCAGGTGATTGAAATAGTTCTTCGACTTGTTTTGCCTTCTGGAGGTTCATCAGTGCAGATACCGGAAAATTAATTGGCCCGTCGTTTCGTCATTTTCCGTCTGGTGGAGGGATGGCAGCTCTTGATACAATACAGTTGAGTTCATTCGTTCCTGTTCCCACCTCATGTACGAGAGTAGCAGACAAAACCAAGTAGGTACTACGCCTCTTCAACCAGTTGTAAAAGGTAGAAAAATGTAAAATGATATTTCTCTTTGAGGTAGCGAAGCTGAACATCTCTACGTCTCTACGTCTAGTGTCCTGCCTAACGAGCTGCGGTAATTTAACGTAGAAGTTCATGTAGTTATTCGTGAGTTGTTTGACTCCACAAATGAAATAATGCTAATTGTAGATATATATATCTACAATTAGCATTATTTCATTTGGCGAGCGAATTACAAATATATATGTAAAGTTTCCAGATCGACTCGGTAAATATCTTCGATTTCCGTAGGAAGAAAAACATCAACAGTACGATACTGACCTCTGGCCACGATTGAGTTCATAGCGAACTTCACTTGAGGAAGCTCGGCTGAATTCTTATGGTAGGTCTCCTCCTGCACTCGTCTGATTTTCTTCAATTTCAATATCGTCGTAATTTTGATTGATGAGCGCAGTTTTGATTTATAAGATTCGTACTCGGGATAAAATCACAATATATTGCATCTGAAAATAAGTATTTCTTTCTTTTTAGGACATAAATTCATGAATAGTTGGGCACCTGACTAATAATAATACTTTAAAGAAAAACTAAACATACCTGGAAAGAATAAATCAAAAATACGTTATCGGTTAGTGTGAAAAATCTGGAAGTGTTGAGTTTTAGTGTTCACCCATCTTCGTTCGGGTTTGTATATCAACTGATAGAAGGGAACGGGGAGACGGGAATAGCAAGGACAAGATAAGCTCCACTATGATCCACGGCGATAAGGCAGTTTGTGGTTAGTGTGATGTCAGACTGAAACCTGTCTAAAGCTCAATACAGGGTGTCACAAAACAGGTTTCATTCCTTCAAGGGGTCGATTTTACAACTAGTTTTCAACAAGAAAAGTCTGTTAACAATTTTTTTTAGAGGCTTCTTTTCCGAGCTATTTCAATTTTAAAGTTTTTTTCTCGTGATTTGTTCCTTATGTCATCAAATGGGTGATAACTCCTTTAATTTGCTGTGATAATTACAATTTGAGGATACCGTTGGGAAGAACATTAAATTTCATATCTCCTTGATACCAAATACAGTTTTTTCAGTTGAATTTTACGGGGAATAGACCAACTTAAAAAGTGAACCTAATAACTTTTCGTTTTTCGACGCCCATAATGTCCGAATAATTCGAGATAATGAACCGTTGCCGGTCAGCCTAAAAACTGCGCCAGATTCTCAGCTTTCCAACGGAGTAATCAAAAAATATTTTACAATCGAATTTGAGGGAGAAATTTCTGTTTGAACGCGGAAAAACGTGGAAATCGACGGTTTGACGGGGAGACTCGGTGCTTTGGATGAGCCGCGGCGGTGAAGACCCCGGAGTCTCCCCGTCAAACCGTTGATTTCGTTGAAAAAATGTAAGTTTTCCGCTTTCAGACACAAAATTTCTCAAATAAATTCGATTGTACATTTTTTTAATTTTTTTATTGCACCGTTGGAAATCTGAGATTCTGGAACAGTTTTCGGACTTACCGGCAATAGTTAATTATCTCAAATTATTTGGACATCACGGGCATAGAAAAACGGACAGTTTTCGAAAAGTTACTAAGTTCACTTTTTAGGTTGCTTTATTACCCTTAAAATTCAACTGAAAAAATTGTATTTGGTATTAGGGAGATAGGAACTTTAATGCTCTTTTCTACGGTATCCTCAAATTGTAATTACCACATCAAATTAAAGGAGTTATCACCCATTTAATGACATAAGATCAGAATCACGAAAAAAAACTCTAAAATTGGAATAAATCCGAAAAGAAGCCTCTAAAAAAATTGCTAACAGACTTATCTTGTTGAAAATTAGTTGTAGAATCGACCCCTTGAAGGAATGAGACCAGTTTTGTAGACACCCTGTATAATTGAACTTCACGTATATGTGGTCTAGGGTATTCAGAAGAAAGGAGATGACCCCAGGAGAGTGGATTGTTCCGAACTACAGACGTGGCATTTACTCTTGAAAGTAAATACCAGTGACAATCTGATGAAAGGGACGAACATCCTAGTGAAGCTATCAGCTCCTCAGGCCGGCATGACAGCAGGTCTGGAAGCACAAAATGTTTGTCCCAGAGATCATTGGAGACGTTTACGCCTGTCGGATAAAAGAGGAGGTAGCATGCATAGACCAATAGAGTGGAATTACAGTATGGACTGCTAAGGATGGGAATTGCAGTTGAGGAACCCAAGACCACAAGCATAGAATTACACAGGAGGAATAAGGAGCCTGCATTTTTTCGTTGGGTACATTTCTAGTCCCGAAGTGAGGCATAGCTCTCCAATGATATCATGTTACCGATTATCATGTAAAATTATTATCGAGGAGTTTGATAATGAAGTGACGCCATTTGATGATGGAATTTCGTCCGCTAAAACGAATCGGTCGCTTAAAGGGTGGCAGCTTGATGGACAACTTACATAACGGTTGATCGTTTGAAAGAATCACTCGATCGACTTTTCATTAATCTCTCTCTCTTCCCCCCTATCATCCTACCCCTCATTTTATATATCATGGTCCTTGTGTAATGGCTATCTCTTTTTCGAAAGCGTCACTGATAATCGCAAAATCCAAAGCCGCTTTTCCGGTATATTCCTGTCTCTCGAGATTTATCACCATCCCCTTTCTCCAAAAGTGTATTCATGTTACAAGTTTAGAGGAAAAACGGGCTACCGCTTGGAACAGGGGCCGCCTTTATTAATGAACCATCTGAGTGCTCGTTCCCCTACAATAATTTACCTTTGATGCATTGTCCTGACGAAATCGTTAATTGAATCATTATTTAATCCAATTGTATCAACAATACAATACAATCGAATATTAAAAGAAGGTGGTTAGATTAGAGAGAGACCCCATTAGATGGAGTGGGACAGTGGAAGACAATCTCAGGCACCAGGTCGGTTTATCTCACAGTTACTTTAAAACCTTCGTTATGGTGGTGGGGCGAAAAAAACAGCTGAGAGAAGGGGAATAGTGAGAGTTGGTGGATGGTGGGGGAAGTAGCGGAGGGGAATCCGAGGTGAGCCCTAATAGGATTTCCTTCAAGAGCCCCCCTTCTACCTTTTCCTCTTCGTCCACCCTTTCCTTTCCATTTCCTCCACCTCTCCTACCTATCTCCCCCTCTGAAACTCCTATGATATTTCCACCTGGAAAACAAGTAGATTAGCAAAATCCACCTTTATCCTCTTCTGACCGCCTAATAGCACAATTATACGCGAAATTAAGAGTTCTAGAGATCTCTAGCAGTAACGAGCGTTAAAAGAAGAATAATGTCTTTGAAGAAAAAAAGTAACGCAAAAAACGAACTCTCGGATGAGTTTTTTGATAGAAAATCTCTCTCTTCTAAGCGATAGACTGTGAAACGTTTGCATAATTCAGATCGTTTTGTGCAAACCGAGGATAAAAAGATCCCCTCCAAGTCTCTTCAGGTCTCTTTAAATACCTACCTCAAACAGGATGATTTGGCATTACCATCCACAATAAACAAGAACGGCCATGAATGAGAAATGATCCCCTTTCATCATTTTTTCCGGTTTCTCTTATTCTTAATTGGACATTCCGAGTTCTTTTTAATGGATTGAATAATGTAGTAGGAGCCTACCTAGACTTTGTATTTTACCGTTGATTTCTATAATCCACATGGGGTACGGGGCTTTTTTTTTAAGAGCCGCGAGAGCGCTGAAATTTTAATTTTCATCATAAATTAAGGAAGTACGTAAACATTTTTTAATTGCTCGACTCCAGAGCTTTACCAATAATGGAAAAATTTCCATAATTTTTTATTATTATTTAATGATAAACCAAAACTAAGTTCGAATATAACATTCATTAGTTGTTGTAGGTCTAAGAATTGAAAATTGGTGAATATGTTTCATGTAAGAAATAATTTCTTTTATTTCGAAAAGCAAAGTAGAAAAATGACAACATTTGAAACTGAACGGACTCTTTTTAGTCTTCAAAAAAGGGACATGGATGGAGTTTTATGGGCATTCATTTCTCTCCTATATTCCACCTGGTATACCAACTACAACTCTGAGGTCCTGAGAAGTGAAATCAAACCCAGAAAAATACGAATCGTGAACATCAAAGTTCGCTTCGATGTTTCATCGACGTGAAAAGAACGAAACAGCACGAATAAAAGAAAGAAAGTTGTTCCAAGTGAATCTGCCGTGTCGAACTTCCGTTCCCACAAAGTCGCGAATAATGTAAATATTCTCGCGGATGAAAAGTGGGAGGTATTCGGAGGGTGGGGGGTTGAAAAAAAGAGGGAAAAAGGAGAAAAATCTACTGGTGGGTTGTGCTGCGTAGAGTAACTTTGTGGCCCTGGTTGAGGGCAGTGGAGAGGGGAGGTACTTGCCAGAGTCTAAATAGCCTCGGGAAGGAAGGAGTGGGGGAAAGGGAAAACCGGTCTTTTGAAATATCCCGCGTGATTTTTTTTTCTTCTTCACCCCACTCGAAAAAAGGAGCTAGTTGTGTGATGTCAGGTAATGGACAGAAATGGGGGAAAAGGGGGTGACGTGGAGGTTTTACCTGAAAGCTTTTACGAGGAAACATTGTATTTCCATTCTCTGATGTTCAGCGGCCTCACAATCCTTGGTTTTCCTTGCTTTCGTTCTCTCCGAGTCAGCCCCCCCCCCCCTCTTCTTTGTATCTCCCCATCAGGCCTCTAGTTCTTCTGAATTTGTCGCTATGGCACTTCTACAGATCTTTGTGTTCTTTCCACCTCGGTTTTGATATTTTATCAATTGTTTGAAGTGAGAGCGATACGGACTATGGCATGCGAGGCCCAATCCTCGATGTCACTGTATTTCATTTGAAACAGTCCATTCCTGAAGCTTAAGTGAATTATCATGTGATCGAAGAACACTTGGGGCCAGGCACTATTCATAGAGCGTGGTATGTGTAATCCAGGAATGCACGATCTCCTCTTCTGCCCTTGAATCTTATATTATATTATATCGAACGAAAGTGTTGCAGACGAGAACTATAGTCGTCTATACACTCCCCAAATATACACAATTTAGGCCGTTTTCTAACTGTGAAAATTATTCCATTAAATATTGGTTTATTATTTCTAATAATAAGCCTATGTGATCGTATCGCAAAAAATTTTTATAACCCCCCCTCAAACTTTGTCACTTTACGTTTCAAGGTGCGTAGAATCCAAATTTGCAATGTCCGTCCGCCGTCCCCCGTCCGCCGTCCGGGCCATAAAAGGCCTTAGAATCGGTCTAAAAAACCCGATCTTTCGCACATAGACTCCATTTGGGGTCTAGTTGGTCCTAACGTCGAACTATTCCGATCGCTTAATTCGTATAGAAGTTATGGGCAAATAACCGGCCAAAAAAGAGGTTTTTGCTCAAATATGCCTAGGGTGAAATTCTCCAAGTATTTTTCTTCATGTTGGATGGTTGGTGGCTTTATAGACGATTATATAGAAAAATAATCAACCATTAAAATAATAAACCATCAAAATAATAAACGTACGATAAATCAGAAACACGAGTGTGAATCGCAAAAGAGGTCTAATCTCCGTTCAAATGTTATCGGACTCAAATGCGATCGCTGTTCATTTCTTCGATTTGTATACAGTTTTGCCTTCTGCGTAACCAGTAATCAAATTTCCATATGAAGCTTTCTATTTTTCGAATCGAGTGTGAAGCATTAGTTCTTTCTAATAAACTTGATTGTGAAGGTGTGAAGCCAGTATGGTGTGGTAGGTAGTACCTAGCTGGTAGGTTAAAAAAAGTTGGTAGGTAAAAAACGCTGCAAATCATTGCTCACTGATCAGATCACTGATCAGCTGATTGAGCTCCGAAGCCATTTTCAATCCTATTGAACGCAGGAAGCTGAAATTTGAGAGGGAGGGTCAAGGGAGAATACAGATGGTGGTAGGTGCTATTGATGGAGAACCAGTGATCTATACAGAAGGGTGATCTATACAGAAAATAATAAACCTTTGAGCAATGATTTGCAGCGTTTTTTGTAACAGTTTTTGCGCTTATTCCAAGTACAATATATGTTTTTAGCGACTAATCAGAAAAAATAAAGCTATTGAAACGGACTCAAAGTCTTTAGTATGGACTTTTTTGAAAATTTGTTTCACTAAAATCCGTTTTGGATCATTTGGTAGAGTAAAATACTTAGATTCAATCAACTTTACCTGGCATAGTGAAATACTTAGCTTTAATCAGCTATACCAGGTAGGGTAAAATTCTTAGTTTCGATCAACTTATCATGTTGAGTAAATACTTGGTGTCAATATACTTAAGGGAATCAGGAAGCTTCAAAAAAGAAGAGAAAAGTCGACCACTTTATAGACAATAGTTGATAGACGTGTGTTGCTTAGTTTTGGCTCGATGTTTTATTTAAGTGTTAAGTATTTTTTTAACAAGCGAGTTGAATAAATAAGTGTGATTACAGTGCTTCCTAGAGAAACTGTTAGGTTGTGCTCAGTGTGATACCCTACCTCCATTGTGTAAACGTTTTTCCCTTTTCATCCACCAAGTTTTCCGTGAGTTTTGTTGTCTGCATTGTGCCCTCCATTTGGTGGATCATTATTCGACTCAGAAGCCTTTTGGGGTTGAGAGCTGGCAGGATGAATGGGAAGTGGTAGGTGGAGGGGGCAGGTGGGAGGTGGAGAAGGGGAAGGAGAATGGAGGGGGAAGGGAGTGGAGGGGAGGGCAGTGATTAATAAGGAGCGGTGTCCCAGGTTAATCTGTAATTCCACCGCCTCCAGCACCTAGCGTTGGTGGCCCTGTGAAACAAGCTCTCCCTTCCTCATTGTCTACCCCCACCTTCCTTCCCTACCAACCTACTTCTCTACCTCACCTGCCTACTCCTGGGAGATTAATGCTCAAACAATAACGGTATTACAACCTTCCTTCAGCTAACCCCCCCCCTCCCCACCCCACCACACCAAGTAACTCCTTCAGCCTTTGTGCCTTTTGCTCCAGGTAAGTACATTAATAATGGTATGTCTTCTTAATCTAAGAACACAGAAAAAACGGGGGATTCCTAACAACTTCTTATGTATGCTACCTACAGTAAATTAATTCTTCAGAAATAACCAGGATAAAGACCCTTCAAACTAAATTGGGTGTTGTACAACTGTGTTCGAAATTAGAACGATTAATTTGTTCTTATCATTCGAAAGCAATTAAAGTAGTTACTTAGTCCCTTCAAACGATAAATTATTTTGCATTTAGACAAAATGAGTGAAAGTTGTCATTTATTTATATAAAAATTCGTGGAATTTTATTCAAAGAAATTTCGAAGTTGAAAATGAACCAGTTGCCGATACATGACTACTGAAAAGTCAATTGCCCATATGAATCCATGTAGAATTTCCATTTTTAGTTTATTTGCAAAATTTTGTTTTTTAACTGATTAAGCATCGTTATTCTTTGAAAGAGCGGTTATCCAACTGATAGGACCGGCTTCAGGAAGATTTGCCAACTGTTCACTCTGCATGTAGAAAAGGGTGGAACTCCGGAGTTTCTTTCTTTCAACATGCAAGAGAATGATTTGACAACAGCAGATCTTGGCTAATTGTTAGTTCTGACGTGCTACCGGGATTAAATGGAGTCTGAGAAAAAATTACCGAATTACCGAGCAACCAAAGATTAGAGGAAATTTTCAGTACACAACTCAGATATCATTAATAATTTTTTTTGCTTCCTCACTACCGAAGGTAGGGAAGCTTTGTATTCAGCCATCTATGCCGAATGGGATGTCAAACACCCGAAACAGCCTCGCATGTGCTCCAGATTTGCCCAGCCGTGGTAAGACCCAGGTGTGCCCGTCACAATTCTGCCCTGAACCTACTGGAAGCCTACGCTCGCCGTAAAGGATGGCCAGTATGGCTAGAGCCACACTTTAACCTGGAACAGCGAGGTTATCGTCCAGACCTCTTGGTGGTAACACCAAGAGGAGCCTTCATTATTGATGTCTCAGTGGTCTCTGGCTCCGGCCAGAGATCACTCGCAGACATCAATGCTTCCAAAATTCGAAAATATGAAGTTGACGCATTACTAGATGCTGCAGCAGCACTTGCAAACATTCAGCGAAACCAACTAAAGGTGATTGGAGCAACGATCACCTGGAGAGGGATATGGCATGGCAAGTCAGCGAAGGATTTGATTCGGGCTGGTTACCCACTGTTTATCCTGGAGTGGATGACCACCCGAGTCCTGACAGGAGGATCATTCATCTGGTCTAAATTCAGGGCTACGGCCACACGACGGCGTGCCACGGCTCGAGCAAGTGGGCTCCGTGGGACTTGGAGCTGAACTCGAACCCCATGGGGAGGAGAACTGTCGACTGATGGCATAGCCAGAAGAGGCACAATCCTCCCTCCATCATTTGTGGGATAAGGTGATTCAACCTTGTCCCTCACCCCAATGTCCGAGGTCGGATCTCGGACCCTGATACCAAGCAGCCAGATGGACATGACTGCTGAGTGCTGAAAGTGCTGATACAATACTGTGATGTAAATATTTATGTACAATACCATCAATTGTAGCGGTGAAGTATTTTTTCCAAATATAAATTGTTAATGAAAGAAGTGAAAAAAAAAAATGTCCTCCAAAATCAAAATTTCCACTTGCTTTTTGCGTTTTAGAGCTTCCCGAACAATTTTGGTTCCGTGTCTGTCTGTCTGTCTGTCTGTCGGTCTGTCGGTCTGTCTGTCTGTCGGTCTGTCTGTGGTCAATCCTTGTCCCGGGCAAAACTATACTAACCTGTGGTCCGATTTTGATGAAATTTTCAGGGATTGTGCGGGTTAGGTCCTAGACGGTCCCCTATAAATTTCAGCACCTTCGGACCAATAGGAGCGAGTGCGCATGCGCAAACGTGAATTTCCTGGGACCTCGGTTTCTCGGTTTCTAATGAACCGATTTTGCTCAAATTTGGAGGTTAGTTAGGGACTAACTTCTAAGAGACACCCTATAAGTTTCAATCAAATTGGTCAAGCAATAGCCGCTGCGCAGGCGCGAACTTTAAATTTATTGTTACAACCAAAACTCCGCAACTATTCAACCGATTTCGATGAAATTTTCCGGGATTGTGTGGGTTAGGTCCTAGACGGTGGACCGCTAATATTTTGGTATTCAATAACTCTTTGAATCATAATTTTTTCGCCAACTGATTCTATACGTCCATGTTACAATGAGTGAGGAAGCTATACTGCCCACCCAACTTGGCAGACGTTTTTTTTTTCAATTTGGTAAGTTTAGGTTTGATTTCGAGCGTGTTTATATCTTCAAAAATAAAAAATAAAAAATTGGCCTAATTATGGTCAAATTTTTATTCGTGATAAATGTAGGTAATTTGAGAATTTTTTATTCATATTTTTCAAATCAAATTTAACTCGTACTATATCAGTTTTACCTACTTGTTGGTTGGTACAGAAGGACCGTTTCCATGGTTTGGGTGATTATTTTGGAGTCTTGTACTTGTGTTTTCTTTAATTTCTAAACTGGTACATTTTTCGACAGTTCTGTGAAGTCTTCTTCAGCCTGTAGGTTTCTGTCCCACCGTACCAACCAACAAGTAAATCAAATGCGCAGGAGTCAAGCAGGGACAAAGAGGAGATGTCTCTCGGAAGAATTGACAGAAACCTACAGGCTGAAGAAGACCCCGAAGAAGGGTCGAAACATGTTTGTACCACTTTAGAAATTAAAGAAAACTATATCCTTTTTGTGATCGGAAAAAATGTTGTTGAAACAAACCCTTTCAATTATCAGCGATTCATTATGACTATTGAGAATTCATTTTTCCTTATATCATAATATGGCGATTGCTTTTTCAGTAGTCATATTATGACTACTGAAAAAGCAATCGCCCTTATGCGAATACTGAAAAGTACTTGACCAAATTTGATCCTTGATAAATCATCAACAACAATTCCAATATTGAAAAGAAATCGGGAGACAAGGAACGCGTTGACACATTTTTTTTAAAACTAGAATGGTTTTATTAAGAAGAGAGCGAAGGGGGGAATCGAGTGTAATAATCAAATCTAATTGAATAAACAACAATCGATCAACATTATCAATCATTAACCTTTGAGTAGGCTGACCCGGCCTTGTGTATAACGAATCTTTTGGCGTGTTAATGTAAATATCTCGAATTTTTTATAACACTAAAATTTTGTATAACATAAGAAAATTGTGAATAACACTATAATGTATCCTCCTAATGTTTTGAGAATAATTTTATTCCTGCTTTGGTTTCAGGTTGGTTTGCAAAATCATTGGCTGCAACTGCTAGGACTGGACCGAGGTATCTGTCAACTTGTCATAACATAATCAGGTATCAACGTTCATGTTCACTTGAGGATAATACGGAGTAGGTAGGTGATGATAAATCCGTTCCACATCTACGAGACCTTTGAGTACTCAATAACTTTCTGTGTCATGAGAGCAGTTTTTACTAATCAGCTAATCCACGGTTCTGTCATGATAAATTAGGACGAATTCAAGATAATTCAATGCGAACAGAAATAATTGAAGAACTGTGCTCTAAGCTGTATGAAAATCTGTCTCCGTCTGAGTTCTGTAGACCTCTAACGACCGGAACACTAAGTTCGGAAGAAAACTTGGAGAAAACTTGAGCAAGGACGGTGATGCTCAAACAACTAACTAAAAACGCCCGAGATAGAAGGAAGAGAGTGATATAAAGGGGGAGATGTTCTCTCTGTATAACTCCAATAACTACCCCACCTGTCAAGTTTCCTAACTTGCTTGAAAATGATATCATCAACTTAAGATACCAACTACTGGTCTACAACATAGGGTATTAACTATAATTTTACATCATGAGATTATTTGGAGTTACTAACATCTGACAGTGGAATCTCCGACAGGAAGACAAATGGTGTTCCCCAGCCCTTCAATGACTCGTTTCAAGAAAAAATGTCTCACCACCAGATCATCCTACAGGTAGCAAAACAAACGCTCTATGTGCTCGTTTTGAGCAGAAAATAAATGTTTTGCCGAGGTTGAACTTGATGAATTTTTATAATTATTTTCAAAAATAAACCTTTGGGAGAAAAGGTTCAACTTTCAAGGAACATATGAGTTGTTCCAGCCCGAAAAACTCGAAAATTTAATAAAAATTAGTTCCGTCCGTTCGTCGTAGGCGCCACTTGAGCCCCGACATTGACCAAAATCAATTTTAAAAAGTTTACTTACTGTAAAGATGACCCGTCTGCATGGAAAGTGACTTTTTCAACCTAATACAGCAATAACTTCGCTATCCTACGGTTGTAGGTGCCTTCACTCCGAAATTGATTTTTAGATGCTAAGGAAGAGCATCTAAGTACAATGAAACATATTCAAAGATACGAACAACGATCTCAATTGAACAGCCAAAATATAAACGGATATTAAGCCTCCTCTGTAGTTCTGATTTATTGTAAGAGTAGGCAATACCTTATATTTAGGGAGGTAACGATATGTCCTATAGAACTCTGGGTGGTCTCATTCGATTCTAAAAATGCAATTTTATTAAAATTTCAAGAAACAATCCCAGAGAGTTTATCAAGAGTTTTCAAGCTAGGGCGATTAGAAAATTATACCCCACTATTTCAGCCCTTGGAAGAGACTGAAAAAAGGTAAAGTAAACAACCATTTCAGGTTCGATTTTCGTCCGACTGCCATTCCTGGCGTCGCGGGCGTCATCAGCTGTTTTCCCAAGGGAAGATCAAAATTTGTTCTGATGATGAAGGCTTCCCATTGGCCTCACCGCCCTGGGTTGGGACGAGAGGGCACTGCGACCGGCTTACCCGAAAATATGCTCCCGAGGCGAGCCTCGAACTCGCGGCCCCGCAACCGGTCCGAGTCTCGTCTCCAGAGACACATGCCGGAACAGCTCGGCCACAGCTGAACCCACCTTGGAAAAGACTGATAACCAAAAACGCACAACTACCTACCTAGACCCCAGATGGAGCCCATGCACCAAATTTCATGAAATTCGGTCCATGGTAATCAAGGAAAAGTGCCACGTAAGGCGTACGGGGACTTTACATTCGATTTTAGTACCTCAAAATGTAAACCATTAAATTTGTAAGGATCAAAATTATTTTTTTCTTGCTCAATTCCAAAGTTACATCATTGAAAATAATAAACCAATAGGTATGAGGACTTCTATGGGGCTTAGTTGTGCCCGAATCTTTCGGTTACTCTCAAACATTCATCAGGAGTGCAAATGGGGAATAAGATTTGCAACATGCCCCAGTTTAAAACTCTCGACATTACCTGAGATATTGCATTTTTATTCAATTTTTTTAGGTATGGTTTTGGTTTAATATTTTTTTAAATAATGAACCACTGGAATCGACCAAGGGAGAAAATTTTAACCCCCTCAAAATTTGTTGGTTTACGTTTCAAGGTACTCAGGTACGTGAATCCAAAAATCGAATAAAAAAAATTGTCCATCCGCCACACAGTGGGGCGGAAGCGCTAAAATTCGCTTATAATTTGCTTATAATTCATAAATCGATATCCGAAAAACACTTATTGGGTAGTGATAAGTATTTTTCAATACAAAATCCCACGGAACCATTTTTGGATCGGTTCCACGTCTTGTTTGGGTTGAAAATTCAAAACCCTGGGCAATATCGTGAAATATTTTCATAGAAAGTGATTTATTGGTTAGCTATGTTGTCAGAGATTGTAAGTTCGTTCTTTTACAAGTCAGTGAAATTTGAAACATTGTTTACGAATCATTAAACGATGAAATTAAATTTTTTACATTCTTAAACCTGCTGCCTTTCTCAATGTGACTATGGTTGGATTTTACCCGCGTTTGAGGGTCTTCAAAGCTTTGTTGGTATTGACTTTGGCTTGAGGAACCATTACAACCAAACATCCACTCCAAAATTAAATCATTGTGTTGTTGGAACATCGGCTAAGTTAATGAATGCCAAGTGATTTCTACAATCGTGCAGAAATCATCTCAAGCACACTTTGGAGAGGCATACTCACATTATCAACATAAATACGTCTCTAGAGGCCAAGAATGCAAGTTAATGCAGCAAACTAAAGTTTGAGGTGTTTTTAGACAGGTAGAGGCTTCTGTAAATCGTAGAAATTAAGGATACTCAAAAACTGTACAGTAAAATTAATATAATCACTACTAATACAATGTGTTAAAATACAATAATATAGCGCAGAAATATTTTATTATGATACTGAAAACAATATTATTTGAACTGCTCCTATAGTTTGTAAGCTAAAAAAATACATTTGAACCATCTCAAAGAAAAACATATATTAAAAATTAATTAGGTAATTATAATTTTACATTTCATAAAAATTTTCACAAATGTTTACAACTTTTCGCATGTTTTTTTCTGATATAACAAAAATCTCTACTGTCTACCCATCAATTTAGCCGTTTGGCACTTGCTTTGACGGCAAACAAACCATTTTCTATCATTACTTGGACCGAATCTCGACTTTCAAAAATTCTACTTGCGTTTTCGCCCCACTGTGCGCCGTTTTGGTTCAAATTTGGTATAAAGGCTCCATTTGAGGTCTGGTTGTGCCGCGAAGCTTCTGGTTGATGTCGGTCACTTCTAAGCGTTGAAAAATAGGGGTTGACATTTTCAAGAGTGCTCTTGCACGAAAACTCTCCTAATATAGGTATTGCTTTTTCACTAATTTGAGATAGTATTTAACTTTTAGAATTTTTAGAGACCACCCGGAGCTCTTTACGAGAACTTATAGGTTTTCCTTCGATAAAACAGAATCACGAGTGTGAATCACCAAAGAGGACTAATCTCCGTTCAAATTTTATCTGACTGAAACGCGATCGCTGTTCGTTTCTTCGAGTTGTACTCAGTTTATGTACAGAACCGAATGATAAATCTCACAAATAAATTGATAGTCACGAGAAGGTTATTTATAATCCATCTGCTGGGACCATGGACTACCGGAGTGAATAGAATAATCATACTAAATTGGTCATCAATTCCTGTACACGCCCTAAACCTCTATTACCTGACACTAACAGTCTCTATCATCTGGGCGGCCAATCCGTCGTATGCAAGCGATGCGCCTGCCGCGCGTGAATTATCTTCCGCTGGAACGTCGTTAGCCATCCGCATGTCTCATGGCGGATTGACACGTAGTCAATTACCCAATGCCGATAATGTTTAATCATCACATTCGGAGTTTCGCTGACCGGCTGATGCAAGATGTAATATTCTGTCGTAACACACCTAATCTAGATTGTATATATCATGATATTAGGAAGGTACCTACCTAATTTTACGTGACGGGAAAATTTGTGCGACCGAAATTACTAATGGTGTAATTCTCAAGGTATTCAAACCATCCCGAAATTGAAAGAGGAGATGATGAATTAAGTTTGAAAATTCATATTGAAGAAAAATTCAACACTATTCATGTATCTCTCGAAGCTGATGCATTTACGGGATGTTTTATTTGATGGTTACTCGAAATTTCTTGGATATTCTATAATGTTTTGATTGTAGCAAGGGTTCATCGAATCCGCTAGTAGAAAAAATTTAGCAATTTTGGTGTCACAAAATTCTTCCTTGAAAACAAGCAGTTTTTAATTGGTTAATTCATATTCAATAAAAACAGAGAAAACGATTGTTAACCCCCTCCAGAATTTGATGATTTACGTTCAAGGTTGGTACCTATGTAGAATACAAAAATCGAATTAAAAAAAAAATCCATCTGGACGCCGTACTTTCCTTAGAGTTATCGTGGGCCGATTTTGATTAAATTTGGTGTAAAGGCTCCGTTTGGTTTCTAGTTGTGCCCCTAAGCTTCTGGTTGATGTCAGTCCCTTTGTTGGAGGTTGTATTTTTTTTTGAAAACTCTCTATATAAAGATATTTTTTTGTTCACCAATTTAAAATAGAACTGAATTCTGGTTTTCTCATTTTTATTATTGTTTTATTATTTTCAATAGTGAACCTTTGGAATTGACCAAGAATAATTTTTTTTAACACCCCCTCAAAATTTTTTGGTTCACGTCATCGAACTAAAACAGTTCGAAACAGTTTTAGTTCGATGGTTCACGTTTCAAGGTACGTAGAATCCAAAAATCGAATAAAAACGCTGCAAATTAGTACACAATGGTTTATTATTCTTTATTTTTCTATATATCTAGATCACTCTGCAAAGCCACCAACAATCCAACATGAAGAAAAACATCGATCGCATTTCGGTCAGCTACAATGTGAACGGAGAGTAGGCCTCTTTTGTGATTCACACACGTGTTTCTGATTCATCGTACGTCAAACCCTTAAATAATTTGGAAAATAACAAAACGAAAACATGAGTAGGTGGTACGTGAAACGTTTACGTACAAGTAAATTTTTTGACCTAATCACGTCAAATCTAAAATAAATTCAAAATTGGTCAAATTTGGTCTAATGAACGCCTTGTAGATGTTGTACTTGGGATTCCTATTCTCTCACTTGAAGGAACATCATCTACTATAGAACAAATGGTATCAAAATAAAATAAAACAATGAAATAATTCACACAAAAGAAAAGTCACGAAATTCAGAATCATTAGCTTAGAATTTACAGGACCAAATAATCCCGAACCGAGGTCATTTACCTGGATGTAAAATTGGTTTCCCTTGAGGATGATGATGGATCTATGATTTCTCAAATTTTTTATCTGTGAAAGAAAATCAACTTTGGAAAGGTTCGAAAAACCAATCAGTAGAAAAACAAAAAAAATTAACTTAAGGCGACGACCGTCAGGGGCAAGAACTGAGCGCGTCGCCTTAAGGCGACGTTCGCGCTGAGAGTGTTAAATCCAAGAATCACAGAGAAGATCATCAACTTTATTGAATACCTGCGAGAAAAACTTGATGGAATGAACAAAATAATTATTCAGTTTCACAGACATTTGCCTAAAACGAAGTGTAAGTTGATCAGAAGTCATTCAGATTCCAGTTTTTTTCAACAACCTCCTCTTCAACTTTTGAGTGAAAAACTACTCGAAAAAAAGTTTTTCAAAAAATCTTCCTTATCCTATCCAGTAATAATGCCTTTCTTTTTTGACATTTTATGTCTTTACTATGGCACATAAATGAAAAATCGTCACGCGGGGAGCGTTATGAGGGGAGCGTTACGAAGGGAGCGTTACGCGGAAATTTCTGATGATTTTCAAGTACAACCAGTCGTTCCTAGGGAAAACTAACTTCCTCATTTTCCACCCCACAAAAATCGTTCACCACTCATTGGAAAGCTCTCAATTTATTAAACATAAGACATAAAATGTCTCTCGTGGTTGCGTACCTGTACGAAAGCTGTATCCACCGTTTGTGTTTTTTTTTTTTTTTTTTTGTTTGTCTATTTCTCATTTTCTTTGTTTGTTCAGATGCTGGTTTGGGCATTTTATATACAGTTGTAGGCACAAAAAGTCCGATTTCTAGGTAACTTGTCTCCAGTACCCTGTGGAAACGTTTCTCCCCCTAAATTTCGTTCACCCGACTTCCTTGAGAAGCTACGTGGTGAATCTCATAGGCGGCGCCACTGAGCCAAAGTTCTCCTTGTCGATTATCCATCCGAACCATTTTGAACATGAGTATATCTCTGAAACTTATATCAAGTATCGCTTCTCGGCTCCTGAGAGCTAAGATCAAGTGTAGTATCTGTTCTTATCAGTTTGAACTCTGATATGATCTCTATCAGAGATCTTCATAGTTTAATCTGATTTTTGGAATTAGACTGTAAGTAGGAACTTGCTCCTCTCCAGTCGCGAGTTGTTCTGGAATTGCAGTATCTCCAGATGCAGCTCTAATCAATTTCTCATAATACTATATTTATCCTTCCTTCCTCCTAAAGTTGAACATAATGGGGGAGGGGTTGTCCGCCTTAGGGGTGTGTCGGTCCAGGTATTTCCCTGGAATGGTTCCAACGGTTACGGTGACAAAGATGTAACCGTTCCAAATTACTGGTACAGTTCCATTACTGGTACAGGCGATCAAATCTCACTCACATGGCATGGATGAAGCAGGAAGTCAAATCCCTATCGTCCTTCATCCATGCTTATGATCTCAACTTGCAATACAATAGCATCATTTTCCTTGACAATTCGCTAAAAGGAAGGAATTTGAACAAGTGTTACAAAAGAGACAATTTATTATAAATAATAGTTACCAAACAATTGACAACTTCCATGCTAACCAGTCCAGAAGATAACTTCCCGCTCAAGAGCCATTCC
The DNA here is from genome assembly GCA_009739505.2 of Apolygus lucorum. Lineage (NCBI taxonomy): Eukaryota > Metazoa > Arthropoda > Insecta > Hemiptera > Miridae > Apolygus > Apolygus lucorum. Next base: position 56,161,559 of record CM019181.2, on the reverse strand, counting down.
ATGAACCATTCTCAGTCCATGGAAGTAGTAAGGGCGCTTTCAGGTACAACATGGAACAGAACTGAGAACAAGATCCATGCTTACCAGTCCAAAACCCTTCCCGGTCCAGAGCCATTGAACCATTCTCTATGATATCTTATCGGTCTGGTTCCATCCTTACTGGTCCAGTTCCATCCTCACCAATCAGAACGATCAGATTGATGAGATGATTGATCAGATCATTCTGATAGGTGAGGATGGAACTGGACCAATGGAAAAGATTCTCTTCCCGGTCCAGAGTCCGGTCATTTCAAGATATCTTATCAGTCCATGGAACTGGACCGGTAAGGGTCGAGTTTTTGTCACTGCGTGGAACCGTTCCAACTTGATACTCGGTTCCACAGTCCCGGTACAGCAGTACCGACACACCTCTAGTCCGCCTTCCATTAATCCGCCATTGATTGGCTAGAGTTGAATGAACAACCAACTCCATTAATTGAACGCATGGAATCACCTCAGAAACAGAAATGGTGTTATGTGTCTACTCTGAAAAGCTTATTGCAGTTGTATTCTGCGTCACTTTTAATTACAGTCGGCGATAACACGACTCTCACTCGTCGAGCGTCGAATAACATGCTGTAGGTCGGTAACACAATATCAATAATCGTCTACCTTCATTCAATCAGTTTTGTCGGGCTATCGACTCGTAATGGGAGTTATTTGAATACCCTCATCTCAATTTTCGACCGAATCTCTCACGCTCGATGAACAATTCAATTTGGAAATGAACGGTCGGTAGGCGCCAGATTCGACGGCGCAGCTTCTATCGATCAAAACGTTCAAGTGAGTGAACAAACCGAACGAAACCGCCTCTTTTTTCTTCAAGAACCATTTCAATCAGTTGAAAGATTCTTCTTTCTTCTCTTCCTTCCTCTCAATCGCCTCTCTCTTTCCTCCCGCTTTGTATACATATTATATTGAATTGCTACAAACCTCTCGTACTACCATCTCAGATTCCAGTAAACCTTGATTTTATCAGCCATTCGAATTACAAACTTGTATTAGAAGTTCTCATAGATTGGTTCTAAAATATTGATTCAATAACAGTTATCGAGATAGATAAGAGCATAATACATCCTTTAACTCATACTTTATAAATCAAAGTAAAAGACAAAGCAGTCATCTCCTAGGTGTCTTAAACGTTTTAAGGATTGTAGAATCCAATAAACATTAATGCAACGTCCGTCTGTCCCCCGTCGTTCTGACACCGGTAAATACCTAAAAATCTGCTTCAAGCACCTCCAAAGCCTACAAAATTCATGAAGCTAATCGGAAAAACAATTCATGAAGATTATTGGAGCTCTTATCACTCAATCTGAACCTCACAGTTGTCTCCATGGCAATTCCAAGGTGCTTCTCCACCGTTCGTCCAACATTGTCCTCTTCCATCAGTAAAGTAAGCAGCTGTGGTTCTAGATCTTTTTCTCAACTGCCAACTCTTTGAGTAGGGATGTCCGATACTTCAAAAGTATCGAAATAATATCGTATCGATACATCTAGAAAGTATCAAAAAGTATCGATACGATACTTTCAAAAAGTATCGATATTTTGAAGTATCGATACTTTCACAAAAATTAGTGAAATTTTCGTTTTTGTTTCCCTCTATCAATGTGACATCTCTCCATCACGAGGATAATAATTAATATAGAATGAACAAAACAATAAATCACTCATTTTGTTATTTAAAACTTGTTTTTGTTTAGCCACTTGTTTTACGAGTAGTATTGCACTTGTTTGGGTTAATTTTGGTGGTCCTTCCTCGATTATGGAGGACAGCAGGTTATCATAGAGAGCTGGAGGTTGTGGTACGTCATCTTTGTTTAATTTGTTGAAGTTTGTTAGTCTCCCAACAATCTAGGTAGAGATACAGGTACTGTCAAGTAGGTTCCTTCATGTCGTAGGTGTTGAAACAGATAAAATGTGAGATATAAAAAAGTATCGCCTCTGATACTGGAAAAAAAGTATCAATACTACGATATATATCAGGAAAAAAAAGTATCGATATGTATCGATACTTTTTTCAAGAAATATCGATACTTTTAAGTATCGATACTTTTGGGACATCCCTATCTTTGAGTAGCAGCAGCTTCTGGAGGAGTCCTGAAGTGAGGAGGTCAATGGTTAACCTGTAGGTGACTACAAACCTCCATTTTTTTTAGTTATCTGCAGTAGTGGCTACTTGTTTACCACAAAGAAATCTTGTCCTCTTGCTGTTGTTAAGTATTAGAAAAGCAATTTCTCACTTTATCATTCGACTCCGTAGCTTCAAAATACCTGTTACCATTGTTACTTACAAGTATTTCTTTCCATTCTGTTGTCTAGGATTGACAATGACAACCAGAGGGTTTTAAAAAGCTCTCCACGAATAAAAGTTATTCGAAACCATTCGGTTCTATTATTGTAAAAAAAACCTCTTATCATTTATTTAATAGATTATGATACATATTTATGTATGTGTCACTTCAAACGATAAATTGAGTAATTCTATCGCAAATATTTCAATTTTCGCCATAATTTCCCTAATAGCCAACGGAAAGACGAGTTTGTTAGTATGGCAGTTTGAACTAAGGAGATGCCTTAGTTCGAGGTATAATAATAATAAATAATTAAGGTCTGAATAACATTAATGTCAGAATAAATGTCTGATATAAGTAAGTACAAATTTAGAAATTGTAAATTGGAAATACCATGCCGATTAATTCATTATTATTTATTTGATTATTTTTTAGTGATATAATAACCCAGTGATCTACCTAATCTACGTGTCTAGTTCAAAACAGTTTGGCTTTTAAGGACTCATCAATGTGATATTATTTTTTTAAATTGTTGACTTCATTTTATTTGTACTAGGTTTGTTGCTTTTAATCTACTTAAATTAGGTAATTTATTGAATGTGTGGATGCTGTTATGTGTGTGAGGAGGCCGGGGTGGTGCCTTGCTGGTGAGTTTTACACGTCTTTCCACTCATGCGCAGTGATCTTCACTGGTTTTGGATTCGGGATGCCACCATGGTGGGCAGGTCCGGGCGGGGCTGGGATTTTCCCCTGCCCCGCATCGCGTGATGCGGTATTTCATGTTATTACTATTTTCTGTATCAATGGGTATTCCTACTATATTGACAGGGGCACACATTCTCTCTCCCTGTTCTGATAAATTTTATATTCCTCCTAGATTTTTTTTCTCTTCATCGTTTGACATCATCTCTTCATCTCTTTCGTTTGCAAATAAAACGTATTGTGTAACTGGCAAGTTCAGCCAGTTCTTGCGGAATTGCTACTGCTGCTGTCTTAATATTTCATGATTTACAAAGGAATTTTGAGACATCAAATATCCTGAAATCGTTCAGAGTCTTTCTGCTGACACTCCAAGATCTACGTAATGACTATTATTAATATTTACTAATTATAAATTTACAAATGCTACTACGAGTACTTTTAGATTTATGTATAAATCTCAAAGAGACCACTTGCCATTCCCTGAAGAGGAATTCTCTCAATTGTAGGAAAGAGTGACACCAGATAGTACTGGCCACAGCTACACTACTTGGGAGCGAATAGCTCTGAAGAGAAGAACAGCTCAATCAAGTACAGGAGTGCAAATTACTTGCAAGCAAGGATCCAGCCGCACCGCATTGTGGGAGCAAGTACGAGCCTCAAACCGGAACAACAGCTTTATCGCTGTACAAACCTTGAATAGGGACAACAGCTCAACTGGTGTAGGGGAGGCAAGAACTTCCTGTTGAACAGAAAAACAGCTACACCCAGAGTCAAAAGGTAAAGGTTCAGGAGAGTGTCAGGACAGAATAAGTATAGGCTATTCTGCGCTTATAAGAGCTATATAAAGCTTAAGAAGATTCTCCCCCCCCCTCCACCCAATCCCACGTCTTCTGGAAATCTCAAGGACTGGAGAATTCTCGGGAAAAACTTCAAACTTTTTACCGTCTTGAAACTTTTGAACCGTCTGGAAATTTTATTTCAAAGAGTAAAACTTATTTCAAAAGTTAATCATGATTTAGGTAAAGACCAAATTGAAATTATAGAGTTGAATGATGCAAAAAGATATTTTGAAATACATTTGAAATGTCTGAAAATATGATATCTGCATTTTGTAGGAAATTGCATTACAGTATTTTACAGTGTGATGAGATTTTTCGGCTTATGATGCTCAGGTAAGAATGGGAACTGGCTGAAATCATTGCGACCGAATTCTGCTGCTTCCACGAACTGAGTTTTTCGGGAAAGCAGAAATAACAGATTTCGTTGTTATGAAAATGAGTTAGTCCTCACAAAGAAGGAAATTGATGGTATTGAATTTTTCAAGTAAATCGGTCAAGTAAGCTGCAGCCATTTGTCCTTCGGATGTTCATCTTTCTCTCCAAGGAACTCACTCACTGAACCCAAAAGATTCCAGAATGCTTCCCCCCCCCCCTCACCGACCGATCGACACCCACGCATCGCCCACCAAGTCACCCAAAACAAGTCTTCCGCCTTTCAGTACCTCTGCATCGCCGCCAGGTGGCGTTATCGAAGAACCACTGGTGAACAGTATGCGTTCCGCTTTGCAGAGCCCGTGGAAGGCCGAAAGAAAGATGGAAGAAAGAAACAGAGGAATTGGAGTCAGCGGCAGGAGGAGAAGAACAACAAAGAGGCGAGGTGAGATGTTACGCCAAGGGGAATGGCAATTTCATGCCTATTAACAGGATTTATTGAGCATCTCGAATGGGTTGATCGCTGACCTCCTATTTTCACCTTAACTAAGAGCCCACTTTCAAATTCAAATAGGTACTGTCCAAAAACCACTGTCTCAGGCTTTGAAGTAGAAAAAAATGTAATTACGGTTTAAGTAGGTATCTAAATGCGAGAGAGGATTTAGACCGGAGGTGCCGATGTTTGCATCTCTGAAGAGGTCGAGGCGCTCTGGCGCTATCCATTGTGCGCTCCTTGCAAAGCAATTTAAACTTGGGAATGACTTTCTCCTCGAGGCCGCGCTTCCATATCAATAGCGAGCAATAACAACTTTGTTGTATCCTCCACCCCATCCATCCTACTCGCACTCTCTCTCTCCTTGTCGAGTTTCACTTGGCTGAGAAATACAACCGCTTCGACTTCCATTATAAACATTACTGCCTCATTTGCGCCACTCAGTTAATTCCTTGAGAGGGGAAACGGTGCAGATTAAACTGAAACCCGAGCTTCAGATCCGGGCTTAGTTCAGCCGCACAATTTTACTTGATGAAAAATACTCAGTTTTCGTGGATCGTAACTTTATCCCTACCTTCAAAATAAGCGAAGTCAAACACAATTGGGGAACGTTTTATCAAATTGGAACATATTATCCATTTTCAAAAAACCGCAAGGAAAAAAAGCTAATTGCACAGGCAGTTTTATATTGACATGGATATGTCTTTTGGCTAGGAGTCAAGGAATTTTTCGCGACACTTTTTTTTGCCAAAAAAAATGCAACGCTGCAACCAGTAAACAAAATCACAGCTATGAAGCAAGGTTCTCTAGAATACTGCAATATTATAAATTATTGAGTGCGATCGGAAAGTTTTTTTTTTAGAGAAAAAATTTGTTTATTCATTGAAAAAGTAATACCTATGTAGGTACATATCATGTGTGTTTTTTATTTCATCATTTTAATTTTCAAATTACACCTAAAACCATGGACCTAAAACCCATACACCTAAAACCATACACAAATTAAACCTAAAAAACAATAGATCATATCCATGATCTATTGTTTTTCCCTCTAAGGGAGAAATTTCTTCGTGTACTGTCGAGAGTCAACTTTCCTAGAACTTTGACATGTTTGTTTATAACTTCGTTTGAAAATGTGTCGTGTTGTTTGATATGAAATGTAGTTTGGCTGGGGTCAAAAAACCCCTAGATGCTCCTATTTTTCGCGACACTTTTCTTGCCAGAAAACTCGGCGCTTTGCGCCTCGGCGGGGGGCTCCGCCCCCCTGCACCCCCCGGTTTATTTCTTTTTCCATACTCTGTATGAAATCATAGGAACACAGAATGTGTTTTTGCGATGCTAGTCATCCGTTAAATAAAAAACAACAATAATAAATGTGGAGTCTTTGGCAATAATAAAATAAATAATTGTTAGACATTTAATTTGGTCTAAAACCCTATAAATGTTATATAAATAAATATGTAACTACAAGAAAAATACTATATAAATTGAGAGCTTTCCAACGAATGGTGAACAATTTCTGTGCAATGAACACTGCGGGAGTTCTATTTCCTTACCAACGGCTTGGTTGCACGTGAAAATCATTATAAAAGGCGTAACGGTTTTTTCTGTCGCTTTTTCGTGACGATTTTTTTTCGGTAGGTCATCGCAAAAACACATTCTGTGTTAAAATGCAACGCTGCAACCAGTTAACAAAACCGTAGATACATATCGGTAGCTATGAAGGAAGGTTCTCTAGAATAATGCGATATATTACGTGCGATCGGAGTTTTCTTTGTACATATTATTCAAATGGAGTATTATTTCTTCAAAATTCTGTTTATTCACTGAACAAGTAATGGGTAGGTACATAATATGTAGTATTATTTCTTCAAAATTCTGTTTATTCACTGAACAAGTAATGGGTAGGTACATAATATGTACCTACCTATTACTTGTTCAGTGAATAAACAGAATTTTGAAGAAATAATACTCCATATAATACAAGATATTATCTTGTGTGTATTTTATTTCATCATTTTAATTGTCAAATTACACCTCCAACAATGGACATATCCATGATCTATTGTTTTTCCCTCTAAGCGAGAAATTTCTTCGTGTACTTTCGAGAGTCAACTTGCGTACGCGAGTTCTTCAATACTTTATCTGATTTTATGAAATATCAGCTTTGAAATACTCATCTGACATCATTTGTAAACTAATTGTATCCTCTCTATCGGAAATAGGGAAACTTTGAACATTTTTTGACGTTTGAGGTCTAAGACTGCTTGAGGATGTCTATTCATATTTCACCATCAAAGTTCCATCCAGTTTCAGTTTACTAGGTACTACTGGACAGCTCTTATTCTGGCATACAATTTTGGAGACCTCAGCTGATGGCATTATGGTAGTAGAGTGTGAGGGATGAGCCAGGGGAGCCCGGGGGTTCCCATTCTCATTTGTAGGACCATGACTGTCCGAGTGCAAAGTGAATTGCCACGGCTTTGAAAGTTTTTCAGGGTTTCTGGGCGTAGTATTGTACAAACAAGCATAAACTAAATTTGCCCAAAATACGGCTTACATTGAAGAATGAAGGAGAAATCGTCATTTTAATTTTGAATGTGTGCCCTTTTGAACGAAAAATGTCATTATGTGCCGTGAAACCCTTGAAACCCTGAATTTCGATGAATTTTAAGAATCTCTGAGGACTAAATCTACAGTCAAAGAAAAAATAATTCGAGTACCTACTGGGCGTTTAGAGCTGTTGACAACTATAATTTACTGTACCTAGAGGTATGAGGATTACCTCGAAAACCAGAAAAAACTATTTTGCATACCTATAATCAAACATCCTCTTAGTTTAATCTGAACTAGGTTCACATAGAATAATTTGAAGCAATGAGGGATATTAAGATTATTACAACAAGAATTCGAAACAATGAATAAAATCATTTTAATTATAAAATTCGCTTTTTAATAATTTTTTTCTTTATTTCAACTCTGAACCGTTTTATTATTATTATTATTATTGGTTTATTATTTCCAATAACGAACCATTGGAATGGAACAAGAAAAAAATAGTTTCAACTTTCCCTCAAAATTTGATGGTTTACGTTTCTAGGTGCCTAAAATCCGAAAATCAAATTTAAAAAATTTCCGTTCGTCCGCCGTACGTGACACTTTCTTTAGTTACCATGGACCGATTTTGATGAAAATGGGTATATGGGCTCCAATTGGGGTCCAGTTGTGCCCCGAAGCTTTTGGTTGATGTCAGTCACTTCTTAAGGGTGATACTTGAGGGTTGAAATTTTCAATAGTGCCCCAGTTCTAGGTATTGTTTTTTCACCAGTTTTAAATAGTATTGAATTTTAAGAGACCACGCGGAGGTCTGTTGGACAATCCGTTCGCTCCCTATGGAGGTCGGACTTACTATAAACCAGAAACACGAGAGTGAATCGCAAAAGAGGCCTAATCTCCGTTCAAATTTCATCTGACGAAAGTGCGATCACTGTTCATTTTTCCGAGTTGTACTCAGTTTTGCGTCCTTAGCAACCAGCATTCGAATTCCCTAATAATTGGGATAACCTCAACTCCCTGTTTCTTCGAACTGAGTGTGAAGCATTCTTCATTTCTCCCAGATAAACTTGATTGAGAACGTAGGTAGGTTGTTACTCTGGTTGGTTGGTAGTGACAATACCAAAGCCGTGTTCTTTGCAGACGAGTGATCTATATAGAAAAATAATAAACCTTTGTGTAATAATTTGCAGCGTTTTACTTAGAAGTATGGAACCATATTTGATTTTTTTAATCATTGTAAAGAATAAGTTTTATTATAGTTCCGATACACTGGTAGTTATCCGAATTTAATTTCTACATCCTTCTCGCGGACCTCGACTTCATCTTCACTCGTACCACCGTCAACAAAGGGTTATGGGCTTGTACCAAGCTAATTCAGGAATACCATACCAGTCATTTCATGGGTATTGAGAAGATGTAGTACTTTATTCTTTCTTTTTTTGACGACTGTTATCGCATCCGCTCAAGGCCGTCCTTATTGAGCTCTCACGAAGTGTACTGCGCTTGAAACGACAGGTCCTCGTTAGTACATCACCTCTATTCTTCCCTAAGAGCTCCAGTCGCTGTTTTCTCCTCAACGAGAACAAAACATTTGATACCTCCATTCGATACCTCCGCCATTTGCACATCTAAAGAGACTTGACTCAAGCATCTCGAGTGAAAATTCGGATTTCTACCGGAATAATTCAACATCCTGTTCGGATCGCCATGTACTCTACCCATTTGCTTCATAATTTTAAGGGAACCCAGCAGGGAAAAAATGAAAAAAAAAAAAAAATCGATTTTCGGTTTTTTACATAAAAAAAAATTCTTTATTTAAATGCGGACAAAATGGTGTATTATTTTTGAATTTTGCACAATTAGAACTGGTAGAAAAATTAGTTCGAAGTTGGGAAAGTAGGTGTTAGCCGGCGCGGATTTAATACGTTGAATACACGTTGAATACACGAAACTTGGGAGAAAAAACCAACTAACAGTAACAAAAACGGCGGAAAAAGATAACAAACCTGATTGAAAATAACCTTCTTTCTTATTCTTCTTCACTTCCTATCATTTTTTGCATGTTTGAAGTCATTGTTGTCATTGGGAGTTACGTTTTACTTTGTTTGAGATGCGTTTTGCGAAGTTTTCAGGAAAAGTGCTTTCCTGTAAAATCACGTTTTTGGACCTTCTTGCCCCTGTTTCTCTGCAATGGTTGAAGTTCAAGTGCAAGATCTAGGGGCACAAAAATGGGTCTGCCGACCCACTTTAGTACTAGCTGCTGGGTTCCCTTAAGTTTCCTGCAGTACCTACTTATAAATCAAGCTTGTTGGTGTACCTACTTCACATGGAAGAACATCTCGGTAGGTACATTCTTTTCATTATTTCCGTAGCAATCGAAGCTGATGCCCCTCTTGAATTGGTTCGGGACTCCCATCTACCACCGCCAGGAATCGCATCAAGAATCTCACCTCTCTTCGCCACAATCAGATTGTCCAATTCCATTTCTACAAGTGTTTCATTCAATTTTCTTTAGCAGACCAACTTTGATCAAATTCTTATCTAAAATTTCCTTAGGTACTTACAAATTATGAGGAGCTCCATAGGTTTTCTGTTTTTCCGTTTAATTAAATTCAGCCAAGGCCAATTGTAATTCTATCCATAAATTTTCCTTACAGTCCGCTTAAATCTACAATTATTTATCCATCCTTTACAATCCTTGAACGCTGCTGTCGATGAACGTGAGGAAGAGGAGCTTGTCTCGAGAATTGTCAGTGGGTATGACTCACCGGATAGTTTGCCCTAAGGCCTCTGTCTCTTAATGTGGTGGTCCTAGGTTGACATAATACCCCTCTCCCCCTCTCCCGTCAATAGATGACTTTGTGTGTGAAAATCCCTACTTCAATTGCCCCGTCAACTACTAGTTCTGTTCACCTACCCTTTGAAGATGAATATTGCGTATTATAGGTTCATCTCAAGGATGAATGCCGACTCATTGAATCATGGCTTCTGATATCAATTAGGAGTAGTAATATCCAACCTCTCAAACCCCCTGTCCGATAATTGGACAACCTACTCACTCTCGGGGTATTAGCTACCCTGGTTGAGAGACGGGATTGCCACAAGCTCCGAGCATAACACGGACTCTCCAAGGCGTAAAGGTCATAGGATATGAAAACGAATTACCTCGTCATTCTAACTGCGCACCGTAGATTCCCGTTACTGCACGATTATTACCCGAAAAAAGTGGGTGGTACCCGAAAAAATCCATACTTAGAACATAGGCTCTATGTTCAGCGACACCATTATAAAGTCTGTGTAACTCATGCTAAACTTTTAGCGCTGTTGAACCTGAGTACTTTCTTGATATTCTCCTCAGACAGATTATGACAGATAATACTTGGCTATCAACTGACGCATACTCGGCTAATTCCTGACGATATCTTGCTTGAGCCTCCTCTCCGGCATCTACCAGCAGTTCTGGGGGTTTGCGTATTCCAGTTAGCACGTCCATTGCTCCTACAACACCCCTCCTAACAGCTGAAACTCGAAATTTCCACGTAGCCCAATTCCCACTACCTTCCAAGGGGGCAACACACGGCTTAGGGCCGGGGGTACAATACCCGTTTAAACGTCACTCATCGATTAAACTACTGTTTAAACAGAGAATGCAGTTTAGGGCAGGGGTACAAGTTCCTAAACTACGTTTTTAGTTCCTGATAAGAGCTAAACTAAGACTAAAGTTAAACGGTCGCTGATGGCCGTTTAAGCTGAGCTTAGTGGGTAATAACGAGAAATATTGTTACCAATGTGGTGAAGTATTTTGGTTGAGGTTGAATTTTATTAAATATATTGTAGTAGCTGCTTAACTATGTTGCATCATTCACTGACGATTTTGGTGTAGAAGTTAGTCTGTACAAATATTCATTAAATTTAAGGAATACCTAGTCGGAAAAAGCATTCAACAATTTGAACATTAAAATAGGAAAATATTCCAGCGTTTTATTCAAGTTTCAATGAACTAAAGATAGTTATTTCAAGAACGGAATCAAGAGAGGTAAAGTCACAAAAATTATGAAAAAAGGTACATTTGTGTATTTTTGGAAAAAATATACAGAATATCTCAAAACATTATTGATTTGTGATAGGTACAGTCATTTAATAAATAGACATCAGTCAGGTCCTTTATGGATACCTACGGAATAATATTGTATTGATAAAATAAAATGGGAAGGCAGGAGGAAACGACCATTAGGAACAGGGCAGCACCCTTCGTAGGAGACGTATCTTCAGTTGAACATGGTAATCATCTGAAAAGAAGGAATGGGGTGTGATGAAAAGAGTTGTGAAGTAGGTAAGTACCTACTGTAGGTACTGAGTTACTGTAGGTACCTTCCTACTTGCTGGTTTTGTAGGAGTGCTTTTTGGTAATACATTCTATCAGGTATTCAACCGATCGTTATATTATTTACGTACATCAACCAATATTCGGAACAAAGTTGCTTGCTAGTGAAAGACATAGTAGTTATCACTACTCACTTTCACATTATCGTCTCATTACAGTCGTATATAATGATAAGAAATAGGATAAAATTAATATGTCGAAAGTACTCACCACATCTTCGAAAAACCGGTTCTTGGACGGGAAGACTCTTTCTTGAATAACCGATTTTTGGGTCGATCATGAAAGTTAATACGTCGTTTTCATCGTTGGTTTGTTTTTATTTATTTTTCGACACTCCTTTCTTTCACCACCAGTGTATTACAATAAATAGAAACGCTAAAATGAAGGTTTTTGAGCCGATTGAAGTAAAAGTCGCCCGCACTTTTATTCTAGCAAAACTCACATTGAGGTTTTAGGTTATCCTGATTAACGTGAAGTTGATGTTTATTCCAACTTCTGCCTTGAAATTCATCAAAACTTTGCAGTTACGAACATGGAACAGCATGGAACCTTTATAGTTCCATGCCGTTTTGTTCTCTTCCTCTTCGTCTTCGTCGTCTCTGGATTCCTAAACTCCAGTTTCTTAAACCAAGCTGATAAGGACTTGTACACCCGCCAAACGGGATCGGTAGTTTGAACGGTGTTTCAAAATTAAGCTAAGCTTAGCTATGTCCCCGTTTAAACGATGACTTGTACCCCCGGCCCTTACTCAGGTCTACCATAAATACCTTCTTAGTACCTTCCTAAACACGCTAGAAAGCGTCAAGGACCGATAACCTAATAAATTTTTACTCACTTTCCTCTTCAAGGCTCTTAAACTTAAGCTAAGTTTGAAAGCAAACACTATCCTGTTCAAGGTTTCTTCCTCAAGTAATTTTATTCGTTACGAAAATCAACTAACAACATGATCTTGTTTCAAGGAAACGACCTTAACAACAATAATGTATTGAAGAAACTCAACCTCAACAGGTTGGTCAGGAGCAAGGGTAGGCAATGAAACGCACGACCGCTCAGTCTTTGCGGAGGGGTTGGTCTGTGCGCCGTGCCGCTCAGTCTAATCGCCGCTTAATTACCAGGAGGGCTGGTAATAAGCTATCAATCACCGATTTGACATAAGTTGACAAAATTGTGAAATGAAGGTTTTCATGTGATTATTATGACATACATGTTTCCATGACATAATGGCGCGGCTCGGCGCACAGACTAGCCCCTCCTTCAAGACTGAGTGGTCGTGCGTTTTATTTTCTTGCTCGATTCCAATTGTTTATTATTGAAAACGATCATATACAGACCGAGCTGAGTAACCTTCCTTCTTTTTGGTTTATTATTTTCAATAATAGACCTTTAGAATCGAGCAAGAAAGATATTTTAGCACCTCCCCCTCACAAAATTGTATGGTTTAATTTTCAAGAAAAGTAGAATACGAAAATCGAATAAAATTTTTGCAATCCATCAGCCGTACGCGGCACTTTTCTTAGACCGATTTTGACAAAATTTGGTCTATGAGCTCCATTTGGAGTACCTATAATAGTTGTATAGCGAAAATTTTAGCTACTGCCAGTCACTTCCAAGGGGTGAAAATAAGGATTGTAATTTTCAAAATGCCCTAGGTCGAAAACTCTTGCTTTACAGTTATTGTTTTTCGGAACAATTTAAATAAGGATTGAATTTTTAGAATCGAATGGGACCTCCAAGAGCTCTGTAGGGCAAACCGATCGCCTCCTATAAGGACATAAAGGTTGGACGTACAATAAATCAGAAACACGAATGTGAATCACAATTCAATGTTCACTGACAAAAATGACCAATAAATTTATTAATATCCATTCAAATTTCAGCTGATCAAATGCGATCTTTGTCCCTTTCTTCTAAAGGAGTTTCATGTCATGTGTTAGTTGTGCTTCCCTAATAACCAAGAACAGAATTTCAGAATTTGTTGGTTCATGTTTCAAGGTTATTTAGTTATTCTCGAAAACTCGGCCATGTTTGTGTGGTAAGTAAGTTATGTATATCGATGCCTTGAAGCACAAAGGCGCTATGTCCAAAAACGGAGTTTTCAGAAAAACGCAAAAGAAGTCTTCACCAGTCCACAATTCCTAAAATAATGGCTTACCACAATGAACTCATTAATTCTTCAACAAATGTTCAAGCTATAATCGTCAAGAAGGTCAACAATAGCTATGTTGAACTTGAGGTTTCTCTTAGATTCAAAAAAAATATGTTAGATAATATCTAGATAATATCTGTTACATATTATGTAACAGTTCATGGGGCGATATATCGCCTAGATTACTAGTACTAGAGACTCTATTTTTGATATATCAAAAATAGAGTCTCTAGTACTGGTGCAATGGCGATTGAATTCTTAGGGAACGATCTAGAGGCTTAAATGAACGAATTTTCGTCATTACAATTTGCCAGTATTTTGTATCGCCAATACAAAGAATTGTGCCTGATTAAAAAAAAATTTAGTCGAAAATAGACCTGATCCTGAGAATTTTTACACCAGCCGTTCTTTTTTGGATGAGTATATATTTTTTTAAATGTTTTTTCAAAGTTTCGAATGTTTATGACGTCACGCGCCGCTCCCGCCTGGGGGGGACCCCCAGCCCACTGTGACGTCATAAACATTCGAAACTTTGAAAAATCATAGAAAAAGGTCTTCTCACGCTAGAAGGTCGCGGTTGGTGTCAAAATTCTCACAATGAGGTCTAGTTTAGATTAAAAATAACAATAAACAGTTTTTCCGACCCATGCGCACACCCCATTGGTCACACATTGACATTCAAAATCAAAAATGCTCAAAAAGCTCTTAAAATCAAAATGCGAATGAAATTTGCTCTTTTTAATCAACGTTATATTTGGAAATAAAAATATTTCACCGCAATAATCGACGATATTGCACGTAAATATAAACGTAATATATGTAGTAAAATTACATCAATATTTAGAGCATTTGGCAGCCATATCCATCTTGCAGCTTGATTTTGGGGTCCAAGATTCGACCCTGAACATTAGGAATGAGAAGACAAAACTGATTTAGCTTGTCCCCGAGAAAATGGGAGGACTGTGGCTCTTTTAGCTGCCATCACCATCCTCCCCGTGGAGATTGAGTTCAGCTCCAAGTCCACGGGGCTCACTTGCACAAGATAAATGTTTCTCCTGTCATGGCTCTTGAGGTCTTCCTCTCTAGAATGAACTGTAGCCTGCTCGTGCCAGATCCTTGGCTGACCTGCCATGGCATTTCCCACGCCATACGGAGTTCGAATGCAAAGTTTTCCTATCATCGGTAGGGAGGAAGTAAAATTAACCAATTCATTGTTTGAGGGAAAAATTAACGTTTCTACAGGAAATGGTGGATAGTCACACCCTCAGGGAGAGTCTCACAGATTAACTTTGATTCTCGTAATCTCTCCACGAGAAAACCAGATTCAATTTGTCAGAGACTCAAATCCTGTTAGTTTGTTGAATGATGAGATTGGCAGTGGCTGCCGTCAGAGGTTGGAGAACACGAGCAGGTGGCGTGAATTCCCGACAGGCGATAAAAGTTGCAATTCATTATTCTCTCAGGCGTCAGAACGACCGCGATTCCACTATCGCTCTGCAAATGACTGGGAACCCCAAACAAGAGGAACTTCTCGTCGAATATCGAGTTAATTCTGGACTCCAAAGGGTGCAACATCTGTGACATCGTAGTGGCACATTCATCCTGCATTGGTGATATTCGGAAATAGGATAACAGCTTTGACGTTCTACACGGTGGAACGAGCCAGGAATTGCAGAACTGCAGGTGTGAGAGAAGAGGCGTCACCGATGCATTACCACGATACAGATCCATCGCGGAATATTGTAGTTGATGGGAACACCCACATTTGACCCATGAATAGAATGGAGAAAGCGGGTAAATAACCATTACATGACATTTGTAACGATTTTGAACATACTCAGTGTCTCACCTATCTTTAATAGTCAACCGTAGTGGTTTTATTCATCAAGCGGAAAGTAACATATTATACAATTTCCCAAGAATGATTTTCGTTCAATCTGTTATCTCTGTCTCTAAATGTTAACTGGTTTAAAGGAGCACTTTAGGACAAACCGTTCGATCCCTGCGATAATTTAAGGGTTGGACTTACTGCAAATCAGAAACACGAGTGTGAATCGCAAACGAGGCCTAATCTCCGTTCAAATTTTAGTTGACCGAAATGCGATCGATGTTTTTCTTCAAGTTGGTTGGTGGTAACAATGGCAAAGCCGTGTTCTTTGCAGACAAGTGATCTATATTCGTTTTTATTCGATTTTTGGATTCTACGTACCTTGAAATTTAAACCAACAAATTTTGAGGGAGGGGGGTTAAAAAATTGTTTTTCTTGGTCGATTCCAAAGGTTCATTAATGAAAATAATAAACCAAAAAAAGACAGTTTCAATTCATATTTGATGACGTTTTTTGTGATTTTTTTTGGATCTGCTTAATTTGGTAAGTAGGTAGGTACCGTACTAATTTCACGGGGGTCCGGTGTAGCTACGGTCGCTGGGGCGAGCGTTGTTAGGTGGTGGAATTTGGACCGACTGCTCCGGGGGTCGTGGGTTCAAATCTCATCGCCGGCAGCGTGCGTTTTTGTGCGGGCTCTCATCGCCCCCCTCGTCCCAACCCTTGGTGGTGAGGCAATGGGAAGCCATGAGCGAAATCATTCCATTTGGAAGACAGCTGACGACGTCAGCGACGCCAGGAATGACAGTCGGTCGCAAATCCAGTCTGAAATGGTTGTTTATTTTATTTTGCTTCCTCACTACCGAAGGTAGGAAAGCTTTGTATTTGTGAAAGAAGTGAAAAAAAAAAAAATGTCCTCCAAAATCAAAATTTCCACTTGCTTTTTGCGTTTTAGAGCTTCCCGAACAATTTTGGTTCCGTGTCTGTCGGTCTGTCTGTCTGTCGGTCTGTCTGTCTCTCGGTCTGTCTGTCTGTCGGTCTGTCTGTGGTCAATCCTTGTCCCGGGCAAAACTATACTAACCTGTGGTCCGATTTTGATGAAATTTTCAGGGATTGTGCGGGTTAGGTACGAGACGGTCCCCTATCAATTTCAGCACCTTCGAACCAATAGGAGCGAGTGCGCATGCGCAAACGTGAATTTCCTGGAACCTCGGTTTCTCGGTTTCTAATGAACCGATTTTGCTCAAATTTGGAAGTTAGTTAGGGACTAACTTCTAAGAGACACCCTATAAGTTTCAATCAAATTGGTCAAGCAATAGCCGCTGCGCATGCGCGAACTTTAAATTTATTGTTACAACCAAAACTCCGCAACTGTTCAACCAATTTTGATGAAACTTTCAGGGATTGTGTGGTTTAGTGACGGTGGACCGCTAAATAAAATTCTACGTTGAAAATACAAAATATTATAAACTATAATACCTTATAAAAATTATGAAAATATTATAAACATTAATACTTGCAACCCTATCCCGCATATTATCGCCAATATTTTGGTATTCAATAACTCTTTGAATCATATTTTTTTCGCCAACTGATTCTATACGTCCATGTTACAATGAGTGAGGAAGCTATACTGCCCACCCAACTTGGCAGACGTTTTTTTTTTTACTAATTTCACCGCCTTTCACCGTAATAAAATTCACTGATTTCTTGCGTGTGCTCACTACCTTCTATTTTATTACTACCTACTACTACCTCCTTATTTGTCTCAAACATGGAAGGTGCCTAGCGTAGTTGTGAAAAAATGTTCCGAATACTCAAACAAATCTTGGTACCCACTGCTCTTGCGTAAACTTAAAATACTCGTAACAAAAATAACTTTAACATTGTCCGTTTTCAATTGAACTTTTAAGGGATGTGCTGTATTCGCATTCATAAATCATAGAAATAGATAGGAGTGGTGCGGGTGAAGTCGTGGATGGTCCTCTTCAAATATTATTGCAATCACAATAATTATACCCAAGGAGCATGTGTCAACTGAAAAAGGCTCCATGAAATAATTTTTTCACTACTCTTTCTATTTTTTTCAAACTTGATAAATCGATATTTTGATGGTTTTTATTATAGAGGAGAAAACTATGGGGCATGATATTCACTTGGCAGATTTGTTTCTGTACTTCCACCTCTGAAAGTTTCAGTTTGATGGAAGTTCACCGAGTAACGAAGTAGGTTCTCAAGTAACTAAGGTAGTAGCCGGGAATCCACTCTACAGATTTTATGAAATGAAAGGACTGATGACAAGGCCAATCTCCGCTTTTCCTAGCATGTTTTCCGTTTCCGACCCGAAAGAATGGAGGACAGGTGAAGGCAATTCGGAGGTCGGAGTCGTGAGGGGAATCCTCATAACTTCGTTGCCTGGCTGTACCGGTTCACTTGGCAACCCTAATGGCATTAACCGATCGACTTCCAAGGATACTCCCGCACGAACGGGGTTCCTAAACGCGTTAGAACTCATCCTATGATCCTCCAAGAGAGAGTTTGAGGGTAACAAAGTCGTGATTAATACCCCCGCTGCCTCTTCACGCCTTCGTGCTGCCTGAGTTGAGGGCTAAATATCAGATATGGTTAGCATTGCAAGGAGTTACAGGAAGGGTGGCTAACTACCTTTTACTGAGCAACTTGGCTTTGGAACCAGTTGGACGTGTGACAATTTTAGCATCTATAACCCCTCCTTCATGTGCCAAGTAACTTTAGCTGATTACCTATTGTACTACCTCTTTGGGGGTTCAGTCTAGATTCCACAACTTCTCCTCAAGTCTGCCATATAGTCATATACGGGGTCATATACTCGTATGCGTCTGCCAAAGTATATCATACTCGTACGAGAGGCTCTAACTACCTCTGGCTGAGTGATATTAATCTCGTAAGAAGAGGACAATGTTGAGTTCAAGATCACTGTGGGACCTATGAGCCGTTCAGTTGTCAAAGAAGGGTATATCCATTCGTTCCCATCATGCCAAATTCATTAATTAATTATTTAGTTTATCTGGAGACAGAACTGAATCCTGTATCCTTGTTTACCATGAACCTGCATATCAAGTACATCGCAAGAGTGGCGGGTATGCCAGGCTCGCGTCTTCCAAGAATGGTGGCGTTGGAGATTGGCCGGGAGGGAATATTTTGGGTCGATCATTATGGGAGCCTGGTGACAAAATATGGTCTTCCCAAGCCCCTTGCTTCTCTCGATCTCGTGCAGTTGAGGCTCAATAAGGACTTGATACTCACAAGATATAGTGAGCAGAAAATTTCGAGTTTTGTGCTTAACGCCAATCAGTCGAAAGATACGCTCTCTACAGGGGGCTTGATCCAAGTGTCAAGTGTGCCAGTTTCTCCCGACAAGTTGAGGGCGTGGGACTGTATGAGGCCCGATGGCCCTTGAATATTCGTTGCGAATTGCTCAACCTCGATGCTAGGACCTAAAGTCCCAGGCCCTCGGGATGAGTGCTCCTTGTGCAATCTCCGGGTGCGTGAGGATGTTTTTTCATTTTTTATACATTTGTCCTATTCTGCGTGAATTTAGGTGGCTATCTTTTGGCAGTAGCACCCTATCGCTTCACTGAATGAGGAAAGGGGGTGGCCATGCGTAATTGATTTCTGTAAATCTGCGTGGAAATATCGGAGGTTTCTTGCGGAACACTTCAATTTCTGAGCTATTGTATTTTATTTCGTATTTAATGGACACCCTTTAGAACAACATCTCAATAATATTTTAATTTCATCTTTTCAAAAGGATACTTGGGACTCTAAGTATCTTCTCCGTCATGCAGACTATAATTTTCATTTCTAGTAAGTAGTAGGTAACTTTGATTTAAGGAAAAGTAAATCCTGAACCTCCGGCAGACGGTTTAAGTAACCATGCCGTAATGTTATACTACAATGTGTAAAGATAGAATTAAGCAGGGTTCACATAGGTGCGTAAAGTCCGTAATGCGTAATGCGCAAAAAGAGAAGTGTTCCGTAATGAAGTGTGTTCCGTGAAGTGTTCCGTGATTTTTTGGTTGGCTGCATCGAAAATTCGTGTTTCCATTTTTGTTTTTCTCCTATATAAGTTAGGAACTATCTACCTATAGTTACCAACCCTTTCTACTGCATGCATTTTGCATTTTTGCCACACTGGCATCAATAGTTCATCTATCCTCCGCTAGGGATAGTAAAGCGTTTTCCCCTTGAATCAGCTGCTTCGCATTATCTCGAGCTCTATCAAAATAGATACCTGAGCTCATCTCTTCTGACTCAAGGAAAAATCTGCTATTCCCAGCGGAGGTTACATGGCTGTATTCTGTCGGTGTGATTTAGACGTTCGTTATTGTAGATGTGTGTTTTCAAACACCACACCTATACCATAAATATTAAATTAGTTTCAATGAGTTGGTGACCCATTAGGTGGAAGGTGAATGCTCCAACTACTGTGAAAGTGGAAACTCCGATTTTTCGGAGTTGGACCCCAGCTATTCGCCATCATTTCCGTTGGGAGCTTAAATTATTTGCATCTGGTGGACCCAAGAAGATGAATTTTCATGGAGCGCCTATTAAAGACTGCCTGATCGGAATAACAAAAGGAGCACCTTCATAATCAGCTATGTGAGCTAAATTCTCTCCTGGTTGATCCAAGAAGATCACTTCCCTCAAAGAGCACAGCCATTTTCACTACCTACCTACCATCCATATTCACTATCAAGTTTATTTTGAACCAGAAAGAACCTACCCGTAAAACATCGGTTGTTGGTTTTTAGGTTAGCACAACTTAGTGACATGAAAGATGAAGAAATAAACAACGGGGGGGTGCGCCTGATGTTTTTTTAAACTTTGGTTTATTATTTTCAATAATGAACCTTTGGAATCGACCAAGAAAATTTTTTTTAACACCCCCTCAAAATTTGATGGTTTACGTTTCAAGGTAGGTACGTAGAATCCAAAAATCTAATACAAATTTGGCCGCCCGTCCGCCGTACGCGGCACTGTCCCCAGTTAGCATTGATCGATTTTGATGAAATTTGGGATGAAGACTCCATTTGGGGTCTAGTTGTGGCCCGAAGATTTTGGTCGATGTAGGTCACTTCTAAGAGTTGAAAAATAAGGTTTGAAATTTTGAAAACGCCCTATTTCTTCAATAAAGCTCTTAGTGGTTTCCTTTGATTCTTGGGTAAACTAAACCCCAAATGGAGCCCATATACCAAACTTAATCTAAAATTGTATTCGATTTTTAGATTGTACATTTCGTGAAACGTAAACCATCAACTTTGAGGGGCGGGAGGGGGGGTAAAAATGTCTGTTTCTTGCTCAATTCCAAAGGTTCATAATTGAAAATAATAAACCAAAAAAGCCTTTCACTGCCAAGCAGGTAGCCTAAAGTAAGCAAGTGATCAGTTTTGCGATGAGTGGATAAGAAAGTTAGCAAACTACCTCTTGGCATCAGCAAGTGGGACAATCATGTGCTGGAAAACCTCTTTTTTACCCATATTTTTTTACTACTACTACTTCTATTACTAATGGTAAAATTTTCCTGTAGAAATTGTGGTTTTCCTTAACAATAAGTAATAGTAAGATATTTTTACTTTCCAATGAGCCTGTTTTACTGAATTTTGGAGTGGCGTTGGGTGCTCGGTTTAAGATGTAGTACAGTAAAAACCACGCCACATGTGTTTAAGCCGAATAATCGAGGAACATTGTCAGAAAGGGATATAATATATCCCTTGTTATATTGTAATAATATATATCTAAATATATATAAATTATATATAAATTATATGTATATGTATAATTTTTATATGTATTTATATATAAATTATATACAATATATGTAAATTATATTGTAATAATATATCCCTTGTTATATCCCAGAAAGGGATATGGTATTATTATTGTTGTACACAGTAGATATGAGAATCGAACAATATAATCGTTTAGATCAATTTCCCTGTGATAATAATAGTAAGATAGTTGTATTCATCCAACTTGGCGTTCTGATGGTGTTTCATATCAGAAAAGCGAATATCTGTAATAACATTTGAATTTATATTCAACATTTTCATTTGTCACAATAACCGAGTTCTAAATGGGGCGTCAAATCTGATGATTTCCTTGAAGAGAAAATAAGTATCCGACAGCTGCGAGAAACTGAAATATTGAATCGAAACGAATTCTGGAAAATACGTTCTTTTGATCTAGAAAAAAACGTTGTTTATTGCGTCTCCGGCATGACATTATTTGTGGATATAAGAGTCTCGTGGAAAAAGCTGGTGAAACGTTGGGATTTCCTTCACTTGTGCACATATTGGGTGTTTACTTTTACCCTTTTACTTCCATCGAAGCTTCTGGCGCGTAATATACAAGTTACTCACGACTTGAATAAGCCCTATTCCAGTCTTTTAAGACCTTTCGACAAACCCAATCAGGTACGTTCGAACTCCAAGCCTCGATGTACCAATCAACATGTCATTCCACATCGCTCGGTCTGCGTTCTCTGAAAAGCGAGTTTTCAGCTACCAATCATCACCCAAACAAGTGTAAGTGGGTCCCCTTACTCCCCATAATTCACTCCAGTCCGTTTCCCATAGGAACAATATTACAGTTTTTTCCGGTAGCGTTCATAATTTTCAAAACCATTTCTTTCGTGATGTTTTAAATACATTTCATAGTATTAGCTCCTCCTAGTGAAAGCTTTGTATTTGTGATGGAAAAAATTAAATCTTTCAAAATAAAAATTTTACCTATGTATGTCCGTCTGAGGTGAAACACTTTTTGGTCGGAATCACACGGAAGGACGTGTACTTTGGGCAGATTTTCTTAATTACTAAAGTTGGGGCAGTTCAAGTCGTTTTTTAAAGTTTTTTCAAGGTATATCGATGCTCTACCTCGTTGGCTTTGACACCTGACAATTTTAAAAATCTTCCATGATGGTTAATGTGTTATAATTGATTTTCTAAAAAGTGGATTTTTGCCCAAGGTAGAATCTTGCATTGTACTTTGAGCAACATTGATTGTACCTTGGGCACCCATTTTTAGTTTTTCAAAAAAATAAAGAAATGGGTGAAAAAATATACAAAACACGATAGGTGGGTACTCTAACTTTCTCGAAACACTTCATTCATAAAAGTACAATTTTTCATCAAATATTTGCTTAAAATAGGATTGCAGTAACTTACGGACAATCCCAAATGAGACGTAAAATACTTTCTCCTTAGAAAATGTTATGAAAAAATAAAAGTATAAAAATAATGACTTCACATTATTAATTATTTCAGAACGCGAACACTATTACAAAGGGGTTTGGCGAAGACTACAGAAATCACAAAACCAATGAAGATCGAACCCAGCAAAAGTAACATTGAAAAATGTAGGTATTCCTCCTCGTAGGTTAAAAATAAACTGAGGCAAAAATTAAATGATGTCCCGGACCCTCAATCGGCAAACATCATCAATCTGAAAAAATCAATATGGAAAGTTTTTTTTTCCTCAAAAATGTCAGTCACTTGATTACCGTCGGCTTCCAGTACTAGGCAGACGTTAAATTTGGCAAGGTTCTGTATAGAAACGCTGCAAATTATTACACAATGGTTTATTATTTTTCTATATAGATCACTCGTCTGCAAAGCCACCAACCATCCAACATGAAGAAAAACATCGATCGCATTTCGGTCAGTTAAAATTCGAACGGAGATTAGGCCTCTTTTGCGATTCACACTCGTGTTTCTGATTTATCGTACGTCCAAACCTTGAATTCTCGTAGGGAACGAACGGTTTGTCCTACAAGGCTCCGCGTGGTCTCAAAAAATTCTAAAAATTCTGTACTATCTTAAATTGATGGAAAAACAATACCTTTACAACAAAACTTTTTGAGTTCGGGTGTTTTAAAAATTTCAAAATTCATTTTTCAACCCTTAGAAGTTTCCTGCATCAACCAAAATCTTCAGGGCACAACTAGACCCCAAATGGATCCTACATACCAAATTTCATTAAAATAGGTCAAAGTTCCGAGTACGGCGTACGGCGGACGGACGGCCAAATTTTTATTCGATTTTTGGATTCTACGTACCTTGAAACGTAAACCAACAGATTGGGGGGGGGGGGGGGGTGTTAAACTTTTTTTTTTTTCTTGGTCGATTCCAAAGGTTCATTATTGAAAATAATAATCCCACTTTCCTCCAATCCATTCCTTTGATGTCTCTTCTTCGTGCTCTTCTCCTACCATTTTTCTTTCTATATCGTACAAATTTTCATCATCTTCTCCGCCAAAACTCCACCCATCCGTTTCGTCTTCAGAACTGCCTTCCTTCTTATCAAGTTTCCTCTTGCATATCTTCTAGCCAAAATCCAGCTATTTGGTAAGCTTCACTTTTTCACTCATCTTCAGTAGACGTTTTCTGAAGTTAAGTCAGTTACCAGGATGTACAGAAAATCGAGTGGTTTGTACCTTGAGCAACCCCTACTTGGTACACGTTCTTCAGCTTCTCTAGGTACACAGAAATGACTTTGAGAATATTTTGACCTCTCAATTCAAAATCTTTAGATCCCGTTGAAGCCCACACACCACAACTTCTGATTTCTCCAAAAATAATAATTATAAACACTTACCAGGTCGCTGGGAAACCTCAACGTAAGGACGTTTATTACACAAAATGGGAGGGCAAAACTAACTGGACGACGTACAGCCTCTACAACCGACGCAAAGTGCTCCTTTATTCGAGAGCAGTCTTGCCACCATGAAAGCAATATTTTGCTTCGTTCTTTCAATAATTTCTCTCATCAAGGGTCATAGTAATAGAAAGTTGCTCAAGGTAATTATCAAGCTTCTTGTGGATCTCATCCTATATGGATTTGGATGAAATCGCTCTGAAGGTACCGAATGCACAAGTAGAACACAACAAACTTGATCAACCTAAAACATCAACTTCTCAAAGAATAATCAATCCTGCTCCAAATTGGTTGTTTCTAAGTTGGAAGATGGTTTTATACTGATTATAACGATCTGGCCAGCAGTAGCGAGGGGACATAAATTCTGAGAAACGCTGCAAATGATCACACAACGGTTTATTATTTGTCTGTGTAGATCACCCGGCTGCAAACCATTTAATGGTAACTACCTACCGTATCACCAAGCAATCTTCACTATCAACTCATTTTAAAAGGAAGTAACTACCAGTAAAACACCTTTGTTCGAGAGTTGAGGGTGCCTTCAATACAATTCGGAAAGTACTTGTTTACTAAGGAAGCACGACAGAGCAAACAAAATAAATCGCATTTTATCAGCTTTATTTTTAACGGGGATTTGGTCAATTTCCGTAAGTTTTTGGTGTATTATTTTCAATAATAAACCTTAGGAATCGACCAAGAAAATTAGTTTTTTAACACCCCCCCTTCAAAATTTGTTGGTTTACTTGTCAAGGTACGTAGAATCCGAAAATTGATTGCAGAATTTTCCGTCCGTCTGAATGTGACTGAGTGTGATAGTTTGCAGTGTTTTACATTCGTTAGCGATTCACACTCGTGTTTCAATATACTTTATTATTCGTCTCAACTTCAAGTCCTTATGAGGAATAAACTGTTGGTTCTGGGTGGTCTCATTCGATTCTGAAAAATTGATACTATTGTAAATCGATGAAAAACCCATACCTTTACATTGAATGTTTTTGAGCTGGGGCGTTTTGAAAATTTTAGCCCTTATTTTTCACCTCTTAGAAGTTATTGCCATCAACCAAAAGTTTCGGGGCAGAACTCGACTCCAAATGGGATTTTGGAATTTGCAGCGGACAGACGGGAACACTTTCTTTTTTTCTCAGTCGATTCCAAAGGTTCATTATTATAAATAATAAACCAAAATCTATATTGTTGATCCATGAAATAGGATATAATTATCAATCGCATAACAATATTGTATAAAACCTCTCTGCTTCAGGAGAGAGTAAACTTGTCCAAAGCTGATGTCATTCGTTCATTGACTTGTTTCCTTCAGGCGTGGAGGGGCAAATCAGACCGAGATACTCTATTCCTCTTACCCATAGCAAATTCTCCTTGCCCGCCCACATTCGCATTGAAAAACCAGAAACACGATTTCTGTGGACTCCAGCGATGCCAACAATCGTAACAAACTAGAGAGTTGACTCCACTCGAACGTCGAAGTAGAAACGGGGATCGTTAACGCAAGTTTTTAGAGTTTCCCGACTGGATTTCCCTCTCAACCAATCCGGTGAATTTCACTGCGAGAGGTCGGAACGACTAATTAAAAAGCCTCTCGGCTTTCCATCAATTTCATGGATGTCTGTACAGCATCCTCTTGTTCGTCCTGAATTACAGCGGATGTTTGCACAAGGCCAACGAAAGGATTTTCGTATGTACGGAGTGACGTAACTAATATTCATCTGAAGAGTCTACCTGGCGGAAATCGGTGTCTGTCGTTGAGGAAAATTTGGATTATTTCCTGGAAACCTGGTAGGTAGATAAACATGTGAATAGAACGACTGAGAGTTGGTGTGATGAGTCTGTTTTCAAAAACTACTGGTCTTTTAATTCGGCATTCATCCTCTCTCGTAAATAAATCTACTGCTAAAAGACACGTACTGATCATTTATTCACCGTGAAGATCCATAATTATGTTCGCATGAGCTTCATTTAAGGAATTAATGGTAAAATGGATAAGTATATGAATAATGAGGATAAATCTCTTTGTCCGTTTGTCAGTCTATTTATTTTCCCATTTGTTCGAAATCGACTGGATCCAAACGATTCGATCTTGGCCGATTTTGGTGGAATTTTTGCATTGTGCTCATTAATAACTAATTAGAAATCATATTGTGTGAATCAAATGATATCTAAGTGTTGTTGTGAAAATCTTTTATTGGTGTGTTTATTGTCGATGTCTTATTTTTTTAGCATTTTCAAATTGAATTCATCCTTTTAAAAAATGAATTTGTCCTTTTATAAGATGAATTAGCCCTTTTGGTTTATTATTTTCAATAATGAAGCTTTGGAATCAACCAAGAAAAAACTCGGCGCTTTGCGCCTCGGCGGGGGGCTCCGCCCCCCTGCACCTCCCGGTTTATTTCTTTTTCCATACTCTGTATGAAATCATAGGAACACAGAATGTGTTTTTGCGATGCTAGTCATCCGTTAAATAAAAAACAACAATAATAAATGTGGAGTCTTTGGCAATAATAAAATAAATAATTGTTAGACATTTAATTTGGTCTAAAACCCTGTAAATGTTATATAAATAAATATGTAACTACAAGAAAAATACTATATAAATTGAGAGCTTTCCAACGAATGGTGAACAATTTCTGTGCAATGAACACTGCGGGAGTTCTATTTCGTTACCAACGGCTTGGTTGCTCTTAAAAATCATTATAAAAGGCGCGTAACGGTTTTTTCTGTCGCTTTTTCGTGACGATTTTTTTTCGGTAGGTCATCGCAAAAACACATTCTGTGTTAAAATGTTTAACACCCCCTCAAAATTTGTTGGTTTACGTTTCAAGGTACGTAGAATCCAAAAATCGAATAAAAATTTGGCCGTCCGTCCGCCGTACGCGGCACTGTCCCCAGTTAGCATTGACCGATTTTGATGAAATTTGGGATGTAGACTCCATTGTGCCCCGAAGATTTTGGTTGACGTAGGTCACTTCTAAGGGTTGAAAAATAAGGTTTGAAATTTTGAAAACGCCCTAACTTAACAAATTTTGATATAAAGGTATTGTTCTTCCTTCAATTTAAGATAGTATAGCATTTTCTAGACCACGCGGAGCTCTGCAGAACAAACCGTTCGCTCCCTACGAGAATTCAAGGTTTGGACGTACGATAATTCTGAAACACGAGTGTGAATCGCAAAAGAGGCCTAATCTTCGTTCAAATTATAGCTGACCGAAATGCGATCGATGTTTTTCTTCATGTTGGATGGTTGGTGGCTTTGCAGACGAGTGATCTATGTATAATAGAAAAATAATAAACCGTTGTGTAATTATTTGCAGCTTTTTCAAAATGATGTCCTTTACAAAGCGCAACAAAATCTTGAAGGCGGTCAAACTAAATGATACCTACCTAAGTAGGTAGATAGAATTCATTTTATTGTTATTATAATTTCATTATTTCTGAGGCTACCTGAGAACACGAAGGCGTCTAGGGCTCGGCAAAGCGGTGGCAGTTGGAATGCACGGAATCTTCTGCATGTCATTGCTCAACTCCCGCCCATCAGACACAAATGATTTCTTAGTAAGTACCTAATTTCTTCTCAATGGAATTTCCTTTTTTTCGGTTCCGAATAGCCAAACCGTTTAATGTAATGCATATGCTTTTTCTCATGCCGACAGCAGCGTCAGGGCATCCTCTGCATTGAAGAAAAATTTCCAACACCTTAAACGGTTGGTTCTGGTGAACTTTTCGTTCTAGCAAACTTATAAATTTCTAGAGACTTTCTGTAAATTTCATTGCTTATTTTTTGTGCTTTGTTCCTTCGTGTCAAATTTCTTGTACGTCATTATTAAGTATGCAAACCAACGTAATAGATTATTATTTTTCGAGGAAAAGGTATCTGCATAATCATTTAGTTTGATCGCCATCAAGGTTTGGTTCCGCTTTACGAAGGACGAATTCATTTTGTAAAAGAACGAATTTGATTTGAAAATCGACGAACTCACTTAATAAAAGGGCAAATTCATTTTGGGAAAGGACGAATCCAATTTGAAAATTCCATATAATTTTCTGAGGACGTTGGACTGTCTGACGTTCTGTCTGGATATCATTGCCAAGCTTATCGATTCAAGCTGGTTGTAGGCTAGAGGCTCCTTTATTATTATATAATGAAAGAACATAATTATTATGCTCGGGAGTTTTTCAAAAATTGACTTTTCAATATATTAAGGTTTTAATTGAGATAGTACTGTATTGAGTATTTTATTAGATAAAAATATGATAAGGTCAAAGGTGTGGTGGGGGTATATCTGACGCTACCAACCAGGGATGAGGCCGTTCCTTTAGAACCCAACTTTCCAGCCATTGATCCGCACCTCCCAGTGATGAATGATGTGGGCCGGATCACCGTTATGTCGCTATGGAGAGCAGGATTGATGATACGAGCTGGTCGAAGTCAATTAACATCCGGGAAGTGAGGAAACCTCCTGGGACGGCACAAGACGAAGCGACAAGCTGTTTCAAATCACCTCAAAGTGACCTGGAAATCCAGGACAATTTTCTAAAAATTCCGCCACAAAGTGATACGATAACGAGAATCAAGGTTAATGAATGTTTTGTATTTTCTTGTTCAGAAATTCTATGATTGAATATACCTTTTTATAAACTATTATTCTACATTTTAATTTCCTAGGTAGATAAAACGCTGCAAATTATTACACAATGGTTTATTATTTTTCTATATAGATCACTCATCTGCAAAGAACACTGCTTTGCCATTGTTACCACCAACCAACATGAAGAAAAACATCGATCGCATTTCGGTCAGCTATAATTTGAACGGAGATTAGGCCTCTTTTGCGATTCACACTCGTGTTTCTGATTTATCGTAAGTCCAAAACTTAAATTCTCGTAGGGCGCGAATGGTTTGTCCTACAGGGCTCAGCGTGGTCTCAAAATATTCTGAAAATGCAATACTATCTTAAATTGATGAATAAACAATACCTTTATATCAAAATTTGTTGAGCAAGGGCGTTTTTAAAATTTCAACCCTTAGAAGTGACCTACCTACATCAACCAAAATCTTCGAGGCGAAAATAGACTCCAAATGGAGCCTTCACACCAAATTTCATCAAAATTGGTCAATGCTAAGCGGGGAAAGTGCCGCGTACGGCGCACAGTGGCCAAATAGCCAAAAAGCGAAAAAAAAAAAAAAACGTTGCAAATTATTACACAATGGTTTATTATTTTTCTATAGATCACTCGTCTGCAAAGCCACGAACCATCAAACATGAAGAAAAACATCGATCGTATTTCGGTCAGCTATAATTTGAACGGAGATTAAACCTCTTTAGCGATTCACACTCGTGTTTCAGATTTATCGTAAGTCCAAAACTTAAATTCTCGTAGGGCGCGAACAGCTTGTCCTACAGGGCTCCGCGTGGTCTCAAAAAATTCTAAAAATTCAATACTATCTTAAATTGATGGAAAAACAATACCTTTATATCAAAATTTTTCGAGTAAGGGCGTTTTAAAAATTTCAAAATTCATTTTGGAACCCTTAGACGTAACCTACATCAACCAAAATCTTTGGGGCACAAGTAGATCCCAAATGGAGCCTACATATCAAATTTCATCAAAATCGGTCAATGCTAAGTGGCAAAAGTGCCGCGTACGGCGGACGGACGACCAAATTTTTATTCGATTTTTGCATTCTACGTACCTTGAAACGTAAACCAACAAATTTTGAGGGGGTGTTAAAAATTTTTATTTCTTGGTCGATTCCAAAGGTTCATTGTAGAAAATAATAAACCAAAAACAACAAGAGGACACGGTAATTTTTGACCAATGAACTTCAGTCCATAGTTATAGTTATAGTTGTTTAGTCTATGTAACTTTTTTGTCTATGTAACGTTTGAGATCAGCTGCGACAAAAATGAGACTGCTGATGTGCTCACGAATCAATTAGGTACTTAGTAATTGTTCGCAGGTAGAGAATAGCGACGATCACACTTAAGATAATATCTTAAGTGTGATCGTCGCTATTCTCTACCTTTGGAATTGAATATTATTCAATCTAATTTGAAAACAGAGGGCCGTTGAGCTGTAAATTGCTGATCAAACTCGGCGCTGCGCGCCTCGGCGGGGGCTTCGCCCCCTGCACCCCAGGATGATTTCCGCTTAGAGCCTAATGGCTAAAATGTTACATACCTTGAAAAGGTCTTTGCTCCCTCTCCCTCTTTATCTTTCTTCCACTGTAATATTTAAGATACCTCCTTATTCATAATAACATCAGGTTGTCAAGCATATTTGTCGTCAAGCATATGATAAATCATAGCGCTACTTTCCTGTCGCTTTTTCCTGTCGCTTTTTACTGTCAATTTTTCCTGTCGTTTTTCGGCGGGGGGTCCCATCGCTAAAACCTTTTCAAGGTTAAAACTAAGCAGTAGAAAATCTAATTTACAAGGAACTTGCATAATTGTAATAGAAAACTAGTTTAAAAAGTCCGTTCATGCAGCATGAATTAACGATCGAATTTTCAAAGAAATCTTTTTTTTACACTCTTCAGGGATAGTTTAAGAATGTTTCAAAACGGATTTCAGTGAAAAATTTTTTATCGAAAAAGTCGATTCTAAAAATCTTGAGGCCATTGCAGTAGCTTCATTTTCCTTGAAAATTCGCTAAAAGTAAGAAGATCGTATCTGAATCATTATTACCGAGTTTGGAAGCATAACGACTTATCAATCGAAGTATGGATACAACTATAAACTTGGGTCGGGAAATTGGGAGGATAGTTTTGGTTGTGTGGAGTTATAATTTATTGAAGTACCCCTATTTTTATCGAGGCTAAGACTTGGGGTCACCAAACATGATATTCTAATCCCATAGTTAGCGTCTGACCCTCGACAACAAAGATTTTAATTTCCCTCCCTGAAAATCTCTCTATATTTTATTTCATCTGCACTCCCAGTAAAGTGTTTAGATTTCGATTGGATTAGCTCGAACCGCCAACACGTATTTTACTGGTCTCTCTTCCCACGGCTGACATCCTTAACTGTCAGGATAGTTATCTCCTAACAAACCTCACCGCTTTTCCTCGCTTTTAATTTCCCTTGATTAAAAAGTTTCTCGACTTTAGAAGCTTGAGAGGAGCAACCTTCGCTCATTTCCTGATTTTGTTGGTGAGCTGATGTTCATGCCAATGGACTCGACCTTCCATCAGTCCCCTACTTGATGTAGATCACCCAAATAACAACCACGTTTCTTAGGGAGGTTCTTTGGGAAAAGTGTAGAGATTAATTCATTCTGATTTTCTGTGTCTAATTTTGTTGGAGAAGTTGTGTAAGTAGGTACCTATACCTTATTATGAAAAGATTTCTGACAAAATCGGCAAAGATTTTATCATCTAGAGGTTTCAAAGTAGGGTTTAAAAATAAAGATAATCTTAAAGCTTCGTTGGATTCTGTTAAAGATAAAATTAGCTTTCAAGACAAAGATAGGGGTTTATAAGCTAAAATGTTCTTATGACTTGAGTATTGTGGTCAAACTACTAGGAAATTTAGGGAAAGAAAAAACTTGCATAAGAAGGATTTCAGGGATAGCGAAGGTGATTCTGCTTTTGCAAGTCAACTGAGTGAATCCAATCATAACTTTAATCTTGATCTATCAAACAGAAGGTACGAAAATTTCTTCATTTTGGCCCAAAGGGAGGTATTTTGGATGTCCTTGAAAAGTTTGAAATTCTTAAGAGTGATAGGTCTGGAGGTCCTCCAACATGTAGGTATCACCTCTAAAGAGGTCTTAGTCAGTGAACAAACGGTATTCTTTTCTCTGACAATTACCTATTGTCGATTTTGATGATTCCAGCGGCAATCTTTCAGTTTTTCAATGCCCAAGGCCCAAGCACCAATGAATTTTTAAAATCCTTTGAACTTTCAAATTTAGGTACACATTTTTGCGCATTCGATTTCCTGAAATATCCTTAAGGGGGTCTCAGTCGGTCGCTTTTCGTTCTTAGTATTTCTTGAAATTGAAGGGGCAAAAACTTGAAAAGTTGTACCTAAATTTGAAATTTTAAAGGATTTTAGAAATTTATTAGTGCATGGGCCTTGGGGATATAAAAACTGAAAGATTGCCGCTGGAATCATCAAAATAGAACAATAATTGCCACAGAAGTATGGGAAAAACCGTTGACAGTAGTTTTTCCCATTTTTCTCAGGCAATTATTGTTCAATTTTGATGATTCCGGCGGCAATATTTCAATTTGTCAATTCCCTAGGGCCGCGCACTAATGAATTTCTAAAATCATTTAAAATTTAAAATTTAGGCACAATTTTTTAAGTTTTTGCGCCTTCAGTCTCGCGAAATTTTAAGAACGAACGGCGAACGACTGAGACCCCCTATAGAAAAAGCGTTAAGTTTGGTTTTCTGGTGATTTCCGCTTACAACCGAGTTGCTAGGGAAATGGTACTTCGTCATTCATCGCAAATTCGTTGACCATTCGCGGGATAGCTTTCAATTTATCTCGCATTTCTTACGTACTTGTTCTTGGAACTTATGTCGTCATTATATATTTATTAATGTTATTAATGGATGTAGTAAACAATGCCGCTTGATTAGTTGTCACTTGGAAATTAAAGACATAAAATATCCCAATGTGTTGCAGACTCGTAAGCAGATTTGAATACCGTTGGTTTTGACATTTCATTTCTATACTTTGGCACATGAAAGAAAATTTTCAACTTGTTCTAAACGAAGTTACAAAAGGAACTGAAAGTTCATACTTTCCTTATTGTTGTTTATGAAAGCTAAATACTT
Source organism: Apolygus lucorum (assembly GCA_009739505.2). Classification (NCBI taxonomy): domain Eukaryota; kingdom Metazoa; phylum Arthropoda; class Insecta; order Hemiptera; family Miridae; genus Apolygus; species Apolygus lucorum. The sequence goes on along the minus strand of CM019181.2, from coordinate 56,128,413 downwards.
ACCTGGTTGCAGAACCTTGAAACTATATATACTTACCATTTTTACTTATAATTTACTTTCAGAATTTTACTTTTGGAATTAAACAAGTGCAGTAGTGTAGAGATTATAAAATTAAGAAGAATGCCACAAGAAACATGGAAATTGGATGATTATTTCCTGACAAAAATGGAAAAAACTGTAGATGAAAATTGACCAGCTAAGAGATGGCTGGGAGAGGTAATGGGTGGCAATGTTGCTCCTTCAGATGGGGGGTGGGAAGGGGCTACCGAGCGCCGGTTCGTAAGAGTTTAGACTAACCCGCAACGAGAATAGCTTCCCCCCCCCCCTCATCACTTCACAACGTAACCCTCACCACTGTTTGAGCTTCCTTTCACTTTGTCTGCCTTGATTGGCATTTTTAGTTGATCCTCCCAGATATCTTTAACTTCTCTGAGCCAATGCGATTCAAGTTCTAATTTCACTAATATCTGCCCCAATCTCATTAGGTATACCTTTCACTTTCTCGACCTATGGGATTCAAGCTCTCTTCCACCTGTGACTATGCTGTGCTCTCTGTGATGTACCTTCAGTTATTGTTTGTTACCGATGATGACACAACCGTCGAAATCAATGTAACTTTTTAACTCCTTACTTCCGTGGAAATAGACAACGTTCTTCTTAACTCCATTTTTCATTATTACCAAAACTCTATTTAATTACTACCAAATATTGCCAAGCGGGTCACCAGTCACCATAAAATTTAATACTTTCAATTCGTTTGCTTAACGGAAGGAAACGTGCTATTTTAGAGCATTGTGCGCAGTTCGAAACTGTGCGCACTCGTGCTCAACCTTTAGTTCATGAATTTAAACTTTTGCATCATCCTTATTACTTTCCATGTTTGAAGTAGTCACATGACAACCGTCAGAATGATTTGAACTCTCCACCTCCAACAGAATGATAAAATACACGTATCCATTATCCATAAATTGTATATTCAATCTCGGGGTACAACGAGACAACGAGGTTGAAGTAAAGTGCAAAAATGATTACTCAAGTGTTTACTGAATGTGATGCTCAACTGGACAGAGTCAATTCCATTTCAACAAATAATCGAGTACCTAATTAGTGAGAGTGGTCTATCTCTCGAACTGCCGCTGAGACGAGGGTCACCGAGAATAAGAATGAGAACGGGATGCGGAAAAAGGGCCCAGTGAGTCCATCGTGAGTCCGGCCTACAATAGGAGATTTGAGTTGAGTGGTGAGAGAGTGCTATAGAGAGGACAGTGGGCGAGAGAGAGAGAGAGGGTCGGTGATGGGGAAGATAAGCTTGGAAGGCTGTATGGGATTGAATCGAACGCCCCTCGAGCGAATTAGAGAGACGATGAGACTGAAGAGAGAGATGGGAGGAGTAATACCGCATTACCCGCCAACCCTGCTGGAATGGAGAAGAGCTGTTTACTGTTGATCAGGTGGATATCAGGTAACATGACGCGGTTATAGAGGTTACTGACGAGAATATTACCACACAGCTCAGTGGTTACGGCCTTCCACTCAATTGTACGAACATTGGATACCAGATTCTGACAATTTGAACGAAGCTTTCATCATTACTCAATAAAAACTTGTTCGGTTGTTTACCGATACTAAATTGCATAAACTAGCAATAAAAATATCAGGAACACAGTTTGAACAGACTTACCATATGTCTGTTGACTTCATGCAAAGTACCTAAGTAACCCTTGAGCAAGAGAACTTACAGTGCTTCCAGGAAGTTTAGGGACACCCCTCATTTGACAGTCTCATTCCAGTGTCCAAATCAAATCAAATCAAAAATGTTTTTATTTGTAACTGGCCTTATCAGGCAATAAAAAAGTCGAAAACATACATAAAACAATAACAAAATATCAAATAATTACATAAATTTAAGTCTGACGGTTCTTGGATAGCATTGTAAAAAACTCTGCAGGGTCATAGAGTTCCAGTTGAACGAGTATTCTTCTGACCTTAATCTTGAACGATTTATAGGGTAGTTTCTTTGTTATATCATCCAAGGAATTGAAGAAACGGCAACCCATTTGATGAGGGTTGGAGGTCATAGACGAATCCAACCTGGCCTTAGGGGGACACAAGTCATGACGGGACCTCGTAAAGTGGTCGTGCGTTGTGAACCCAGTGGAGAAGGCGCCCAGTTCACTCTTCACAAGCAGCAGGCAGTCGAGGACATACATACTAGGCAGAGTGAGAATGCCTTGAGCTTTGAAGTGTCCTCGACAGCTTTCACTCAAACCCAGCTTTAATACGGTGCGGAGAGCCCTTTTTTGCAGTCTGAAAGCCGCCTCAGCATGGCTGGAGTTACCCCACAGTGCGACGCAGTACAAGAGACGGCTGGCGAAACAAGCGTGATACACCATGAGAAATACTTCGGGGGACACAGCATAAGCTAGTCTACGTAGGAGAAAATTGCAAGAGGACAGCTTCGAAGAGAGCCTCTCTATGTGGCTGAGCCAAGATAATCTATTGTCCACTGAGACACCCAGGACATCAACCGCATTCTCGAGTCGACCGTTGAGTTTAAAAATCAACTCTTGGGTTTTGCTATCATTCAAAATTAAAGCGTTCGCAGCACACCACTTCTTTACTGTGTCTTCGGAGTTTGAAACATTGCTGCTCAGGGATTTAGTATCAGGTGCTGCAGATATTACTGTTATATCATCTGCATAAAGGATCAGCTGCCCTGACTCCGTAGACTGGTATGACAGATCGTTCATATATAATAAGAAGAGGCACGGTCCCAGGACAGAACCCTGTTTTATCCCACAAGGGATCGGAACCTTCTCAGAATTCTCTCCATTGAAGGAAACAACCTGAGACCACCCTCGAAGATAACTCCCAAGGAAATCGATAGCCACACGACCAAAAAACGAGGAGATCATGCGGAACCAAATCGAATGCTTTGGAAAGATCATAGAGTCTAAGTTCCACATGATTCTTTCCCTCCAAGAATTCCAAAGCCGATCTGATCAACGATACAACTGCGTCACGTGTACTACGTCCTTTCATGAAGCCAAACTGTCTATCATGAATGATTCTCCTCTCCTCGATGTATGATCCCTTAACTTTCTGCTACCTGCCTTGGTAAACATATTTCCTAGGTAGAACATGGAAGTGTGTGTGAATCGCATTTTCCTAAATTTCAAAGCTTGGGTACAATTAGTTAGTTATAAAGGAACCGTAATATTGAAAAATCGGATATTTTCTGAATATTTTCCCCCTCTCCATGCTGATTTTGATACTCTGGTGAATAATCTGGGTCGATAATTTGCAACTCTGAAGTTATCCGAGTCGAACAAAAAAAGAAACGAGAAATTCGGTAAGAAATTGAGGCCTGGCCAGAGTTGACAAGATTATGCCCGAAAACACCCGTTTTTCAAGCATTAGCCTCCCCCCCCCGTCCCTCCTTAAAAGGCAAATTCAAAATTCCGGCGACGTAGTGCACAACTAGATAGTTTTAAAAAGAACCACGAAAATCGATTGAAAACTAAGGCCTGTGCAGAGAACACAAAATTTTGTCACACACAAAAACACACACAGACATACTCTATTCCCTACTCCTCTATTTCTTACTCAAAATACTTACTAAATTACGATGAGTGAAACAGTTTCCTGCAGGAGGAAGGTAAATAAAAATGCGTGTTTCATCTCTCACCATCTGGTTTAAAATGACCTAGTGCTTATCCAATGGGACTTCCCGTAGTAATGCACGCATTATAAACAATATGTTTATATTACCACAATGAATTCTATCAAATTCAATTATTGGTAATTTCCTACCGGCCAGTTGCCCTTTTCCAGCAGGGCTCCCAGACCTTGAGGAAGGCAGGAATCGAACTGCCGAGTGGATCCTTTGTCTAATCTATCTCCGTGCAGGAATGAGAAGATAGATTAGATACCCTCTTCATTGTTCAAACCAATGTGTCCTTTTTACAAATTGTTTGTTTCTATTGAACAATTCTAATTCGTTAATAAATCGTGTTTTAATTCATGGGTACACTAAGTTCCCAACGCTGTACAATATTTTATTTACATAATTTTCAATGAGATCAATCCGTAGGTAACTCACGAGGTCCTACTAGGTGCTTGTTGACCACAGGATCACAATCAAAACCCGTAATTTGACCGAATGCGGTCTCTGGCTGAGGTACCGAAGATGCTGTCCAGTATAAATGATTGGGTGTACGTACCACTAGAACACATGAAACAATACAACCTCATCCCGCCAGATTACCAACTATAATTCCGTCTAGAGGGTAATTGACCGCACTCTGATAGGTCTTGCTCGAAGCTCAGTTTTCAACGTCTTCATTAGCTGCGGTTCGTGATGTCTTCATCGGACTTTTGTCTGGTAGGAGGTCGAGGTGGTCCGAAAGTCTTCTCTAGTCACGAACTATTTGGAAGACTTGACCGACAAGAACGTGACGACCATTCGTGATTTCCTAGGTTTTTTCGGTGTAGACATCACTGGATGTCTTAATGTCCCTAATCATGGGAATTCTTTCAGAGTCAACCATCAGGATCGGTTTTGGGTTATTAATTTCTTATTCGGCATTAAATTCAATAACATCCAATAATGTATTAATACGAGGTCGGTCCGTTTTTGGTAGAGAGGAAGCGACTTTCAGTTTTGATTGGGTAATTACCCAATCAAAACTGAAAGTCGCTTCCTCTCTACCAAAAACGGACCGACCTCAAAACTGACGATGACATCCCACTGAAGTGGGAAAATTAATAATGACAACTTATTCAGATAGGTTGGTAGGTAGGTAAGTAGGTACACATTGAAGTCGCCGCCGTGCCCATCTGCAGGCACAATCATACGCAAGTAGATTCCACTTCAGTTCGTCATATAATGCAATACAAAACAGGAGTGAGAGTGGGTATCATTGAGGTACTAAATGTAATCCAAAACTATTAGGTAGTAGGTCACTGCTGTCGTATGAAGAAGGATGAGAGAGTGAAAATATGTGTGAATCCCAGTACAGATTCAGTACAGATTAAATACAAGTTGAGATTCCAACATATCATCTTTTGATTACATAATATCTAATAGTTTTTTATCTAATTAATCTAGTTACACCTAATCAATTGATTTAATCTATCTTTACAAGGTAACCACGTTATTCAACTTCTTTTACAAATTTCAGACACGTTTAACGAAGCAAAATGAAATCTGTTTGAAACGGGACCACCAACGATACTGGTAGAACACATTTAATAAACGCTGCAAATTATTACGCAATGGTTTATTACTTTTCTACATTGATCACTTGTCTGCAAAGAACACGGCTTTGCCATTGTTACCAACAACCAACATGAAGAAAAACATCGATTGCATTTCGGTCAGCTAAAATTTGAACGGAGATTAGGCCTCTTTTGCGATTCACACTCGTGTTTCTGATTTATCGTACGTAAGACCCTTAAATTCTCGTAGGGAGCGAACGATTTGTCCTACAGGACTCCACGTGGTCTCAAAAAATTCAAAAATGCTATACTATCTTAAATTGAAGGAAAAACAGTACCTTCTAATATCTAAATTTTTTGAATTAAGGTGTTTTCAAAATTCATTTTTGAACCCTTAGAAGTGACCTACATTAACCAAAATCTTCGGGGCACAACTAGACCCCAAATGGAGCCTACATACCAAATTCATCAAATAACTAAGGAAAATACCGCGTACTGCGGACGGACGGCCAAATTTTTATTCGATTTCCGGATTCTAAGTACCTTGAAACGTAAACCAACAAATTTCGAGATGGGTTAAGAATTGTTTTTTCTTGGTCGATTCCAATGGTTCATTATTGAAAATAATAAACCAAAAGAATCAAGCAAATTGGTACCAGAAGAGAGAAATGCAAGGTGTTCGGACTTACAAAAAAAAAATCGTCGTCCCACGACACACCGATAAACCGACGTTTTTCGGTTGAAAATACAGTTGACAGCACAATACGGTCTTTCTAATGATACACAGAAAGAAGAGTAAAGTTTTCAGGATAACTCGAAGTTATGGAAACTTCTTGGAAAATGAAATCGTTGTCGCACGTGCCAGTCCACATTGTCACTGACATCTTGCAATAATAGCTACAAGAACCTTTCAAAACTTCCCTTATTCCTTCTCTTTTGACTCCTCTGCGTCTACTACCTAATGGCACTTCGAGGAGTTCTCAAATCATTCTCTCTCACCTCTTTGTCGCACGAATTTAACACAACTCTTCAGGTATATAACTTGAATGAAATTATGTTAACATTACTTGATATTATGCACATTTTTTTCCAATATTCTTTATTCCACCAAGTATAACTTATTACCAATATTATTTTGAAAATCACTGAGTTTTGTTGATTATGGTGGATGTTTCTCTTCACTGCTTCACGAGTAAGCTTGGTCAACTGGTTTGGTACGCTTCAATCTTCTGATGATATCACTTGTATCAAGGAATTGGACAGCATCCTCGTTGATGTGACATCTTATCCGCTGTAGCTTGTCGCTTTATAGCATCGTTTATTGTTCCGATCCGAAGCTCATGATGGAGACGTTCGTTTCGGAAGTACCATGGTGCATTGACCACCGTTCTCAGCAGATTGTTCTGGAATCTTGGATGATGTCTCGATTTGACTGAGCCATACAGCCCCAGAGCTGAGCTCCATATGTCCAGACGGGATTAAGGACTTGGTTATACAATGTAAGCTTGATCTGGATTGACAACTTCGACCGTCTCCCCATTAGTTCTTCCTTCTTTTTTTTTTTGACTTGGGCTTTCCATCTAAGTTTGGCGTCTAGTGTCATGCCTATGTCATGGCTTCATTAGCATTCGGAATAAATTTTCCCTTAAAATGTACCGGAATATGCTCGATTCTCTTGTTAGTGAAATCGACATGGACCGACTTAGCTTCATTTATTTCGATTCTCCGTTTTGCTGTCCACTTTTGTATGCTGGATATTGATTGATTTAACTTGTTGGTGGTTTCAGTGTTACATTCCCCGATTCCCAAAATCGCTGTATCATTTGCAAAGGTGGCTGTGTTGTTCGTTCCAATTTCTGGGAGATCACTGGTGTAAAGAACATACAAGAGCGGTCCAAGAACATTCCCTTGTGGAACTCCTGCTTTGATTAGCTTTGGCTCTGAGTAGGCGTCTTCTTGCTTTATTCTGAAGTAGCTATTGGTGAGATAAGATTTAAGCAGCTCAACATACTTCATTGGTAGATTTTTGCGCAGCTTGTAGTCGAGTTCCTCATGCCAAACTTTGTCAAAAGCCTGAGCAAAGTCAAGGAGCAGACTTTCTTTTCCTCAAGGGCGATATTATGCCCGTGAACATAAAGTAACACCTTTCTACTCAACAAAAACACCGAATTTCTAGCTGATTGAAGTTTTTGTTGAGTAGAAAGGTGTTACTTTATGCTCACTACTATTTCTACACTAGTATTTTATGTACGAAAAACTTAGGTTTTCTTCGAAAAATCCACTTCATTGCAGTCGGAATCATTCGGAAGTATCACCATTGGATTTAGCGTTAAAATCACATAGAAAATGATACCAAAATCGTCAAGCCATCTTGAGATCGAGGGGGACCATAAACCGCTTAAAGCACTGGATTTTCTTGTAAAACATACGTTTTTTTGACATTCAAACTTTTTGCTCTTTCTTTTTGAATGCTGAAAAAAAAAAATTGATAGACCGTTGGAAAGCTGATTATTGGAGCATGTTTTCTCGGAGGAATGCCCATCGAAATGGGCAGGGATTTAGAGTGAAAACTTTGGTCGAAGAAAGTCAAGTTTCGAAAAGTTTTTAAAGTTTGCTTTTTGACTTGATTTTTTGATACCATTTTATTACTGAAAGATTTTGATTTTGCACTAGGTAGCTTAGGAATTTGACGCTTTTTCTAACGGTGTAGTCATATTTGAATTTTCAAGAGAAATAAGATAGTTATGACCGTATCAGTGTCGTAAGGTCGAAAATGCGAGAAAAAAAACTTTAAAGTGAAAAAAAGGAATTTTAAGTGGGTTAAAAGAAAATTGCTGAGACATTTTTTGTTGGAAATATCTTGTAGAATCTAACCCTGAAGTTATGTCCATCGTAAGTGTAGACACCCTGCATAGTAGCTGTTAGGACGTCCCACATTAAGACTTGGGCACCCTTATACGATTAATCTGGATTGTAAAAGTCAATACTCATCTGAAAAAGTAATGCAGATTATTAAACAAAGGTTTAGTGATTCTCTGTATAAATCAGTTGCCTGCAAAGAACACAGCTTTGCCATTGTTACCTCCAACCATAGGTACTATCTACCTACTACTTACCTACTTCACAATCAAGTTTATTTGGAAGAAATAAACGTTTCATCTTTAATTCAAGAGGCTTTTTGGAAATTTCAGCATAATTTTTCACCCCTTAGAAGTGACTGACAATAACCAAATGCTTCCGACACCACTAATCAAGCCCTTATAACATAATACGTACCTACTTAAACCATCAGATATTGAGGGGTGGTTGAACAATGTTTTCTTGCTCGATTCCAAAAGTTAATTTTTGAAAATAACAAACCAAAAATAATAACAACGTACTCATCCGTATAAGACCATTTTGAATCAAAATTCGCGAAAAAAATTTGATTTTTGTTTTGTTTTGTTTGATGCGGAAATCTATCTAGTTGTGCACTACGTGCCGCAATTTTGAATTTTCCCTTTGAAGGAGAGTAAAGGGGGGTTAATAATATTGGTTACTCTGTTTTGTCGCCAGATTTTCGAAAGTATTTTTCAATGCCGTGAAGGTGGGGGGGGGGGGGGTTAATGAGAAGGAGGTGTATTTTGACAAGAACTTGAGCGAGTGGCCAACTCTTCAATTGTCTGCCGGTTCGCGTGTTTCGTTCTTTGTTCGACACAGATTTCTTCCCAGCTTCACATTACTTCATCGGAGTATCGAAATTATTATGAGAGGCAGGTGGGTGGGGTTTCAAAAGATACCCTTGATTTTTCAATATTTCGGTTCCTTAAAAGGCTTACTAATGTTACTTAAGCTCTTAAATTCAGGGAACATATTTTACATACTCTTGGATTTTCGTGAATTATTCTTTGTCCCACCGTGGGACATACATCTAGTGCCTTTTTGGTGCCACCACATCAGAAACCGCGTATTGCGTGAGATTGTGGTTTGGCAGTTCCACTTTGAATAAAGATTTGATTTTTTTCTGACTGCCTACCAAAACCAACAGATAAATGTCCGATGTAGGATGAATTACTGCCGTGGTGTCAGGCTGTGGCTGATGTATGGTGGGAAGGGAGTTATGAGCTCCATTGAAGACACCCACAACTTTGGGATAACAATGTGAATATGGTAGAAAGGTTATCTCTAAAAAAAACCTGAGCGATAATATGATTGGTGGAGATACGAATAATGGAAAAACCGTGTTCTTCGCAGATGGGTGATCATTCTGGAAAATAATAAACCGTCGTGTAACAATTACAACGTTTAGATTTTTTTTTGCTGCAAGTTTTTGGCTTCATGACGATCGTGTGAGAACTTTATCACGTTGTAATATAATGAGCCACTACACCCACACAATCAAAATAAACTGAAGATCAGGTTTGATAATGAGGAATTATTAAAGGTAATTATTAAAGTGAAAACCTAATTACCAGGCAATCATTATAAATTGTATACGCAGTTCACTTCTTGTCCCTACAATGAGGATAATTCACTCTCGCCCTTGGAGAGAAATAATATTATTATTTACTCAACCCCACTTTAGTGCGGTAGATTCTCATGAAACCTAATTCACAATAGATGGGTCGAGTTGACGTTATAATCCCGAGTAAACCCTACATTTCTGCAGTAGGTATAACTTTGTACATTCACTAGGCAGGTTCCATAATGCAAAGACAAAGCTTGTAGTGGGCTGACAGTAACTACTCGACCATCTCGTGTGAAGTTGAGTCCGACTCACCCCTTCACCGAATCTTCTCAAGCAGAATCCGAGGTTTCATGGTTTTGGAAACTCCTTCCTTTCCACTGCTTCTGATTATGTCGCGGTAAACTTCGCTAGATCTCTAAGTACAAATGTAGAGTGGGGAATTACATTCTGAACAAGGGTCGCCAACATAGAATATACATGGACATGGAGCTAAAAACTAGACAAATATTCGTTTTTCAAGCACTCCCAGAAATATCTGTGAAAAAACTGGAATACTTAACTATCCATGATTATCTGGAAAAATGATTATTTGATTCTTTCTAATTATGATAATTATCGTCGTGAAAACTCTTGATATTGTTTTAGCAAATTTTCAAGTGAAATTTTGCTCTACAAAAAATGAGTTATTGCAAGAAACTCAAAATTTTGTATAAACACTATGGAAAATGTTTTTTCACTGAAATCCGTTTTGGAACATTCTAAAATGAATCGTGAAGTTTTTCCAAAAATCGGATGTTTCTAAAACTCGATAATTGTTTCAAACAAAAAGACAAGTTCGTTAGCCAAAAATGTTGAACAACACTAAAAAGCCCAAATTTCAAAAAATAGGCCAAAAAATTGGTTCCCAGTGTTTTTTGTGTGGATATTACCATAATAATCATAGAGATACAAGGTATATTCCAATTCAGCACAAAATTTCTGAAATAAATACAATTTCAGAAATTAAAACTTATTTTAAAAATGATACATAATAATTATACATGCAATGGGGGGTGGGCCTGATTTTTTTTTAAATTTTTAATCGAAAGTGGACCTCATCCTGAGAATTTTTACACCAGTCGTTCTCTTTTTGGATGACTAGATCTTTTTCTTTGATTTTTCAAAGTTTCGAATGTTTATGACGTCACGCGCCCCTCCCGCCTGGGTGGGACCCCCCAGCCCACTGTGACGTCATAAACATTCAAAACTTTAAAAAATCATAGTCAAAGGTCTTTTCACGCTAGAAGGTGGCAGTTGGTGTCAAATTTCTCAGAATGTGGTCTAGTTTAGATTAAAAATAACAATAAACAGTTTTTCCGACACATGCACACACCCCGTTCATATAGATAATGAAAACCTGCATGTATTCGCACCCAAAAATGCAATAGCGAAGTGAGTACTCTATGAGTTCGTGTATATGAGTAGAACATGAATACGGACTCCTAAGATCTTCAAAGCATACCCTGTGAATACAGTATGTTGGTATGGTATCCTGAAAATCGAAAAAAACAACAATAGCCGTGTGGGTACTCTCTGAGTTTGTTGAGACGAGTAGAACATGAATACGGACTCCTAACACTTTCAAAACATACCCTGTGAATACAGTATGCAGATATCTATGGCATATTGAAAAATAGATTTATACAGGGTGTTTCACGAAAAGGTTACAGCCCCCTTCATTTCCGCAAAGTACAACGTAAAAAATTCCTACCAACGCAATTATTCATGATTTTTTGTGAGGATCTCAGGAAAAATACTTTAAAAGTTATTTTTTTAAAAAGTTGCGCGCAATCGTGCGCAATTGACACTAACTTCATTTTTTCAAAAGGAACCCCCCCTTTTTTATTACAGATTCGGATTCTACGTCAAATTTCATGAGAAATTCATACCCACATCGATATGTTTTATTGCAGGCAACCTGGCTTTTTGAACGCTCTAAGTTGCGCAACTCCACAATTGCGCAAAAATTAGGTTTTGGAAAACCCTTAGTGTGGCACATGTTTTTTCATCATTTTTTAACGCTGAATCACAGGGTGTCATCCGTTTTGAGAAAAACCAAGATTTAAGAGGAAAAATTAACATTTCTTTCATGAAAACATCAGTTTTGAGGTCGAAATCATGTTTGTTTTTTATTTTTTCACCTCCTTTTGAACCACGGGCTTGGGGCCGGTGGAGTTAAAAATGAAAACTGGCAGCATGATCATGCTTGAACTCAATAAAATTACCTAAAAACTCATAACGATTTAAAAAGAGCGATTTTTTCACTAAAAACAACCGAATTTTTGGCCGCTATTTTTAAAAATTCCAGTCAAATTGAAAAACGGATGTCACCATTTGATTCAGCGTTAAAAAATGATGAAAAAACATGTGCCACACTAAGGGTTCTCCAAAATCCAATTTTTGTGCAATTGTGGAGTTGCGCAACTTAGAGCGTTCAAAAAGCCAGGTTGCGCGCAATAAAACAAGTCGATGTGGGTATGAATTTCTCATGAAATTTGACGTCGAATCCGAATCTGCAATAAAAAAGGGGGGTTCCATTTGAAAAAATGAAGTTAGTGTCAATTGCATTAAGTGGAGAATCAAGATGAATGAAGCCAAATCAGTCCATGTTGATTTTACCAACCGCCATATCGAACATATACCAATATATCTTAATGGCAAAGTCATCCCTTTTGCTAATGAGGCAAAATATCTGGGTATGACTCTGGATACGAAACTCCGCTGGAGGGTGCATGTGAAAAATAAAAGAACAGAACTGGACATCAAACTCCGAAAAATTGTATTGGTTGGTTGGTAGACGATCAAAATTGTCAATACAGAACAAACTAACCTTATACAATCAGGTCTTTAAGCCAGTCTGGACATATGGTGCACAACTGTGGGGCTGCACATCTCAAAGCAATCGTGACATTATACAGCGTTTTCAGAACAAAGTACTGCGCTCATGCGTTGATGCGTATTGGTACTCAACCAATGACGACATCCATAAGGACCTTAAAATTCCCACAATAAATGAAGTCATCAAAACTCAAGCAATAGCCCATCACCAGAGGCTACAAGGTCATATCAACGAGGAGGCTGTGAAGTTGCTGGATGTTGATGATCTACTCAGGCGGCTGAAAGACGAAAACCTCACGATCTGTGGCAGTAGGGAGTGGTGTTTTCATGAAGTTGTTCAGTGAGTGTTGTGCTGTGCGCTCCTGTGAATCTTGTGCGTCAAAAGACACATAAAATAGCCGACATGAAGTATGGAGGTGTGCTATGTACCACACTCTCCTTTCAGTTATTTATATACATTGTCAGAGAAATGTTGCTAATAAGTTGAATTACTTGGTGCAATAAATATAATTTGAAAAAAAAAGTGTCAATTGCGCACGATTGCGCGCAACTTTTTTGCGCAAAAGTATTTTTCCTGAGATCCTCACAAAAAATCATGAAGAATCGCATTGGTCAGAATTTTTTACGCTATATTTTGCGAAAATGAAGGGGGGTGTAATCTTTTCGTGAAACACCCTGTATATAAGGGTACTCTATGGGTTTGGGATAACGAGGAGAGCACTTTTCAGAGATTTTATGAAATCTCTCATATAGCAAATATTTCGATTTCTTGAACATAGCTTTATAGATTTCTTGGAAAATTCAGTCATTAACTCATACTGAATGAATGAACTTTTTCTACAGTAAATTTGAATTTGTTAGGTAAATTACGGGAGTTATGACAGTTTTGATGACAAAAGTCGAAAACACGAAACAAATCTCAACATAGAAAGTTGGACAATCAAAGGGTTAAAACTAAATTGCTGATCATTAATTCTGGGACACCCTATATAGAAATCACTATCGTTACCTATACGTTGGTGGATTTACAAACTGTTATCAGGTTCCCTATCATTTTTCCGGTTTATCCAAATTCTTGAAGTATATACATTAAGTATAACCATTCCTAAAACAAGTATGAACCCTCATCGATTTGCCCTCCAGTTCAGAGGTTCGTCCGAAGGAGGCTACGTCCACACGTGCCAACCACTGGGGCCTAAACCTTCGGTACGCGTGATGTACGCATTAGCACTTGTGGACAAGTCTCCTCCATAGTCCTTTGATAGACCCTTGCCTGGTCAATGAGCCTTCCAATAGCACGAGAGGCCCACTCAGCAGGGCCCTTTCTCCTTCAAGTGTCGATATCCTTTAGATGGTGTGGTTAGCATCCAACATCGCTTAGATGAGAACTTGAACTGAGAAATCATCTTATCTGAGAACCCATATATACCTACCATAATTAGCGATTTACTACGACTGGATGACCTGATTTCAATCGAAACTCTGAATTACCTACCTGATTGAAAACCGTCCAACCATAAAGTTCATCTGGCTTGATTAGTAATGACGCTAGTCCAACCCTCGTAGGGAGCAAATGGTTTGTCCTACAGAGCTCAGGGTGGTCTCAATCCATTCTAAAAATTTAATACTATTTAAAATTGGTGGAAAAACTATACCTTTTTTTCGAGAGTTTTCGAGCTAGAGCATTTTTGAAAATAACAACACTAATTGCTCACCCCTTAGAAGTGACTGACACTAACCAAAAGTTTCGCACTATGCTATACCACTATAACAAATTTCATCAAAATGGGTCAATGGTGACTATATCTATCGAGAAAGGGACGACTATCAATACCGAAACATACTTCAATACGCTCAAGGAAAACTCAGAAGATCGATTCAGAACCGTAGAAGGGGTGAGCTAACCTAGGTGGTCAGCCTGGGCGTACTAAGTTTGAGCCACTTAAAAACGAAGGGGTACGAGAAGAGCGTTTGAACTAAGGGTCCATCACTGGGTTTGGGCCAGCATCTGCGTGCGATTGAGATCGATTCGATAAGATGTTAGATTTTTCTTCTGCCTATATATTCTGCCTGCTCCCTTCACTGAATACAGGCGGTTTACATTATTAAATATTATAACTCAGGCTTCAACTTGATTTAAACAAAATAAAATAGGTTTCAAAATAACCATAGAACACTGCTAATATGCTTGACTTTTTATGCAGTAAATTAAAATCCGTAGAGTTCACAAACTCGATCAAATCAATCAGATGTTTGTTTATTAAACTAAAATATTCCGCTGGCCGATCAGAACAGCTCAGCGTCACCTTCCTGATGAGTCGTGCTCTTACTGGCTCAAACAACGGGCACTGGTGTAAGATGTGTGCTGTCGTCAAAAAGACAATAGTACACCCAAAGTGGTTACAGACTCGAGCGTATCGCTAGTCACTAGCGAGCAACACTGTGTTGTCTTCATTGCTGGAGCACACACATGACCCTGAACTTGACGATGATATCGAACGTGAACAGGTTAATATGCCGTTTTTATGCAGTTTTTTCTCAAACAACACTCGGATTGAAATTGGACCGCATGTGGTTGCAGTATTAGCAAGACCAGGATATTCTGAAATACCCTTCAGCCGTCGGTATGATCCCCGTTTCAAACTTAACACCGATAACGACGACGACGACATGTGATTTCCACTACGAGTAAATACTTATAACGTACATTATGAAGACCGATATTTACTCAGACCGCCCGTCAGCCTCCTCCCTTCTAACTGGGGGAGGGCAGTGAAAATTAGCTATAGTGATTTTATACGTCCTACATAGATAATGAGTAAGTTATTAACTTAATTTATACAATGTGTCAGCTCTATGGTCGACCTCCATTTATACGATTTTTCCCTGGATTCGATCGTCTTCCCACTGTTACTTCTTCTGCAAACCCATTTCGGATGTTTATTGTGTCGGCCCTCCATGATACCGTCGATTTAATAATTAGCTCACATACTCCCCCTACTAATAATATTATTATCTATTAGCCCATTGTACTTACATGATTTATGAATGAGTATGACTGCGAGGTACCGAAACATACATATAAATGACGCGTCTCATTCATTTTGAAAAACACCAAAAGGTAACAATCTACTACAAAATTAAAGCAAAAAAAATCTCCCCAGCGGGTGTGTCACATAGCTTCCTCGTATCCATTATCCGATTATGTAGATGATCTGACAAATCGCAGTTAATCTCCAATCATCAATCTATAAGTACCTTCCACTACCTCCATTGGGCACCATATACACGCTAATCCGAACAATCCTGAGAAATGTCGTCGAAATCGGATGGAAAAGTGTAGAAAATATAGCTTTTACAAGGAATTCACGTTTGCGCGTGCGCAGCAACTGCTATTAGTCTGAGGGAGATTATTTTCATGGGGGATCATCTACACGCCAATCTGAACAAGCCTAGAAAATTGCATCAAATTCGGATGAAAAATATAAGTGTTATGGCTGTTACAAGGATTTTACGTTTGCGCATGCGCAGAGGCTACTGTCAATTGTAAGGCCTTGATTTTTATTGAGATATTCTCAGGAATATTCAGAAAGGCCTAAAACGTAAAACGCGAGTGGAAATTTCGATTTTGGAGAACTTATTTTTTCAACCTTGAAAAGTGGAAACAAAGCTTCCGCTACCTTGGTGAACTCGAAAGCAACATGAACTCAAGTTAATTTTTATTTCTGTGAATTTCCAAACTGACGTCATCTACTACTGTCGTATGGAAATTGAAATCTATTGTGAACCTTTGTACCTATAATCTTGTCCGTTTCACATGAGATCATCGTTTTTATCCTACTGGTCCAGTTTGAAACACCTCACGAAGGACATGGAAAAGAGTCTTTAAAAAATTTGTTTAAGAAATGCCAACCTTGCAAGTGAGTAGCCTTCACTCCGACATCAATGTTTTCAGTCATCGAACATACAACATTCAGAGTTCAAGTCACATAGAACGAGTTAGGGCACACTAATGCTGTGGAACGGGAGGTAGCGGCTATTCTGACTACCTACAAAGGCTTAAAGGTATTTTGTCTTTTAGTTGTATTCCTTTCAAGACAGGCTATTGAGTTTCAAAGTTCCATCGAATTAACGGATCAAAATAGGTTTTACCTGATTTCGGAGGAAATGAACAACATTCAGATTTCCATTTCCACATAACTGTTTCGAGGGTCTTTCAGGACGCTTAATCTTTAAACGATCGAAAATGAAGTACTTCTGCCTCCTCTGAACTTGGCTAATCGTACACCACGTGAGATGAGGCTTCTCTGACAAAACAAAACCCTACAAGGTCGGTAAGATACCGAAACTACACTATCTGATACCACATAAAGGACCCTTCTAATTGTGCCATCTCAGCTCCTTTATGTCGGCCTTCCATTCAGTCCTTGAGGGGGGCCGGATTAGAACCCTATAAGGCTAATTACTTCTTACAGGTCCTTAATACCTAATCCTCATTCTCAACTACCTTTTTTCTCCTGCAATCACCCTAATCCTTTATCCTCGCATTTATCCACGAATTTAACCTCCCCATCGTGGTCTTCCGTTCACTGCAATGCGGATAATAATCTTGAACGGGTTTCCTTTTCATCTTCATTCCGATTCCACGAAAATTCCGTAATCCCATTGAAATCCTGTGCCATCCACATTTCTTTCATTCGAGGATTTCACCTCTAATCCGCTACTTCCTCTGTAATAATATTCTCCCAAATAATCCTTATTATCGCCTAAATTCGTCCTTGATGTTGGAGGACGGAATATAAACAGTCCTATTATTTTCATTGATACGTATTTGCTCTTCGGGTTCGAAAGCGCATCCATAACAAACCTATTGATTTAACGTCAAAGAATATTTATGTTGTATTAACTAGAAAAGAAAACCCCATTATTCCACCCTCTAAATATTCTCATACCCTGTCGTCAGTACATGCACCTACGTAGAATTTGACAAAACCAAATGTATGACCATTTTTTTAGACAACGTGAACTTATTCATCAGTTCTGAAAATGAAGTATATTGCGCCAGGTACAACAGTGTGTATGGGTGAAAGCGAGCCTTCGACGTAGGGTGGTAGGCGGTAGGTGGTGGAGGGGGTCGCGCAAAGAAATAAAACCTATAAATTGTATCTTTTAATTCCTCTAAGAGTGCAACTATTACGTGCACTAAGTCTGTCTGTGTGCAACGCACGGACACTAAAAAGTTTCTGACAATTGCAGTTTGTTTATTTTACTAAATGCTCCTTTATTTCTGTTGTTGTTGAGGATTAGCTACAGATTCTAAAGCCAACAGATTTACTAGAACTCAGGATGACTAGTACGTAAAGTTTTCAAAAATGGGACAAATTTCAAACAATTATCACGTGTGCAATGAGTCTGTCTGTGTGCAACACACGACATTAAAAATTTTCCAACAAGTTTAAAATTCCCTGAAACCATACAGAGTCTCAACAACACAACACTTGACAATCTCATATAAATCGATGATAACTGTTGAGCTTATGATTAAGGATTTCACGTTTCCATAACAAATGCAGAAATTCGGATGAAAGATGTATAAGTTATAACTGTTACAAGGTTTTTATGTTTGGTCGTGTGATGTGGGTACACGTATCAATCCTAGAAAGATTATTTTCATAGGGGACCGCCTATATGCCTATCCTCATAATACCTGAAAATTGTGTGGAAATGGGACAGTAACCTTTCATACTTATGCCCTTTACAATGATTTGTGGTCACATAGACCGACTGACAGACACGAAAAACACGATTGAAATTTTGATTTTGGAGAACTTTTTTCCAACGTTCAAAACTGAAAACTATGTTGGTTTCCGTTACTGTTGTGTCTTGAATTGAAAATGCACGCAATAAAAGAACGGATGTATTTGATATCGATGGATATGTTATAAAAGAAAGATAGTCACATTTTAGATTTCAGGAAGGTAAGTTATGGTTATCTCGAAGGCAGGTTACACAGACTTGTCAGATTAGCCAATTTAATATTTACATTGTTATACTCGGAAACAGTGGAGTTTGGTTAAGGTCCTTTCTTGAAAGTCCGAATTTATCCATACATAACAAAATGAACTGTTGTCCGACCCATTTGGACATACAATTTGGCAGTCTGGGGTACCTCCTTCAAGTCAAAATTCTGGAGGATAGAACAGGATAAAAATTAAATCTCACAACGTCTGATCACTAAAACCATTTAGTTTTGTGGAAGCTTTCAAACACCAGAGTTCATAAGACTCTCCCGTCCAATTCACATCATGAAAATCTTCGACGAATTATGTAGTAAATTACACAATCAGCTTAATGCAAACAGTGATTATGTATAACTGTTGGTGCCAGTACCAATTTAGGTGGGGATAACAATGCTGGTTCTCTAAAACTACGATCCCCGAACTTCGATAACTCAAGTTTTGATATTATACGTCGAAAAGGACCACTGGAGTACCTCTGCTCCAGAACGAATGTTAATAGTGCAACCTTACCTTGCAGTGTGGTGATATGCTGACTCTATAGAAGCGGGCGGGCGATTGCGCGGAAGAAATATAGGTATGTATAGGAAATGAGGAGAAAGGATGGTATGACCTACCTACCCCTAATAAAATACCCGCGGATTTTGAATTTAATTCACCACCACTGACTATATAAGAAATGTTCATGATACGGATAGCGGCGAGGGGAGGGCTCTGAGACGACTGAAGCTCTCGGATCGAGCAGGGAGGCGCGATGGGGAAAAGGAAACATGAAAGTTCATGAGCAAGATAAGCGGCGTCAACATTTCCCCCCACCCTGAAATACAATTTCAGAATTTATAAAAATTCATAAATTCCTCAAAAAAATATAATATTCAACAACTACGAAAAAAAAAAAAAAACAGGTTAGTATAGGCATACAATAAATCAATTCAAGGCAATTAGTGGCAACCAGAGCCAGAACATTAACAAAGATTAGAAAAATACTAACAAGGATAACAGGAATAACATAGGTATGAGGGCATTGACTATTGCGTAGGAAGTGGGCACAACCGTACCAACGACCTAACCAACTCGCCTTGGTTGGTGCGTAGCTTGGCAACACGACTCACTCCATCAGGGCTGAGACAGATCTCGGTGACCACAGCAAGCGGCCAATGGAGTGGCGACGAATTTTCCTTCATGATAACGACCACGGTACCCTTAGTTATGGGAGTTGCATCCTCTCTCCACTTCACGCGAGCTTGGAGAGTGTGAAGATACTCCTGTTGCCAACGTTTCCAAAAGCCGCGTACGATGCTGGTCACGAGCTGGTAGTGATCAAGGCGATTCACAGGAATTTTTGAAAGGTCCTCTTCTGGAAAGTGGTCCAGTGATGATCCAAAAGTGAGAAAGTGCGATGGTGTGAGCGCTGTAGGTCCATTGGGATCCGCAGACAAAACAGAGAGAGGCCTACTGTTGACAACTGCTTCTATCTGGATTATTACAGTATTAAATTCCTCGTAAGTAAGCTGCTGTGTGCCAATGCATTTGTACATTAGCGACTTAAATGTTTGTATGTTTCGCTCCCAGATACCTCCAAAATGAGGTGAGGCTGCCGGGTTCAAACGCCATTCAACCCCCCGAGTCGACAACTCATCTCCAATTGCATCATTGAACTTCGACGAGGCGATGGTACCATACAGATCCTCCAATCTATTCTTAGCGCCAATGAAATTTGTTCCCTGGTCCGAACACACCACCTGACACGGACCTCGTCGAGACAAGAACCGGCGGAATGCCGCGAGGAAACAATCAGTGGAGAGGCTTGAAGCTAATTCGAAATGGACTGCTTTCGTGGATAGGCAAATGAAGAGGCAAACATACGCTTTCAGAGTTCGGCGTCGTCGCGACATAGATATGGCGAAGGGACCAGCGTAATCAACACCAGAATGAAGAAAGGCTTTACATTGCTGAAATCTGACGGAAGGTAGAGGTGCCATTTTTGGTTCCAGAGCTTTAGGTTTGGCCTTGAAACAAATATTGCATTTATGGACCCTTTGACGTACTAAATTGCGGCCAGAGAGTATCCAAAATCTCATATTCAAGAGAGACTGCAATAGGTGGGGACCTGTATGAAGGTTGTCAGAATGGTATTGATCAACCAACATTTCCACAAAGCGACCATTTTTTGGGAGCAATACAGGATGGCGGTGGTCATACGAGAGTCTAGAATATTGTAGACGACCCCCCACCCTGATAATACCATCAGCAATGAAAAGATCAAGGCGCCCGATCAGTGGATCCCGAGTCAATTTTTTGCGATCCTTCTTCGTGGATGCTTCCAAATACGAAATTATACCAGGGAAATAGAGCTGCTGAACTTGTCGAAGCCATCTATTTTCAGCGTCCGCGATCTCTGCGACACGCAATATGCCTGTGCGATACCGAGTGCGACGTATAGCTCTCAATACATATGCCGTTGCACGAATCAATCTGCGATAACTAGAGACCCTTTCGAGAAGTTGATGTAAAATCCATGGTCGCGATGAGGTGGTTGCAAGTGATACAACTCGCTCCTCCATCACTCTACTAGGCGTTCCCAAATTATGAATACTAGTCACTGGCCATGTATCGACTGGATCAAACAACCACGATGGACCCGAAAACCACATCCTGTGCTCCAACAAAGCTTTACCAGTTAATCCTCTACTCAGGCAATCCGCAGGATTATTTTCTCCCTTCACATGGGACCAACAGTTAGGGTCAGTGTTCTCCTGGATTTTGGAGACTCTATTCGATACAAAAGATTCGAGATGGTGACGACGAAAGCCATTGGAGGGTGACCGTGGAGTCTGTAAATGCGAAGATTTCGTTGAAGGTATATCTGGGAGAGTAACAATCTGACACCCAACGAATCAAAGACGAGAGCAGGACCGCAGCACAGAGCTCGAGGCGGGGTATGCTAACTGTTTTCATAGGGGCGACTTTCGATTTGGCGAGCAGCAGATTGAGCCTGGTATCACCAGTTTGCGATCGAGTCAAAACATATAACACGGCTCCATAAGCAGTCTGCGAAGCATCCGCAAATCCAACTAAGGCAGAATACGTTCCTGGCGAAACAAATGTAAACCGGGGAATGCACCAATCTTTCAAGAGAGGTAGCTCATCAAGGAACTCCCTCCACAGACGACAAACAGTTTCCGACGGAGTCTGGTCCCAATCCAAATGAAGACTCCACAAAGTCTTGATGAGACCCTTTGCTAAGATAGTCAAAGGTGCCAGGAATCCTAAGGGATCAAAGATCCTAGCAATAGCCGACAACATAGATCGCTTAGTACACTTATCTGAAGGTACATTAACTTTGACGGAAAACACATCTTGCGTGGGGTTCCATTGGAGTCCTAATACTTTTACTGATGGCTCAGAATCTAATGACAAATATTCAGAAGACTTCAGCTCCTCAGGAATAGATGATAAAACAGCTTCGGAATTGGATGCCCACTTAGCAAGGGTAAACGAGCCAGCTGAGAACAGAGCATTCATCTGTTGTTGCAAAGAACATGCTTCTGATTCCGATGACACAGAAGAAAGATAATCATCTATATACATGTCCTGCTTTGCACTATTGGCGGCCAATGGTAGCTTATCTCCCTCGAGGGCAATCAGTTCATGGATAACACGCAATGCGAGGTACGGCGACGGTGCAACTCCGAATACTACAGTGTTCATTTGATAGACGCGCAATTCCTCCTGTGGACCAAAACGCCAAATGATGCGCTGGAACCGACGATCCTCATCACGTACCAGAATACGAAGGTACATCTGTCTGACGTCGGCTGTTAAGGCATATTGGAACAGTCTAAAATTCAATAATACAGAAACCAAATCGTTCTGAAGTTTTGGTCCGATATGCAGAACATCGTTCAACGAGAGACCTGACGAAGTTTTTGCGCTCGCATTCAAGACCACGCGAAGTGGAGTACTCGTACTATCGGGCTTCAAAACACAGTGATGTGGGATGTAATACGAGACACCAAGTCGATCCAATTGATCAGGAGGAACCACAGACAAATACCCCTCATCCAAATATCCCCTTATCACGTCTCCATACTGCCGATGCATTTCTGGAGTTTTGGATAAGCGTCGTTCAAGACCCAAGTAACTACGAGTTGCCATGTTGAACGAATCACCGAGCAGTTGAGAAGAAATACGGAACGGTAGAGCAACAACAAATCTTCCATCATCATTCCGCTTAACGGTACTACTAAAGAAGTCCTCACAATCCTTATCATCAGGAGCAGGCGCAGCTGGAGCCGAGGGTACTTCTTCGATGAGCCAAAACTTTTCGAGAAGTTTGTCCACAGGTTCTTCAATGGACGAGAAATAAACATTTGAGAAGGAATGAGGGGCTGTTGGAGTGGAACCCATGATCAACCATCCCAGAGACGAATCCAGCGCCACCGGTGTACTAGGGGGTCCCACTATCTTACGAGTACCACAAATTAAAGGCCATAATTGAGCTCCGATGAGCAAATCAATAGGTCCAGGTACGCTGAACGTACGATCAGCCAAATCCAAATCCACGAGGTGCCCCAATTCCGCCAAATCAATCGGAACCGCAGGGATATGATCAGTCAAATCATCCATCACCAAAGCATCGATGGAATACTGAACATCAGGATTTACTCTCGATCGAAATGTGAACGATACCAGTTCCTTGACAGGTGCTGTTCCTTTTCCCAAACATTTAACTAGCGAATGCAGAGGACGAGTAGGAAGACCCAGCTTCTCACAACAAGCTTTCCGGAGAAAATGAGATTGGGATCCGTTATCAAGAAGCGCCCTAAGCACGATGGGATGACCAAATCTGTCAATCACAGTCACCTGAGCGGTAGCGAGCAAAACGGTGGAACTAAAAAATGATGAACTCGAAGCAGCAGCTAGAAGAGACGAAGATTTACCAACCGAAGAGGGGTGATACGTCGCAGCAGCAGCAGACAGAGTTGGAACAAGGCTTTCCGACGAGGGAGTTGAAGGAGGGTCGCTGAAATGGATTAGTTCATGATGTGGACGCTGACATTTTGAACAATTCAAATTCGATGTGCATGATTTCGAAAAATGTTTGGCCAGGCATCGATAACAGTGACGAAATCTCTTAACAAAATCAAACCTCTGCCGAGCTTGCATTTTCAAAAACGTTTTGCAATTCTCCAAAGTGTGCGAAAATTTTGAATTGCAACAAGAACATGATTTGTCAGTTTTCGAATTTTCAAATGGTTTATGAGATTGCGAAATAACACTAGATTTTTCAAGGGCGGTAGATTCCTGAGCTACAAATACCTGAGGGTTTTTTGAACTCGAACTATTACCCGGTTTCAAAGTTACAAGTTTCTTTGACCGAGCGATTATTTTTGTTTGAGTGCGCACAAACTCTACCAAGTCATCGAATTTCGGCAAGGCGTCTTCACGATGAGCCATATCAAAATGCCGAATGGTTTCCGAATCCAATTTTTTCGTGGCAAGATGCACCAAACAAAAGTCGAACAAATCAGCCGGTCGCATTAACTTTTTCATAGCAGCCGTAGAACCCACAAATTCTTCCAAGAACGAGTTGAGACCCTTTTCCGATTCTACAGGGATAGCCTTAAAATTCATTATTTTGTCTAAGAAATAATGACCTAGAGCGCGCTTATCCTCGAAACGGTTTTTCAGTGTTTGAAATAACAAACCATAGTTGGCCTCAGTAGGCGGGATACCTGCAATAATACTTTTTGCAGAACCAGTCAGGTGAGAAACTAAGTAGCTTACCTTCTGAAGATCTGTGAGCTCCTCGTTTTGATCAATCAGTTCCAAAAATTGTTGATAGAACGGGGTCCAATTTTCAGGGAAACCCTCAAAAGTCATAAGCTTTATTGGTTCGAGCTTAATCTTACAAATAGCTGGCCCTAAACTTCCACGAGAAGTCCTCGCTGTGGAATCTTGACTGGGTACAGGAATCACATTAGCCAATGCAACCTTTATTTCGCAAACCATCTTTGAAAAAACATTAATTTCGCTAAATGACGGAATATAGTTCTCGTCGATCTCTAATTTCACCTCCTCCAACTCGACATACGATTCTTCAAAATTAGACATAACAATTTCCAAATCCTTAGTCTCTTGAATGAATAACGGCGTAGTTTCTGGTGTAAGACTCTTTGAAAGCTCCAAAATACTCTTAATGCGTGAAGAAAGTTGAGCAATCTTAGCAGTGAGAATCTTCAAACGAACCTTGCCAGCCATTATATAACCGCAATAAGAAATATAGGTACAAGAAAATTGAAAGGGAGTAGGTACCTATTCAGGATTTGGAGGATAGAGGAACTTTGATAATATTATGACTCAAGCCACAGAAACGCCAATGAACCAACTCATACACTCACGAAAACGTATAGGTAACTAACTTATTCGTAAGTGTACTGGTACACCTCAAAACCCCATCAAATATTGATACCTACTACAATCAGTATCAAATTCAGACAAGTAGGTAATAAATAAATTCAAAAATTCACCAAAATACAAATGTTATTCGAAATCGAAAAAATATATTCAATTGTAATAAGTGACAAACAAGTTTCAACAGCTTGACTAGAATAGGTAGGTAACTATCTATCACCAAGTGTCAACTGTGAATCAAAGTAGGCAAGCTTATCAAGATAGTCTCAAAGTGCAATGACTAATATTCTTGATAATAGTAAGAAGTCGAATTGAGCCACTCAACTATATTTAGGACGTTCTTGCAAGAACAAGAACACGAACATGAACAAAGTGCCGCTAATCCTACAAACATGAACCTGCTTCCCCAAAGCTACCTACCGCTACTCGATTCCAAGAGCACGTTGCCGAATTTAGGGGAATTCGCGCAATTTTGCAATACAAAAACGCAATAAATTTACAAAAAAGTTACAAATTGAATAAATACAATGCTAAGAACGTCAATAGGAAGGTTCAAAACTGAAAACAAGACACAGTAACCTACCACCGAAATGTGACGTTCTTATTGCGGAAAACAAAATTTTATTAGATTCAAGATTATACAAATTTACGCAAAATGATTTCAAATTAGATCCGGACTCGTCAAGGGCCAAATGTTGGTGCCAGTACCAATTTAGGTGGGGATAACAATGCTGGTTCTCTAAAACTACGATCCCCGAACTTCGATAACTCAAGTTTTGATATTATACGTCGAAAAGGACCACTGGAGTACCTCTGCTCCAGAACGAATGTTAATAGTGCAACCTTACCTTGCAGTGTGGTGATATGCTGACTCTATAGAAGCGGGCGGGCGATTGCGCGGAAGAAATATAGGTATGTATAGGAAATGAGGAGAAAGGATGGTATGACCTACCTACCCCTAATAAAATACCCGCGGATTTTGAATTTAATTCACCACCACTGACTATATAAGAAATGTTCATGATACGGATAGCGGCGAGGGGAGGGCTCTGAGACGACTGAAGCTCTCGGATCGAGCAGGGAGGCGCGATGGGGAAAAGGAAACATGAAAGTTCATGAGCAAGATAAGCGGCGTCAACAATAACTATGATAGTGAAAACAATATTATAATGTAAGCAATACTTATAACGCGCATATACACCAATTCAATAGCATAGGTATATGTAATAGCGTCAATAGCTGAGTAGGTAGGACCGCCGCGACGCTCACCCAGTTATAACCCCATGATCATACTTCCCAATCAGCTGTATCATGTCTAACCTCCATTACATCACTTCCGCATCATCTCTTGTTGTGTTTAGTCGTTTATTCATGATTCCTTGATCCTCATATAAATAAATATCCATCATAATATTACAGTATACGTATGATAATCTCAATCAATAAGCAATTTTTCTTGATAAACGCTGAAAATTATTACACAAAGGTTCATTATTTCCCGGTATAGATCACTAGTCTGCAAAGATCTCAACTTTGCCATTGTCACTACCTAGGGTGTACCTACCTTGTACCTACCTACTACCTACTCGCGATTCTGATTTATGGTAAGCCAAGAGGGGTTACATTTTTTTTCTTGGTCGATTCCAAAGGTTCATTATTGAAAATAACAAAACAAAGATCTCAAGGCTAAACGTTCAATTACCACTTTCACCGGGAGGTTCTAGAAAACTTCGAAAATGGGACGTTCCAAACATCAACAAAAACTGGGTGATCACGGTAATGCTCCTTGTCACAAGTCAATTTCAATAAACGAGTCAATCGTCTTTCACCAGAGCGATTTACGATTTTAAACACCATCTTGGGGGGTTCGAGTTTAAACGGTCGAAAATCGACCGAATAAACTAGGAAACCTCGTTTAACTACCAATTCAATATGGCCGCGCATTGATTTGTGATTGTTTTCGAGATGAAATTGCGAATTGTTTTTGCATTTCGAATTATTTTTGACTCGTCTGACGATGACGACGACGTCCGAGTCGAATCCTGGGTCGGATTCCACATTCCGAGATTATGTACATTACTGAGTTTCCGCCTTTCCAAGCCCCGAGTCGTCCAAGTGCTCGACTAGATTGACACTCGCCTCGAGTTCCCGTCATACAAATAAGTTCAACAATTAATTTAAAATGAATAATGGTTTTTTCAATAACATAATAGTGCAACCTACATTCCTTGGTTGTTTCTATTCGGACCAATTATACAAATTGACCATCATAAAAGACCAGTTCGACCAAAATAAATTTTTATTGAGGTGAAATCGGGGGCTCTCATCTTCGAGTTTACATCCATCGGTAATCATTTAAATTATCGAAGTAAATTCCTACCGTTCAGAACAAGGCGGCCACTGTGTTTCACTAGGATACATCAAGGAAGGTACTTGAGTCTGGAGAAATACTGGGGTTATTGCGCTCGTTGTGGCTCAAAGTGATGATGTTTAATAACTCAATAGGTAGGTGATGAAAATATTCAACAAAATAAAACGAAGGGAACCGGAAAACTCGAAACAAACCGCAGGAATCAGCAAATAATAGAAACAAGGAATTCAAAAAACTGACACTGATAAAGATAAACAAGGCGGCAATCTGCTGATATCAAGCGCGGTAGTGGTTGTTGTTCAACGTTTCTATTGCCCAAATACGTCATAATGTCCAACTTTCATTCGTTTCGCTCAACATTTCAAGTTTAGACAAACTCGATTGTCTTAAACAACGTTTAACGATGATTTGGGTTGGTGAAAGACGCTCGCCATTTGCCGGGTTTATTCCTTCAGATTAACTATTAACGCGTTTAGCTAAGCAAGTTTAGAACAACTTTTGGTGAAAGTGGGCCTTAGTCGACAACATAAAATTTAATTCATATTGAATACACATTTCTAAGTCTAATTACTTATTTTAGGTACCTTGTCTGTTCGTCTCATGTACTATACGATGAACTTAAGTAAAATGATTTTACTTTACCTGGAAGTATTTATCTTTCGGTCAACATTTTATTTATTATTGATTTGTGTCCGTTTGGCTCAAGAACAATTATTGTTCTTGAGCCAAACGGACATAAATCAATAATAAATAAAATGTTGACCAAAAGATAATTACTTCCAGGCTACCAGGTTGATGATATATTCCAGATGAGCGAGAATTCATTTCGAAACAACAACACCCACATCGATTTTAAGAACACATTTGGGTCTCAATTGACCCAACATGAAGGTCGGGTTGTCGGACGTGGATGGATATTGGCTCACGGAAGAGGAAAGAATTCGGGAGTTTCCTCTCGACTGACAAACTCCGGCTCTCTTCACGGTAATTAACACTCATTCTGCTTCATTCCGCCCCCTCCAGGTCTATTGAAATATTCAGTGGGAAGGCTGATTGGCAAATGAAAATTTCATTGGAGGGGAAATCTTCGAAGAATTGCCGCTCCTTCTGTCGCTCTTCGACTTCTGCTCGTTCAACATGACTGAGCTGGTGGTGAAA
The DNA here is from genome assembly GCA_009739505.2 of Apolygus lucorum. Lineage (NCBI taxonomy): Eukaryota > Metazoa > Arthropoda > Insecta > Hemiptera > Miridae > Apolygus > Apolygus lucorum. The sequence goes on along the minus strand of CM019181.2, from coordinate 56,099,906 downwards.
TTTTAATTATTCTTCTCCATTTTCGCCATCATCAATCGATATCTTGCTTCCAAGGGTACTCAGTAATGACTTAACCAGATACCATAGTTTCGTACCTTCGATATTAGGTATTGTACTCCTACCTGTCGTTGGAGTCTAACATAACATTGTGTTTGTTTTTGGAAGTGAGCTCCTTTTCCGTTCCTTCAATTCTAATTCTGGAAGTACTCAACGCGGACCTTCTGTACAATACTTTGTCAAAATCATATTTACCTACTTATAAATTTGATTTATGTTTGTTTCAGGTAAGTTCCAGTAGGATTGTCCGTAAGTGTGAGGATATGCGAGTCATTTCATGACGGTACGTACCTAATAAACTCTTATCGTCTAATATAATTTTCTCTTACTAAGATAATAATTTATTATTTTCCAGAGAGTGTGTGTCTGTCAATTTGTCACTCAATCACGCGGGCGCATGTACGAATGTCCCCGTTGACAACTGTTTGTACGCGGATGTCCCCGCACCTTTCTCTTGGGTATGCGCGAAGGTCCCCATCCCCGTTCTTCTAATGCGCGCGAGCAGTCCCGTCACCATGCTCGATTGTCCCCATAATTAGGTAGTAGAATAAGCCGCAATGGAAATACTAAAACAATATATTAACAGTCGTCAACACACATTAATCAATGAAAATACCTAGAAATGTATTAATAGTCGTCAAACACATATATTAATCAATGAAAATACTAAAAAATATATTAATAACCGTCAACACACGTGTATATTAAAAATAGAGTCTAACCCTGTATGTTCCTTGTAATCCCTACTAACTAATAAGTAATACCTGGCTGGTATTTAAGAGATACAAGGTTGATAAATTTAGCTAGGGTGATGCATCTAGATTCGAACTTTCCAATTAGTTGTTCCAACCATAGGTTCCTCTTAACCGACCTACTTCGTCTGTAGTTGCCATGCTCTGTGTTAATTTTTATGTATACATCCGTCTGGTACCTCAGTAGGGCATCAAAAAACACGAATATGTTAGGGTGGGTGCCTATAAAATTGTCCTTGAATTTCGAATAGAAACTTTCACACACGTTTGTTGTGCTGAGCGTGCAATCACTTACTTAATATTATTGTTTAACATTATTAAATAAAAATTGAGCGTGATTGTACTTTCTAAACAATAAACTAATCAAAAACTTACCCGTGTAGTGTATATAGCTGGGTGAAATGCTTCGGAGCGTAGTCAAAGGTCCTATCCATAAAAATGGCAGGGCTGTTCGACAAGCAAAGTAAGTTCGTGGGACTCGAGAACACTACGAACTCGTAGGTTTCATCAACGTGAAGCAACATTTCTTCTCCTTTCGAGGTTTTGGTGTTCATAAGACGCAATGCAGTCAAGACTTCTTGTCTACTTTGAGGAATTCGAGATCCAAGCTTTCATCTTTTGGCAGAATATGCGACACGCCTCAAATTGAGGACGTCTTTAAAATCAACGTTGGCTTCGGGAAACTCGTCGATTGCTGATCTCACAATCTATGAAACCAAGAAATTCATCCATTAGGTAATCAATCACTTCTGTTACCGCTGTTACATAATATACTATATTAAATCCTCCTCACCATAGCTGTACTAACCTTGGATGGTCGAGACGAAATATCCCCCTCATTGTTCTCATACATTGTTTCACCCTACAAACCCATCTACCCATGTTGTTGGCCAATGGTTTTTGATATGAAAATTTAAAATTTTCCAAGAGCAACACTTCGCGGCCTTGACGACTGCCCGAGGCGACAAACTTGGGAGAATCCATGCGAACTGACTGAGGGGATCAACGAAACTGAAATTCCAACAATGTCATTGTTGATGATCAACAACATGTCATGTTGTTGATAAGATTTGAACCTGGAACCGAACGGGAATGCTCACGCATACCTACTCGATCGCGACGGGGACAGGGAGGTACATTCGCTTGCACTTGTCCGGGACCTTCAGGCGTATTTGTTTTTACTTTCACTTCCGACGGGGACGATGGCGATGTCACCCCAATCACGCAACACTGATTCGTTTTTGACCGACTTCATGCGCGGCGAAGCCGCGCCGAAGGAAGGAGGTATACAGTTCGGTGTGTCATGGGACGACGATTTTTTTTTTTTTTTTTTTTTCTGTATGTTTGTACCATTAGCATTTTCTTATTCGGGCACCAATCTGCCTGATTCTTCTTGAAAAGTGTTCTACAAGTATCCATAGTGGTCCCGTTTCAATCAGATTTCATTTTGCTTAGTTAAAAGTATCGAAATTTTGTGAAAATAGTTCAAAAAACGTGGTTTTCGGGAAGATTGTTCCGCATCCTCTCCCCCCGCCCGACTCTTCGAAGCCACCCGCCCGCTCGTCCACCCCCCCCCCCCCACCACCACCACCCACCCGCCCGTCCCCTCCGGCATATTCTCGGCCTGCCGCCCCTCAACAAATTCAAGGGGGACCACCCTCTCATTCATTGGGGACCATCCTCCCTATTTAGAGTGAAACGCTTATTTCTTCAAGATAAAGTGGATTGTGAAGCAAAATTTTAATTAAAAAAAAAAAAATTATATTGAACTCAATAATTATTTTGAAATTAACTTCAACATTTCACTGAAAGACGAGTTTCCCGACTTTGTGTACATGTTTGTGTACATTCAAATGTAAGGTCCGATTCTAAGCTTCACAAAAAATGAGATGCTTTATGAGGGGGTTTCCGATAACCATCAAATTCCAGTAGACTACCAAGTGGGTCTAGCACATAGCCTTCTCATCATCCAAAACATGTTGCAGCTGGCTAAAATATGAAGTTCTAGTCCGATTCCGATGAAATTTTCAGAGATTGTACGAGTTGGCGTGTAGATGGTCCTCTATGAAAATCATTGCCCCCGGACTGATAGCCGCTGCGCATGTGCAAACGATAATTTCCTTTTAGCAGCCATCATTTCCACATTTTCCATCCGACTTCAAGAAAATTCTCAGAGATCATGCAAATTGGCATATAGATGGTCCCCGATGAAAAGCAGTGCCAAGGAACTGATAATAGCCACTGCGCATGCGCAAACGTGAATTCCCTGTAGGAGCTATACTTTCTACATTTTCCATCCGATTTTGATGGTATTTTTGGGATTGCGCGGATTTGAGTGTAGATACTCCTCTACGGATATCATCGCCCCCATGTCACTTACGTTGAGTGAAACAGTTTGGTGCAGGAGGAAGCGAAATAACAATGCGTGCTTTTCGCTCACCAACAGGTTCTAATTGACTTAATGCTTATCCAATGGGACGTCCCCTGGAATGCATGCATTACTAAACAATATGTTTAATAATTTTTTGGACTCACTAATAACTACTTAAAACAATAATACTGTAGGTATAGGTACTAAAATAAAATGTAAAAATTAAACAATAAAGTTACCTGCTATATAAAAAACCTCAAAAGTAATAATTAATTCCACAATAAAACTCGGCGCTTTGCGCCTCGGCGGGGGGCTCCGCCCCCCTGCACCCCCCGGTTTATTTATTTTTCCATACTCTGTATGAAATCATAGGAACACAGAATGTGTTTTTGCGATGCTAGTCATCCGTTAAATAAAAAACAACAATAATAAATGTGGAGTCTTTGGCAATAATAAAATAAATAATTGTTAGACATTTAATTTGGTCTAAAACCCTATAAATGTTATATAAATAAATATGTAACTACAAGAAAAATACTATATAAATTGAGAGCTTTCCAACGAATGGTGAACAATTTCTGTGCAATGAACACTGCGGGAGTTCTATTTCCTTACCAACGGCTTGGTTGCACGTGAAAATCATTATAAAAGGCGCGTAACGGTTTTTTATGTCGCTTTTTCGTGACGATTTTTTTTCGGTAGGTCATCGCTAAAACACATTCTGTGTTAAAAACCATTAGTAATTAAAAAATACAAGTAAAAGATTTAAATAAGAAAAATAGCGAAAAATGTAGAAAAAAGGTTAACAGTCGGTAACTCAAAGAATACCGACTTTTAACAAAAGTACTTGGTAGTAGGTAAATTATGTAAAATTAAAAAAAAAATTAAATAATAAAAGTCGAAAAAATTAACAAGTTAAAAATTAAAACGAATGATTTAAAAATTTAAACAAAAGTACTTGGTAGTAGGTAAGTTATGTTAAATTAAAATCATTAAAGTCGAAAAAATTAATAAATTAAAAATTAAAACAAATGACTTATAAAATTAAATTTTAAAAATAAATTTAAAAAATCACTAAGAACTAAAAAATAAAAAAATTATGAAAATACAAAAATAGTAAAATAAAAAACTTTTTAACAAAAAAACGGACCGACCTCAAAACTGATGATGGCATCCCACTAAAAAGGAAAAAATAATAACGACAATTTATTTAGATAGGTTGGTAGGTAGGTACGCATTGAAGTCGCCGCCGTGCCCATCTGCAGAGACAAACATACACAAGTAGATTCCACTTCCATCTGGTTAGTGTTACAACATGGGTCGATAGTGCAATACAAAACATGAATGAGAGTGGGTACCTATCATTGAGGTAATGCATGTGTTCCAAAACTATTAGGTAGTACGTCACTGCTGTCGTATGAAGGAGGATGAGAGAGTGACAATAAGTGTGAATCTCAGTAAGAATATTTCCTTTGATAACAGCTGAAGACGTCTGCGTCACCAAAAATGGCAGTTGGATAAAAATTCAACATGAGAAGGTTGTTTACTTACTTACCTACCCCTTCTCCTGTTTTGTATTGCACTATCGACGCATGTTGTAACACTAACTGGTTCATTTGAGTATGAACTCATATCACAAACCCACATCATGACCTAGACAATTCTACATTCAATATGCCATACATGGAATATAAGATTAATTAGATATTATGTAATCAAAGATTGATCACGTATAATTAGATAAATAACTATTAGATACTATCTAATCAAGAGATGGTTTGTTGGAATCCAAACATTTCGTACGGGGATTCACACTTATTGCCACTCTCTCATCCTCCTTCATACGACAGCAGTGACGTACTACCTAATAGTTTTGGAACACATGCATTACCTCAATGATAGGTACCCACTCTCATTCATGTTTTGTATTGCACTATCGACCCATGTTGTAACACTAACCAGATGGAAGTGGAATCTACTTGTGTATGTTTGTCTCTGCAGATGGGCACGGCGGCGACTTCAATGCGTACCTACCTACCAACCTATCTAAATAAATTGTCGTTATTATTTTTTCCTTTTTAGTGGGATGCCATCATCAGTTTTGAGGTCGGTCCGTTTTTTTGTTAAAAAGTTTTTTATTTTACTATTTTTGTATTTTCATAATTTTTTTATTTTTTAGTTCTTAGTGATTTTTTAAATTTATTTTTAAAATTTAATTTTATAAGTCATTTGTTTTAATTTTTAATTTATTAATTTTTTCGACTTTAATGATTTTAATTTAACATAACTTACCTACTACCAAGTACTTTTGTTTAAATTTTTAAATCATTCGTTTTAATTTTTAACTTATTAATTTTTTGAAGGCCTAATAACGATTAGTGCGTGTTTTGTGTTGCTTGTCACATGAATGTGTTATGTATTGTCTCTTTATGAGTAAACCCATTGAAGAAGCAAAACTTTTTTTTTTTTTTCAAGTTGCAGTTGGGCGTGTTTAGCTGCTAGTTGTATTTGTTCTTGATGGTACATTTATTGTAGAATAAAATCTGGAGGATACCTTCAGACCTCTGGGTCGTAAAAATGTGATGAATCATCACTGATGATTAAGGATCAAACCAATGAAATACAGAAGTCCTTTTTCCATCAAAGATACGCGGTTTCGTTAGTATAGTTTTCGACAGAAGTAGGTACTTTTAAAATTACTCCATCGGACAGATTATTCTCATCACCAAGAGACTTTATGAAGCTTTTGCTAGACAGTTTCATATTAAATAACCTCCGTGAAAACACATCATTTGTGTTGAAAACAAAGATGTAAAAAAAAATTGAACTGGAATAATGGTGGTAGTATGCCTAGAGCACCTTATATACTTTTGAGAAAAATACGTAGTAGATCCCTTGATGAACAGGAGGGGAGGAGAGGCAGCCGCCTGGAGTCTTAGACTTGAAAACTCTGCAAATTATTACACAAAGGTTTATTATTTTTTCTATATAGATCAATCGTCTGCAAAGAACATGGCTTTGCAATTGTCATCATCTACCAACCGTAGATACTACCACCTACCATGTACCTACTTCACAATCAAGTTTATTCGGAATTATTTTTAATAAATTTTTTAATAATTTATTAATTATTAGAAAATTTGATTACTGGTTGCTAAGGACGACTCGAAGAAACGAATAACGATCGCATTTTGGTCAGCTAAAATTTGAAAGTGAACGATCTTTTGCGATTCACTCTCGTGTTTCTGATTTATTGTAAGTCCGACCATTAATTTATCGTAGGGAGCGAACCGTTTGTTCTACAGAGCTCCGGGTGGTCTCAAAAAATTCTAAAAATTCAATACTATTTAAAAATTGGTGAAAAAACAATATGTAGGTACCTTTATTTCGAAAGTTTTCAAGCTAGGGCACTATTAAAAATTTCAACCCTTAATTTTCACCCCTTAGAAGTGATCGACATCAACCAAAAGCTTCAGGGCATAACAAGACCCCAAATGGACCCTATATACCTAATTTCATCAATATCGGTCCAGGGTAACTAAGGAAAGTACCGCGTACGGCGGACGGACGGAAAATGTTTTATTCGATTTTCGGATTCCACGTATTTTGAAACGTAAACCTAAACATTTTGTGGAGAGGGTTAAAAAAACTGTTTCTTGGTCGATTCCAAAGGTTCATTATTGGAAATAATAAACCAAAAAGTGCTCACCGGGTGCTCTCGGCATACTACGCAGTCCAAGTCTTCATTTAAGAAAACTGTCCACTAAGATGAGGCCACGACAGTTATATCTCCCTACCCCATTATAACTAACTTATTGAATATACCGTTCAGAAGATATTGGTGATGATATCACGACTATTTTGGTGAAAAAGAGCCACTGAAGGTTCAAGAAACAAAAACGAAGAACCGACATGATGGACATTGCAGAATTGCCACGGCCTTTCGTTCAATTCCCTTCTAAGCACAGCGATATCGAATATTGAGAAAAAGCCCCCTCAAGACGAATTGGGTGGCGTTAGGGTTTTACGAGCAGTTAAGTTTGGAGAAAAGCGAGCCCAAGATGAAGGCACAAGCTTCGAGCCAAGCACCACTTTTTCTTGCTCCTCGAACCATCGGATATCCCATAAAACCTTCTTTTCTCGTATTTTTTTATATTTTCTTTCATTTTCTTCTTTACACTGAACCTTTCCCTGAATGGACGGACACGATTCAATTCGTTGAATGGAGCTCATCATAAAGTATCGCCAGACACATTTGCTTTGATGGGGGAGGAAGCAACGATTCAAACTCAAAAGGCCTTCACGTAATGGCATTTTTTATTCCTGAAAATACGGAGAAAAGTTTTCAATTGACAACAGTTTTTTTAAAGCATCGCCCTTCTTGCACTTCACCTCTGCATAAATATACATTGTGAAGGTTTTTTTTCATTCTCGGGGAGTTTTCTTGTCTTATGATAATCCAGAATAGACTCAAAGCGCTACCTCGCGAGAGATGATGTTACTTTCAGGATCTCCAACCATCTAGTCGAGTTGCCGAGGACGATAAAACCACTCGAGTTTTCAAATAAAGTTTTTCGTTGCAAAAATTTTCTGAACAAAGCGGGGTGAGTTTTGGTTATCTCGGATTTTATTACACCAAGAAGAATCCGTTTCACAGAGCAAAGACCAGGTTTACGGGCTTCTTAAACTTTTGAGTGTGGAATTAGCTGTTACTACTTCACCTATCTCTTTTCAAGCTTATTGAAACTTTTTATTGAACTTGCGGAGAGATGAATTCCTTCATGCGTCCTTCGTGCACCTTTCATAATGAGAAGGGCGACTATCATTTTGGGTAGATTTGAGTGAATTATTTTGTTGGAAATTCACAATTATACATATTTATAATCGAGCGATTTTCTCAAATTTGAATGTGATGATTGCTGTCTCAGTAAAATTCTGTAATCGATTTCGATGCCACGGATTAACATAAATACACCTGAATAACAAAATTTGAAGAAAAAAATGTTGACTTTACAGGATAACTTTTTTTACCAAAGGTAGTGAGAAAGCCAAAGTAGGTAAGTACCTAATAAAATCTCCCTTCGCGCCACCGGGAATCCCGAATCATTTCCAGTGCACGTAACCGAGCCAGTCCCTTCAGATATTCCCTACCTCGATAAATCTTAACCCTCCGTATTGTATTTCAGTTTTACGAGCCACCAGTCAGGCGCCCACTCATAGTAATGCTCCCATAACGCAGGTATCTCGATCATTATGTCGGAATTCCGATCTTAAACAAGCGTGGGTTCCGGATCATCCGCGCTTTTACTCCATAAACACGTCACGATAACTTCACCTGGAGATAACGATTTAATAAGTAGCTTATCAGTTCTTCATACCTCATTTTCCTTTTCACTTTCTCTCTCGTCCTAAAAAAATGTTTCGAGCCATAACATTTCGAAACCTACCTCAAAGCATAAAGGCGCTATGTCCATCCATCTTCCACATTTTTTATTTTTTTTGATTTCAGAAAAACTCAAATTAAACAAAACGATTATTGGCATTCTTGACGATTATAGCTAGAAAATTGATTGAAGAAATTGAAGAGTTTAGCGGAATAAGCCATTATTTTAGTAATTGTGCACTGGTGATAACTTCTTTTGCGTTTTTCTCAAAACTCCGTTTTTGGCTTTAAGGTACTTATCAATTTTATCTTTAAAAAAATCTGCCATACTGCACGAGTCAACTCTACAACTAATTTGCAACAAAAAGTTCCTCCTATTTCAATTTTAAATTTTAGCATGGAACATACTTTAGCCATCACCTAACTGGGTGATGAAACCGTGGAACGAAAGTAGCGCGGGATTTTGTAATGATTTTCACTTTTCTCTATCGCCGTTAGCTTTCATCCCACGAAAATCGTTCGCCACTCGTTGAAAAGCCCTCGCTGAGATGTACCTCTGATTTAAAAGGACTGTAAACAGCATTCACGGTAAAAACCAACATCGATTTAGTGGATTATATTGATGTTGCTGATTGGCTTGGTTCTTTAGGATCCCATTCATTATTATTATTATAGGATTACATTATTTTAGGACCTTGAAACCTAGGCGAGATTTTTGTTGTGATGTGTTCTTCGACGCTTTAGATGTTTTCGATTTCTTAATAATGAGAATACTTTTGGGACATCAAGGGGTGAATGAAATGACCAGCAATTTGAAAAGCAGGCCCATAAAGAGCTGAATTAAAACAACAAGCAACAAATTCCTAGTAAAAGCTGTTCCATGTTGTTATGACGGCGTGTCGGCGTGTGAAGGCGATCAGCTTCACGTCGGCTTGTCGATTTGATTGGTCCCTACTGAACGAAGACAAAGGACGGGACAGCGCTCGATGCCCAGCGCGGGTTACCGCAGACCGTGTGCAAGAGTGCTTAAGGACTTCAGCTCGGACACATACCTCGGCGCGATTGCTCGCCGACCAGAGGAATGCACCACATTTACCTATGCCTAGTTAGGGGCAGACAACTACTAGGGTAAATGGGAGCAGAAGCCGGCGCGATGAGCTTTATCGCATACCGAGACCTTCTGAGGAACTGTGGGCTTCAGAGAGAAGGCGAGGATGAGCGAGAAATAATCAAGTCGAGTTTTCGAAGACGAATGCATGAAGGGGTTTCGAAGACGAATGCATGAAGGGGTTTCGAAGACGAATGCATGAAGGGGAAGCCTTGAGTCCTCCTTTTATATTGGTCAAACAAGGTAAGGGGAGAGTGGAAAAGGTGACGTCAAGTGATGTCACTGTTCCCCGTACCTCACCTTACCTACCTGGCATGATGAGTCACTAAGGGTTTCCCTTGTCCTTATTGGAGAACTAAAACGGTTAAGAGTATGAGTCATTACACATGTTTTTTGAATTTTAGCGGAAGGCTCTCTCCGGGAGTCCAGGGGGGGCTTTTTCCGTGATTTTGACCTTACGACGTTGAATTGGTCATAACTCCTTCAATTTACTATGGTTATTACAAATTGAGGATACCGCTGGAAAGCGCATTAAATTTCCTATCGGATGCCTTACCTTCTTTGAGACATGAAAAAGCCCTCTGAATAGAAATTTTTTCGTAAACGTCGGATTTTTTTTCAAGATGCAAAAACGGTAAAAATGGCGCTAAAGTCTCAGCTTTCAACGGTATAATCTTTTTTTTAAGTGGGGCTTCTTACAGAAATTTGTGTTTAAACGCGGAAAAATGTGAATTTTTTAACGAATCAGCGCTTTGGCATTCTGTTTTTTGAGGCCTCGATGGCTTTTCTGCGGCGCCCTCCTGTCAACTTTCATCGTCTGACTCTTAAGATCGTCTTACCCCGAGAGCTAATTTCGTTGAAAAAGTTCACGTTTTTCCAAGTTCAAACACAAAGTTTTGTAAGAAGTCCTACTTTAAAAATAATAATGAGTATACCGTTGGAAAGCTGAAATTTTGGCGCAGTTTTCTCCGTTCTTGCATCTTGAAAAATATAGGATCTCGTTGTTAAATTTGCGATTGAAAGAAATCGAGGTTTCCCAAATTACGTGAAATTTTCTTTTCAGAGGGCTTTTTCATGTCTTAAACCTTGACTTAACAAAAGGTATGACATCTATACGATGGGAAATTTAATGCTCTTTCCTACGGTATCCTCAAATTGTAATTATCACAGCAAATTGAAGGAGTTGTGACCAATTTAACGTCGTAAGGTCAAAAACGCGGAAAAAATGTAACATTTAAATTACTCGGAAACAAAGCCTCTAAAAAATTTCCTGGAAGAACTTTTTGTTGCAAATTAGTAGTAGAATTGACTCGTGCAGTATGGCAGACCAGTTAGGCTTATACCCTGTAGATTGGAAAGAGAAAAAGTTCATTCACTTTTTGTTAATTCAATTAATTGTTTGATCTCGTAGATCATGAATGTATTTTGGAAGTTGTGCTGTCTGGTGATTATCATGATTATGCTCATCGTATAAATATTGAGAATTCCGTTGCACTATGTGAGTACTGAACTTTGTTATGTAGAAAACCTCTTATGTACATTCCTGTCAAAGGACGAAAATAGTGAGGAAAAGTAGATAAAGTTAGTTCGTTCTGCCCAACTGTATAGTTGTTCCTAGTTCAACAACATTGTACTTCTACCGACAGAAGAGTTAATGCGATTCGATGAGTATAGCCTCTTCCCCGGGATTGGAAAGATCAATAACTGGAAGACAAACCCTGATAAATGTGGAGTCTCGGAGACCCCACAATTCACGTGTTCGACTCGGTTCTTAAGAGCAATTTTTTCGTGGGTCCCTTGATTTTTCTATGGAGAAAGCTCTTTTCCTCCCGATTCGTTTCTTCGAAATAGTTGACCTCTCTCTCGAAAACGGCCGGTCTAATATATCTGTCCAATAAACTACACCCCTCTCGATATCTTCTCCACCAAAAACCGATATTTCATCGAATATTTTGTGCTCACGCGTGCAGAACTGAGCTTTTTTTTCACACCACTAGCAGTTTTCTCCAGGCCCTCCTATTAACCTTGAGTCATAAAATTAGAAAGCTCCTGATCAAAGTACCTAGGACTGTCTTCAATTTGACTCTCAATAAAAAATATTATACCTTATCAAGCATTCTTTCAAAAAAATATATTTATGATATGACCACTCGTTTCCCATTCTCTCATATTTTATAAGTCTGTTCAATGAAAATAATGTGAATTAGTGCACCCACTAGAGATGTGTGTTATTTTAGGACGTATAGATACAATATATTTTATCGATTTATGTGAGCTCTGCCTGCTCTCATGTGTAGAACAGAAAGGAATGGGAATTGACTGCAGCATCTCAAGGAGGAGATGAGTGTTCAATGACAACTTCAGCTAAGGCAGTGAGAGAGCAGCCAGACGGTCATCAAGAGCCTGCAAGGTTTTCTACTCCTCCACTAAGTGGAGTGAATAGTTTCTGATAACGGTTCGCAATTTGTTTCCGAAGAGATGGAGGCTGAACAGAGGCATTCCTCTGTTGTAGCGAGTCGTTTGAGATGTTAAGCGATCTGCCGCAAATGGAGCCTGGACTTGTATGAACCAACGCTGGATCACTGAACGAAAACTACGGTAACTTTTTGTTAGAAGCCACTGTTATTTATTTTTTTTTTTTCGGCAGGTAGGTAAGAAAATCTTTAAGATCCACAGGTGGAGTTGGATCTCGTAAGATACCCTGAAGGATCCGCGACTTCAAGGTTATGTGGGATTCAAACCCACTAAAAAAACACCTCCTTTTCTCCCACGTTGGATGATCAGCCTGGAACTGTTTAACACATTACTTCAGTCCTGGGGCACTTCATCAGTTCTGGATGGCGGGACGGACCAGGTGTTCCCTTCTCTGTCTCTCTCGTTCTAACAATATCTTCCTTGTCAGGATACTCTCTGCGTACGCTGCCACAAGACTCCAGCTCCTCTCACCTTCCAGCATCTTGCTGACGACAGCTTCTGGTGTTGGAATTTGGGGAGTTAATCCCAGCTCTGCCAGCAGCTGGCTTCTTTTAGCCGCCCATTTGGTGCATTTGAAAAAGGTGTGCAGCGCATCATCATCTTCTCTCTTCTGACAGTGCGGACATGTTGGGACAGTTACCTTTCCCATTTTATGTAGATAGGCATAAAACAGTCCATGTCCTGTGAAGAATTGTGTGAGGAAAAAGTTCAATTCTCCATGCTTCCTGTCCGTCCATTTCTGGATGTTTGGCACTAGCCGTGCGGTCCACTGTCCTCTATATTCTCTTGTCCATATCTCTTGCCAGCTTACCATCGTGCAATCTCTTTCTTCCTTGGCTATGCAGGACCTGTCTCCTTCATCCCTTCTGTCGAAAATTCTTTTTCTCTCTGAAGCCATCAGCTGGATCGGTATGACACTCGTAAGCACAAAGATAGCGGGTTCTGACACTGTTCGGTAAGCACAGGCGATTCGTAGAGCTCCTCTTCGCTGCACAGCTATCATTCTCTGTCGGAGATACGCCACACTCAGTGCATCCGCCCACACCTCCGCTCCATACAAGAGAATTGACTCCACCACAGTCATCATAAAGCGTCTATTGCATGGTCTAGGGCCATTTATGTTTCTCATAAGGTGACAAAGAGCTGCCGATTTTTGTGCAGCCCTGTCTGTAGTTCTTCTTAAATGTTCACCAAATGTGATTTTTGTGTCCAACATGACTCCTAGATATCTGGCTGCTGGTTTAGTTGTTATTTCAGTGTTTCCGATCCGCATTGGGATGATGGTGGGTATGCGCTCACGGGTGAAGATGACTACCTCTGTTTTTGATGTAGCTAGTGCCAGGCTATGTTCTTCCATCCACTCCGTTACTCGTGTCATGATCTGCTCCAACTTGGCTTGGGCTGAATCCATTGTCCTTGCGAGTACTACTGCTGCCACATCATCAGCATATCCAACAAGGAAACAGTCCTCAGGCATTTCCAATCTTAGGACCCCGTCGTATGATGCATTCCACAGTTGAGGACCTAGTACAGATCCCTGAGCAGCCCCTGATGTGATATCCTTCGTTCGTATCCCTTGAGCAGTCTCATATGTTAGGGTTCTGTTCTTAAGGTAGCTGTCCATAACATTCAGTAGATAAGGTGGAACCCTGAAATCAATGCTAAGGGCTTTTAACATATCCGACCATCTTGCAGAGTTAAAGGCATTTTTCACATCAAGGGTCACCAGGAGTGCAAGGTTTCTGTTGTACCTGCTGCCTTCCTGTGATCTTCTTACTGCAGTCACCACATCTGTCAGTGCATGGACAGTTGAACGACCCTTCCGGAAACCATACTGTCTGGGGGATAGATCTCCCGCTTGCTCTATTGCAGGCAGTAGCCGGAGCAGAAGTAGTTTCTCATAGCCCTTTCCAGCTGTGTCCAGCATACACAATGGTCTCCAGGATGACGGAGGAAAATATTATTATAACTTCGACTTGGTACCTGTCACTAGGAGAAAATATGTTCGAGTTTTGAATTTAGGCTGAGTAAATTCCACTTGGTACTGTCACTATGCTCATGACATCCCGTCAAGTTGAGGCTTAGTACATAAATACGTAATTTTGAAAATTTAAACTGACCGAAATTTGACATTAGTTTGAACAGAGTTAAGAAAGAGAGTTTGTTTCAATAGGTGCTAGCACTAGATCTTCTATGTCATATTCTACTCAGGGCCTTGGAGCCTGGGCCCTTAAATACCCGTATAATAGGCCCCACTCGGTGCTTGGGGAATCCCCCGTGTCCCGGAGAATTCCTAAAGGAAGAACCCCTGGTTTGTTGTTGGAGGACCTAAAGCATCATTTATTTAGGTAAATTATGACAATAAAGAAAAGTGGTACCCCACAATCACCATGCCAAAGAAAACAATCTAAATGAACGATATAATCTGAAAACCTTAAAATAATGAAATTTCTAAAGGTTTTCTTTCTTGGGAAAGCTTCTGAAAGCTGCAGAATCATTCATGATCTACAAATTGCAAGTCAGAAAATCTGGAATGGTTCAGATGCATGATAGCAGCTTTTAGAGGCTCGAAAAAGGAGCAAGGAAGGGTAGGACTGGTCTCCATTCAAGTTCAAATTGGTCTTTTTATCAAACACACCCGAGGGACAGTATTTAAATAAGAGGCCCAGCAAAAAGATAGACCTGGGATTAGATCATGAGGGAAAGAAAGTGAGAATCGAGAACGAGAGGGAGCCTGGGCTTAGCAGAGTCTCATGAATAGAAACTGATACGTGAAAAAGCCTTTCAATAGTGTCAGAAAAAGGCGTGCGAGGGGGAAGGATTCTGTCGAATGGTTAATTTCGCCCGGAATTGCCGGAATCCCTGGGAATGTAGTTTGAAGAGAGGAGAAAGAGTTGGTTAGTATGAGGGGGGGGGGGGGGGGGTAATGTAAAATAGAGTGCCTCAAATGCAAGACGATGGTGTATCAATTTATTAATTCGTACTTTTGGCTGCTTTGGGAGTGCAGTGGTCACATAATAACGGAGGATTTTAATCAGGGTGTCCAGCGATTCCCCGAAAATAAATTCCCTGAGTTTTCCAAGTTTTCCGTTGTCAATTTTCGACTTTTCCAGGTTTCTAAATCATCTAAAACATAAATATATGAGATCGTCATATCACAAAATTTAGGTTTTTAAGGACATTTTGAAACGAAAAATCATGAGAAACATAGTAGCTTATCTCGAAACATCAATCTGTAAGTACCACTCAGCCCAGGGCGATGATTTTCATCTACACTCCAATCCGCACAGTCCGTAAAAACTTCATCGAAATTGGATCGAAACTGTAGAACTGGCTAACCGTCAGAGGGTGATTATTTTCATAGAGGACCATCTGCAACCCAATTCGCTTAATTCCTGAATATTAACCCGAAATCGAAGAATAACTACGAATAATTTTGCCCGTTACAAAGATTTCACGACAAACACAACTGAGACTTCGATTCTTGGATAAAATCGAGAATTAACGTTAAATTCATCGAAACTTGAAGGTTTACTCGCGAGAAACGACCACTTTAATAGCTTATTTTCACCTTAGATTGACCGATTAAAAATCGAGATTGAACGTTAAATCATCGAAAAATGTTGGTTTGCTCGAGCGAAACAACCTCTTGAAAGGTTTGTTCTACCTTGGATTGTTCGAAAACGTCGAAAATGAACAATGAAATCATCGGAATTCGTTGGGTTACTCGAGGGAAATTACCACTTCAAAGGCTTAGTTTCACCTTCCATTCTTAGAAAAAAATCGATACTGAGCGTTGAAATTTACGAAACTAGTTGGTTTGCTCGAGAGAAACAGCCACTTCAAAGGCTTGTTTTCACCTTCGATTGTTCAAAAAATCGATACTGAGCGTTGAAATTTACGAAACTTGTTGGTTTGCTCGAGAGAAACAACCTCTTAAAATGTTTATTTTACCTTGGATTGTTCGAAGAATCGAGGATCAACAACAAAATTCGTTGGTTTACTCGAGAGAAACAGCCACTTCAAAGGCTTGTTTTCACCTTCGATTGTTCAAAAAATCGATACTGAGCGTTGAAATTTACGAAACTTGTTGGTTTGCTCGAGAGAAACAACCACTTCAAAGGCTTATTTTCACCTTCGAATGTTCGAAAAAGTCGATACTGAGCGTTGAAATTTACGAAACTTGTTGGTTTACTCGAGAGAAACAACCACTTCAAAGGCTTATTTTCACCTTCGATTGTTCATTAAAATGGAGAATGAATGTTGAAATTTACGAAACTGGTTGTTGTACTCGAGAGAAATGACCACTTCAAAGGCTTATTTTCATGTTTTCAATTTCATTTTCGATTTTTTGAATTGGTGACCGCTCGTTGGCGATATCGCAGGTCCGGAAATTTATTCGAGTCGGGCCTTATGTGAGCTGTACTCCATTTAAGCGGATGAAACAGTAAGTAGCCCATGGGCGAAATCTTCACAATCAATTCCAATGTCCCCCTTAGAAGGTAGCTGTTAGAAGGTAGAAGGTCCCTGACGCTAGAATGACAGTTAGACTCAAATTCCTGAGATGGTTGTTTACTTCGTGTTTACTTTTCACTTGACGGAGAATTAATATTATTTGTTAGAACGACGATTATTTATTAGCAAAGGAATATGAGTAGAATAGACTCAGCCTCGAATAAATTTTAATGTATTTATCTACCTACGTGTGTATCCAAGTAGTGCTATATGTTTGTGATATACGTAAATTCTAAATTCACTCATGAGGAGTACAGTGTGACTAGAAAGAAAAATTTAATGCCTCCATCGTACATTTTTATTCAGAAGGTGTGATTCTAATGTCCAATTAAGGTGCGAATAAATAAATTCTGTGAGAGGCAAACAGAAGGGTGGTGGTGGAGGTTGAAGGTAGAACAAATGGGACGTGTCAGGCGTATATATACTCATTAAATTGGAGTGTAACCAAGAAAAGGCTTTATGAACCCTGAGGGAGGAAGGAATGAGAAGCATGAGAGAAAGGATTTCATGTCGAATAAAAATATACTGAGAAAAGGATCTTTTTCTGAAACTTCAAAACTTAGAATTATCAAGCTAGTAAAACGGAGCGATTGGTTCGTTGTTCGAAGTTGGACTCAACTTCGTCTTAACTTCCGTACTGGGAATAAAAGCTGAAGTCATAATGTGAGTTATATTTCCTTCTCCAAATATTTATCAATCAAACGTTCGAATCAATCTCATGGGAATTTCGTTTAGCAAATTTTTTTTTACGTTTACTTTATCTTTCTTTTTTTTTATTTTGTTTCGTAGGTATTTTTTTGTAGTAAGTAGTTTTGTTTTGTGTTATTATGTTTGGTAATGTGAATGAAAATTTGCTTTTGGGTTTAGTTGAGGTTTTTTCAGTATGTATTTTCAATAGTCGAATTGACGAGTTTGATTCCAAAAGGTACTAAAGACCATTTTTATCGAAATTGAGTTAACACTTTCCCAGCTTTTGGAGCAAAAGATAATCTATTCCGTTGAAAGACGAGGGTGAATATTTCGTTTAGTTTCAAAAAATACTATAGAACTATCCTATTTTTAAAATAAAAAATTGCTCACTTTTCAGCGATTTAGTCCTATTAAAACTATTTTGATTTTTCTTGTTAATTTAATAAGCAAATGATGTTTGTCTCATACAAAATTTGTATGAGACAAACATCATTTGCTTATATTTAATAGGAATCATTTGCGTATATTTAATATATCAATTTAATCGTTTGCGTATATTTAATATACATTTACTCTTGACTAGATTACAGTTTTTATGAAATTTTCATGGGTTGTACGAATTTGGCTCTAGATTATCCCCCACTAATCGATTCCGATGATTTTTTTTAGAGAATGGGGGTGCGCTTGATTTTTTTAAAATTTTTAATCGAAAGTAGACCTCATTCTGTGAATTTTGACACCAGCCGTTCTCTTTTAAGATGAGTAGACCTTTTTCTATGATTTTTCACGCCTGGGCGTGAGGGGCCCACTGTGACGTCATAAACATTCGAAACTTTGAAAAATAATAGAAAAAGGTATTTTCACGCTAGAAGGTCGCGGTTGGTGTCAAATTTTTCAGAATGAGGTCTAGTTTAGATTAAAAATAACACTATACAGTTTTTCCGACCCATGCACACCCCATTTGTAAGTTGGGGCTGAAAATATCCTCTAAAAATTTCGCTGTGGGCAGATTTATAGTAGTAAAATTACCTACACAATCATGCTATGAATACGAGTCCTATATCAAGAGGGAAAGTAATTTACTCGTAGTTTCAAATGTGGCGTTTGCTTCTATTAACGGTGCCTCCACCAAAACTGACTCTTAAGATAATTTAGCATTGAGTACACACAGGACTTAACAGTGTAGGTATCTTATAGGACGCAACTCGTCAAATAACGCAACTCGTGAGTCATAGAATGTTGAACAAGCGTAATGTAGTGGAAAGAGGCATCGAGCCGTGTGTTAGGAAGTTCTCACATACAAACACCATAGTAGCAGTAGGTAGATACGAGTAGGACGTTTCGATTCAACACATTAACCTTGATAATGACTACAAAATAAACCGGTAATGGTGCATGTGTGTGGATGTTTCTAGTCGTACGTGTATATGAACGTGTCCTTAGTTGGCTCGGTTGGGTGGGTGGAAATGCGTATCTTCCAACGACTCCCGAAGTTTCGAGTGTCCTCTTTGCTTGAGGCCCAAACTTGCCCAACAACTACTTGAGAAGTTGAACAATTTTCGTTGATCTTCTCGTACAGGATTCACCCTGACTTTCCTGTCTACCCTGAGTAGAGTTCGAAGCCTCTCATACCATCCCATCTAATGAGCAGCGGTAAAATCGCGTTGATGTGGTGTTCAGCGAAGCCATCAATCACAGCAGTGGAAAACCATTGCTTGCGGATAACGAACCCTCTCTAGCTTCCCAAACTATTTTGTTGACATCCCAAGAGATTTTATTTTTTATCAAAATTGATTATTGGATGACTTGTTAGAGATTGCTGACATTAGAGGTAGCGCAATGATTTTCCTACAATACAAATCTAGTAATAATCCTCAAAATCGAATAAGAATTGGCGAGGAGGAGAATGACAACTCAAGTTGACACAAGCATCATCATCAATGGTAGGACCAACACGCCCAATCGGCTAAAATATCCATACCCAAACGGTTGTAAATTGCTGTTTAAGCCATCTGGAGTAAAGTGGTGTAAAAAAGTCTGCCAAGTGGGTGTGGCACATAGCTTCCTCGTATCCATAACCCGATTGTATAGATGATTCGATGCACAGTAGTTAATATCAAAACATCAATCTCTAAGTACCTTCCACTACCCTCATAGGGGACCATCTACACGCTAATCTGAACAATCCTAGAAAAGTTCATCAAATTTGTTCATCAAATGAAAATTGTGAAGCTGGCCATTCACTAGCGCTCCAAATGGAGTGGCGTGTCGATCGCCGAGCCAAATGGCGCGGTGAAAAATCATCAGAGTTTTGCTACGCCACGCCGCGCCACCAGTGTGATCTGACCGCCTAAGTGTTGTGTAGTTACCTGTTGCGCGTACGTACAATCTTGTCATGGACAACGATACTGTCTTGTACTACACAGTGGTTTGCCTCCTCATCAAGAAGAGAAAACCCAAAAGTAAATGAGTGAAACAATGGCTTCTCAAGAGAAACCAGTTCACTCATGTGAACTTATGGAATGACCTCGTAGTCGAACCTGGTAACTAGAGAAATTATTTGAGGATGGATGAGGAGTCGTAAACCATCTTCTATTTCGTTTGATATCTCCACTGGTTCAAAAGAAAGATACACCCATGAGAAAATTTATCATCCCTCAAGATAGGCTCGTGGCTACCCTGCGATTTTTAGCCACAGGGATGCACCATGATGAGCTGAATTTTTCTTTTTGATTCATTGTTTTCAATAATGAACCGTAGGATTTGACCAAGAAGGGGGATATTTCTTGGTCAAATCCCCCCCCCCCCCCCCCCAATTTGTTAGTTTACTTTCCAAAACACGTAGAAACTAAAAATCTAATAAAATGTTGCCGTCCGTACGCAATACTGTGACACTTTCCTTTGTTACCGATTTTTATAAAATTTGGTTTAGGGGCTCCATTTGATGTCTAATTGTTACCCGAAGCTTTTGGTTGATGGCAATCACTTCTAATGGTTGACAAATAAGGGCTGAAATGTTCAAAACGCCCTAGTTGAAAAACTTTCGATATAAAGGTATTTTTTTTTTTCAAAAATTTAAAATAGTATTGAATGTTTAGAATTGAATGAGACCACCCAGAGCTCTGTAGGATCAACCGTTCGGTTCCTAGGAGAACTTACGGATTGGACTTACGATAAATCACAAACTCTAGTGTAAATAAGAGGTGTGTCGGTACAGCTGTACCGGGACTGTGGAACCGAGTATCTTGTTGGAACGGTGCCACGCAGTGACAAAAACTCGACCCTTATCGGTCCAGTTCCACGGACTGATAAGATATCTTGAAATAGCTCTGGACCGGGAAGAGAATCTTTTCCATCGGTCCAGTTCCATCCTCACCAATCACAATGATCTGATCAATCATCTCATCAATCTGATCATTCTGATTGGTGAGGATGGAACTGGACCGGTAAGGATGGAACCGGACCGATAAGATAACATAGAGAATGGTTCAATGGCTCTGGACCGGTAAGCATGGATCTTGTTCTCAGTTCTGTTCCATGTTGTACCTGGAAGCGCCCTTACTACTTCCATGGACTGAGAATGGTTCATGGAATGGCTCTTGAGCGGGAAGTTATCCTCTGGACTGGTTAGCATGGATGTTGTCTCCAGTATTATTAATTTATTATTGTCATGTTAAGTTATTAAACTGCAACATCATTATTCTTTCCTTGAATTGTTTGGTAACTATTATTTATAATGAATTGCCTCTTTTGTAACACTTGTTCAAATTCCTTCCTTTTAGCGAATTGTCAAGGAAAATGATGCTATTGTATCGCATGGAAGAAGGACGATAGGGATTTGACTGTCTGCTTCATCCATGCCGTGTGATTGGGATTTGATCGCCTGTACTGGTAATGGAACGACACGATTTTCATTTGGGACCATCTAAAACCTAATCCGCATAATCCCTGAAAATTTCGTCGAAATTGGATGAGAATTGTAGAAGTTATGGCTGTGGCAAGGATTTCATGACAGACAAGTCTCGTCTGAAACGTAAAACGCGAGTGGAAATTTCGATTTTGGAGAACTTTTTTTTTTCAACCTTGAAAAGTGAAAACAAAGCTTCCGCTACCTTGGCAGAGTCGGAAGCAAAAAAAAAGAAAAGATTTGAAATGGACAGGGAAGAAGGCATGGAGGATGTTGCTTCGTCGAAAGGGCCGATACTAGTGAGGGTGTGTCTTAAAAAAGATGAATACTAGAAGAAGACTATAAGACTTGAAGATTATACAAGGGGGGTATAATCCCATTTGATAGATTGTTCAGAAGAGATGGTGATGGTTTCAGTCTTAGACTTGACCCCTAAGATCACAACATGAGTTCAAATGCTAAACTTCTTTTTATGGTCTCCAGAATAATTAAGATATCTTAAGGGGGTCTCAGTCGGTCGCCGTTCGTTCCTCGCTCCGGGTCAGTATTTCACGAATTTGAAGGCGCAAAACCTTAAAAAGTTGTACCTAAATTTGAAATTTTAAAGCTGCTTATATTTCCATTTCACAAACTAAAATAAATTGGGGAAGGAGGAAACTTTTTTTGGGGGGGCAATCATGTGTTTGCGTACAATCAAATCGGCAAACTTGAGTACACTAATAAATTAGGAATGATGTTTCATTTTATTAATCCCTATCTCGGTTCAATCAATGAAAACTTGTGTTTGAGCATCGAAAACAAGATTGAATATCATCAAAGGAAATTAATGTTTAGTGACTGCGGAAAACAATACCTTGCGCTAAAAACGAATAGCTGCACACTCAACTTAATTAATTAAATTGCCGTCTAATGAGGTGTAGAGTTTAATGGATGTTTCAAACAATTACATAATAAAAACATGGCTGGAAGGCCTCTCAGGCCCACTCCATTCTTCCGCGCCGTTACAGAGGACCTGCATTGACCACAGTAGAGCGCCGTTGGGTTCTCGATTAACCTTCATCCGCTCGCGCCCCCCTGAGTCACACTAGCGATCGCGGGGCGGCTGATAGCCGCCCGTCACATTTTTCCTTATTTCAATGGATTTTTTGGTACTTCAACTCGATAACGACAAGGATTTGGGTTGGTCATCTTGTAAGTGAGTCCATACACATTATTTAGAATGAAAAACTTTTATTGAAAATAATTATAAACTTTGGTAAACAAAAATTAAAAAAAATAACGTCATAATATTCTTTCTGGGCTTACTGCCTAATGACTAAACTATCACACTCTGTTCAATAAATCAAATTGTTCTTCCCTAAAAAACAAACAAACTGATAAATAAAATGAATAAAGGCGTTTAATTTTTTTATGCTCTAAGGCATTCATGTTGAAACGCTCTGAAACTAGGTTTGAAAGTGTGTACATACAAAAACTTATTTATTTGTACAATACATTTTCAAGATAAAATTGGCAAAAAATATTTCAAATGAATATAATTGGAAGAAGTGACATAGAAATGTAAAAACAATGATTCGCTACCCTAATAGACTCAGAAGCAATACGAGTAGGTACCAAAGCAAACATCACAAATGATAAATGAAACTCAGGTTCTTATCGGCATTTCTTCCGAAACATACATAGCTACTCATAAGGAGGCTGAATGAAGTGAAAAAATATACTTACATTTCACCGTGGACGTTCAAAAAAATGTTGCGCTGCCGATCGCGGGGCGGCAGTTAGCCGCCAAACTTAGTCACTCAAACTTTGAACGTGTACTGACAGCCACCAACATAACGCAGGAGGAAAAGGTTAACGACATCTTGCGGAGGAAAGTCCAACTAGAGAATACAACTGCACTTTCCCGATCTCTTGCGTGCCAGTTATGTTTTGCCACGCAAAATTCATCGAGGGCGGCAGTTTGCCGCCCACGCGAGCGGATGAAGGTTAAAGTGGCTACAACTTTGGTTCGGCCGCTAAAATTAATTTGCCTGCACTCTGGTTGCACGGTCATTGATTATAGCTTCCAGTGGTTCTGCAGTTGAACAAAAAGGCGTTCAAATCAGTTAGGGTTCAACAAAACATCGGCTGAGCTGCACTGGTTAGACTAAAATACGAATAGTTCACAGTTCCATTTACTAAACATTCATGCAACAATTGAAAAACTTCCAGGACTGAAGATGGAATTTATGTCTAACTGTTGTTGCTTTACTGGAATAGTCATGAGATCACAACGATTACCCAGCTGATCTCTCTTCCGTCCAATGTTATTTTTAGGAACTATCAACTTGAAGTGTTCTCGGATGGATAGGGATAAGATAGAGTATTTATTTCTCACACTTATAGTTGGGTACCTGATTTCCTCCCAGTTAACTCATTGGTTCCTCATTAGGTACCTGATTTCCTCCCAAACCCTCATTGGTCACCGAATGGTCATTGTGCAGAATTTCAGCGCTCTACAAAAATAAAATAGGCCATGCCATACCGTCACGAAAAGTATCATTGTAAAAAAACTATTCTGGTTTCTGTTCGGAAGTAAAATTTAGTTTAAATTGATTCAGATGTGCCTTTTGAATTGATTCTGTATTTTAGAAATTACTTTAGTAAGAGAAGGAGGTACGTTTTAGGCGGAAGACTATTTGGCCAGCCCGTTACCGTTAAACTACGTAGATGATTGATTGATTGAAGTTTTTATTTACTTAATCAGGGTTACATAGGGCCTTAGGGCCCTCTCTTCCCGTAACCCAGAAAGGGTTGTTAAATATCCTACCTCGATCACTCGGGTAAACATGTTCTGTAAATAAAATCAAGACATAAATATCTACTCTTCGACATTTGTGATAATAACATAATTATGTCCCTATAGACCTCATAGACCTGCATAGACCTCAACACCTGCATAGACCTCAACACAAGGTTTATTTAATGTTTCCGGTTGTTTCTGAATAATTTATTGATAACATTTTTGTTAAAATGTTTTTAAACTCAGCCACTGATTTTCCCAGATCAAATTGGTCAGTGAAATCGTTATATGTTCAGATTGCATGAGAACAATACGACTTATTATAGATTGCCGTTCGACGTAGTGGAACTTGCAGTGATGCATTCCTAGTTTGTCCGATCATGGACATCTTTCAAAAATCTATACTCTTCGGCTAAGTACTTTGGAGTTCCTAACTTCATATTTTTTAAAACCATGGTGGCTACAGCACATTGAATTGCTTCCGAGTCTACCAAGGTAGCGGAAGCTTTGTTTTCACTTTTCAAGGTCGAAAAAAAAAGTTCTCCAAAATCAAAATTTTCACTCGCGTTTTGCGTTTCAGACCTTTCTGAACAATTTTGGTTCAGTGTCTGTGTGTCTGTGTGTCTGTCTGTCTGTCATGAATTCCTTGTAACGCGCATAACTATACGAAGTTATTGTCCGATTTCAATTAAATTTTCAGGGATTGTGCGGGTTGGTGTGTAGACGGTCCCCTATGAAAATCATCATCCCCGGACTGATAGAAGCGACTGCGCATGCGCAAACGTGAATTCCTTGTAACGGCCATAACTTCTACATTTTCCACTCGATTTCAATGAAATTTTCAGGGATTGTGCGGGTTGGTGTGTAGACGGTCCCCTATGAAAAAATAATATAAAATGGAAAAATAATAAAACAAAAACCTTTTTAACAAAAAAATGGACCGACCTCAAAAATGATGTCCGTGAACACCAAAAAGGAAAAAATAATAATCTCAGCGAAAACACACTGAAGTATTAGGTTGTTGGATATAAATATCTTGTCAACAGATGGTATGTTGGAATACCAAATATTATTTGTAATGTGATTCACACTCATTGTCACACTCATATCCTCCATCATACGATAGCAGTGACGTACTACCCAATAGTTTTGGAACACTTATCTCTACTCGTATTCATGTTTTGTAAAACTCACCAGATCATGTGAGTATTACTTAATAACTACAGTGTATCCAGATAGGTAGGTAGGTACGCATTGAAGTCGCCGCCGTGCCCACCTGTAGACACAAAGTAATCACCTTCCTTACTCGATGATCTGGTTAGCATTACAAGAGTAAGTACCTACCATTGAGTTACAATGTGCTCCCCAAACTATCAGGTACCTAGTACGTCTCTGCTGCCATATGAGTATGATAGTAAGTGTGAACCTCCCTAGGAATGGTTGTGACGAGTAATTTGAGACTCTATTATTACATGGGACTGTTTATTTTATTGGTGGATATATTATATTGTAGCAACATACCTTCGGAATCGTTGTTACCTAATTAACGTTCAAAACCGTCCACAATTTTAGACAAAAAGATATATACGTTCATACTAGGTGTGGAAGCATGTCTGTGGTATGGGAGGTATGTACCTATATTTCCGAAAACGAATAAAATGTTGGTAAGTAGAACATCTAGGAGACGTTTGTGTCTTCAGGTGGGCACGGCGGCGACTTCAATGCGTACCTACCTACGTATCTGGATACACTGTGGTTATTAAGTAATACTCACATGATCTGGTGAGTATTACAAAACATGAATACGAGTAGAGATAAATGTTCCAAAACTATTGGGTAGTATGTCACTGCTATCGTATGATGGAGGATATGAGTGTGACAATGAGTGTGAATCACATTACAAATAATATTTGGTATTCCAACATACCATCTGTTGACAAGATACTTATTTATATCCAACAACCTAATACTTCAGTGTGTTTTCGCTGAGATTATTATTTTTTCCTTTTTGGTGTTCACGGACATCATTTTTGAGGTCGGTCCATTTTTTTGTTAAGAAGGTTTTTGTTTTATTATTTTTCCATTTTATATTATTTTTTATTTCTCACTTTTTAGTGGTCCTCAATTTGAATCAGAAATTAATTTACCCGCAGTTTTTCGATCAGTTTTCGCAATGTAGATCTACTTCAATACTGTGCATCATTTCAGTAAGGTGAACTAGAAGCCATAGGGTGGACGACATTTTGTAATCCGGATCAGTTTCCATACGTGTACATGAGTTTCCGTTTATGGATCAGTTTCAGGAGGTATTTGGGTCACTTTCCTTCTTAGCCATCTACTCTCATATCCCTTAACTGTTCGACTTCCCTCATATATCGTAGGTACTTGGTAGTTCTGACAACACAATTCAACAACTCAACCATGACATGATTGACGAGGGAGCTAAGTGCTACATCCACTTGATAGAAAACCGTTTATCACCTAACTGCACTATATACCTCATATTTGCTACGGCACTATTCAGTTCTGACGATCTCCTATACCATTACCTACCCTACTATTTATGAATGACGAAGAAGCGATGTGCTACACCCACTTGGTAGAATACCCTCTCATCACCTAACTGTACTATATACCTCATATTTGGTACAGCACAATGTACTTCTGAAGATCTCCTATACCATTACCTACCCAACTATATTATGGATGACGAAGAAGCGATGTGCTACACCCACTTGGTAGAATACCCTCTCATCACCGAGTTGTACTATATACCTCATATTTGGTACAGCACAATGTACTTCTGAAGATCTCCTATACCATTACCTACCCAACTATATTATGGATGACGAGGAAGCTATGTGCTACACCCACTTGGTAGAATACCCTCTCATCACCGAGTTGTACTATATACCTCATATTTGGAATGGCACTACGCAGTTATGGCAATCTCCTATACTATTGCCTACGCAACTCTACTATTGATGACGAGGAAGCTATGTGCTACACCCACTTGGTAGAATACCCTCTCATCACCAAGTTGTACTACATACCTCATATTTGGTACAGCACAATGTACTTCTGAAGATCTCCTATACCATTACCTACCCAACTACATTATGGATGACGAAGAAGCGATGTGCTACACCCACTTGGTAGAATACCCTCTCATCACCGAGTTGTACTATTTACCTCATATTTGGTACAGCACAATGTACTTCTGAAGATCTCCTATACCATTAAATACCCAACTATATTATGGATGACGAGGAAGCTATGTGCTACACCCACTTGGTAGAATACCCTCTCATCACCAAGTTGTACTATATACCTCATATTTGGTATGACACTACGCAGTTATGGCAATCTCCTATACTATTGCCTACCCAACTGTATTATTGATGACGAGGAAGCTATGTGCTACACCCACTTGGTAGAATACCCTCTCATCACCAAGTTGTACTATATACCTCATATTTAGTATGACACTACGCAGTTATGGCAATCTCCTATACTATTGCCTACCCAACTGTATTATTGATGACAAGGAAGCTATGTGCTACACCCACTTGGTAGAATACCCTCTCATCACCTAACTGTACTATTTTATTTCTTTTATTTGGTACGGCACTATGCAGTTCCGACGATCTCCTATACCATTACCTACCCAACTATATTATGGATGAGGAAGAAGCTATGTGCTACACCCACTTGGTAGAATACCCTCTCATCACCTAACTGTACTATTTCATTTCTAATATTTGATACAGCACTATGCAGTTGATT
The DNA here is from genome assembly GCA_009739505.2 of Apolygus lucorum. Lineage (NCBI taxonomy): Eukaryota > Metazoa > Arthropoda > Insecta > Hemiptera > Miridae > Apolygus > Apolygus lucorum. The sequence goes on along the minus strand of CM019181.2, from coordinate 56,072,080 downwards.
CTGACGATCTCCTATACCATTACCTACCCAACTATATTATGGATGACGAGGAAGCTATGTGCTACACCCACTTGGTAGAATACCCTCTCATCACCGAGTTGTACTATTTACCTCATATTTGGTACAGCACAATGTACTTCTGAAGATCTCCTATACCATTACCTACCCAACTATATTATGGATGACGAGGAAGCTATGTGCTACACCTACTTGGTAGAATACCCTCTCATCACCAAGTTGTACTATATACCTCATATTTGGTATGACACTACGCAGTTATGGCAATCTCCTATACTATTGCCTACCCAACTGTATTATTGATGACGAGGAAGCTATGTGCTACACCCACTTGGTAGAATACCCTCTCATCACCAAGTTGTACTATATACCTCATATTTAGTATGACACTACGCAGTTATGGCAATCTCCTATACTATTGCCTACCCAACTGTACTATTGATGACGAGGAAGCTATGTGCTACACCCACTTGGTAGAATACCCTCTCATCACCTAACTGTACTATTTTATTTCTATTATTTGGTACGGCACTATGCAGTTCTGACGATCTCCTATACCATTACCTACCCAACTATATTATGGATGAGGAAGAAGCTATGTGCTACACCCACTTGGTAGAATACCCTCTCATCACCTAACTGTACTATTTCATTTCTAATATTTGGTACAGCACTATGCAGTTCTGACGATCTCCTATACCATTACCTACCCAACTATATTATGGATGACGAGGAAGCTATGTGCTACACCCACTTGGTAGAATACCCTCTCATCACCGAGTTGTACTATATACCTCATATTTGGAATGGCACTACGCAGTTATGGCAATCTCCTATACTATTGCCTACCCAACTGTATTATGGATGACGAGGAAGCTATGTGCTACCCCCACTTGGTAGAATACCCGCTCATCACCGAGTTGTACTATATACCTCATATTTGGAATCGCACTACGCAGTTATGGCAATCTCCTATACTATTGCCTACCCAACTGTATTATGGATGACGAGGAAGCTATGTGCTACCCCCACTTGGTAGAATACCCTCTCATCACCGAGTTGTACTATATACCTCATATTTGGAATGGCACTACGCAGTTATGGCAATCTCCTATACTATTGCCTACCCAACTGTATTATGGATGACGAGGAAGCTATGTGCTACCCCCACTTGGTAGAATACCCGCTCATCACCGAGTTGTAGTATATACCTCATATTTGGAATCGCACTACGCAGTTATGGCAATCTCCTATAGTATTGCCTACCCAACTGTATTATTGATGACGAGGAAGCTATGTGCTACACCCACTTGGTAGAATACCCTCTCATCACCAAGTTGTACTATATACCTCATTTGGTACAGCATAATGTACTTCTGAAGATCTCCTATACCATAACCTACCCAACTATAGTATGGATGACGAGGAAGCTATGTGCTACACCCACTTGGTAGAATACCCTCTCATCACCTAACTGTACTATATACCTCATATTTGGTACAGCACAATGTACTTCTGAAGATCTCCTATACCATAACCTACCCAACTATATTATGGATGACGGAGAAGCGATGTGCTACACCCACTTGGTGGAATACCCTCTCATCACCAAGTTGTACTATATACCTCATATTTGGTATGACACTATGCAATTATGGCAATCTCCTATACTATTGCCTACCCAACTATATCATGGATGAAGAGGAAGCTATGTGCTACACCCACTTGGTAGAATACCCTCTTATCACCTAACTGTACTATATACCTCATATTTGGTACAGCACAATGTACTTCTGAAGATCTCCTATACCATAACCTACCCAACTATATTATGGATGACGGAGAAGCGATGTGCTACACCCACTTGGTGGAATACCCTCTCATCACCTAGTTGTACTACATACCTCATATTTGGTACAGCACAATGTACTTCTGAAGATCTCCTATACCATAACCTACCCAACTATATTATGGATGACGAGGAAGCTATGTGCTACACCCACTTGGTAGAATACCCTCTCATCACCAAGTCGTACTATATACCTCATATTTGGTACAGCACAATGTACTTCTGAAGATCTCCTATACCATAACCTACCCAACTATATTATGGATGACGAGGAAGCTATGTGCTACACCCACTTGGTAGAATACCCTCTTATCACCTAACTGTACTATATACCTCATATTTGGTACAGCACAATGTACTTCTGAAGATCTCCTATACCATAACCTACCCAACTATATTATGGATGACGGAGAAGCGATGTGCTACACCCACTCGGTGGAATACCCTCTCATCACCAAGTTGTACTATATACCTCATATTTGGTACAGCACAATGTACTTCTGAAGATCTCCTATACCATAACCTACCCAACTATATTATGGATGACGAGGAAGCTATGTGCTACACCCACTTGGTAGAATACCCTCTTATCACCTAACTGTACTATATACCTCATATTTGGTACAGCACAATGTACTTCTGAAGATCTCCTATACCTAACCTACCCAACTATATTATTGATGACGAGGAAGCTATGTGCTACACCCACTTGGTAGAATACCCTCTCATCACCAAGTTGTACTATATACCTCATATTTGGTACAGCACAATGTACTTCTGAAGATCTCCTATACCATAACCTACCCAACTATATTATGGATGACGAGGAAGCTATGTGCTACACCCACTTGGTAGAATACCCTCTTATCACCTAACTGTACTATATACCTCATATTTGGTACAGCACAATGTACTTCTGAAGATCTCCTATACCTAACCTACCCAACTATATTATTGATGACGAGGAAGCTATGTGCTACACCCACTTGGTAGAATACCCTCTCATCACCAAGTTGTACTATATACCTCATATTTGGTACAGCACAATGTACTTCTGAAGATCTCCTATACCATAACCTACCCAACTATATTATGGATGACGAGGAAGCTATGTGCTACACCCACTTGGTAGAATACCCTCTTATCACCTAACTGTACTATATACCTCATATTTGGTACAGCACAATGTACTTCTGAAGATCTCCTATACCATAACCTACCCAACTATATTATGGATGACGGAGAAGCGATGTGCTACACCCACTTGGTGGAATACCCTCTCATCACCAAGTTGTACTATATACCTCATATTTGGTATGACACTATGCAATTATGGCAATCTCCTATACTATTGCCTACCCAACTATATCATGGATGAAGAGGAAGCTATGTGCTACACCCACTTGGTAGAATACCCTCTTATCACCTAACTGTACTATATACCTCATATTTGGTACAGCACAATGTACTTCTGAAGATCTCCTATACCATAACCTACCCAACTATATTATGGATGACGAGGAAGCTATGTGCTACACCCACTTGGTGGAATACCCTCTCATCACCGAGTTGTACTATATACCTCATATTTGGTACAGCACAATGTACTTCTGAAGATCTCCTATACCATAACCTACCCAACTATATTATGGATGACGAGGAAGCTATGTGCTACACCCACTTGGTAGAATACCCTCATCACCTAACTGTACTGTTTCATTTCTAATATTTGGTACAGCACTATGCAGTTCTGACGATCTCTTATACCATTACCTACCCAACTATATTATGGATGAGGAGGAAGCTATGTGCTACACCCACTTGGTAGAGTACCCTCTCATCACCTAACTGTACTATTTTATTTCTATTATTTGGTACGGCACTATGCAGTTCCGACGATCTCCTATACCATTACCTACCCAACTATATTATGGATGACGAGGAAGCTATGTGCTACACCCACTTGGTAGAATACCCTCTTATCACCTAACTGTACTATATACCTCATATTTGGTACAGCACAATGTACTTCTGAAGATCTCCTATACCATAACCTACCCAACTATATTATGGATGACGAGGAAGCTATGTGCTACACCCACTTGGTAGAGTACCCTCTCATCACCTAACTGTACTATATACCTCATATTTGGTACAGCACAATGTACTTCTGAAGATCTCCTATACCATAACCTACCCAACTATATTATGGATGACGAGGAAGCTATGTGCTACACCCACTTGGTAGAATACCCTCTTATCACCTAACTGTACTATATACCTCATATTTGGTACAGCACAATGTACTTCTGAAGATCTCCTATACCATAACCTACCCAACTATATTATGGATGACGGAGAAGCGATGTGCTACACCCACTTGGTGGAATACCCTCTCATCACCAAGTTGTACTATATACCTCATATTTGGTATGACACTATGCAATTATGGCAATCTCCTATACTATTGCCTACCCAACTATATCATGGATGAAGAGGAAGCTATGTGCTACACCCACTTGGTAGAATACCCTCTTATCACCTAACTGTACTATATACCTCATATTTGGTACAGCACAATGTACTTCTGAAGATCTCCTATACCATAACCTACCCAACTATATTATGGATGACGAGGAAGCTATGTGCTACACCCACTTGGTGGAATACCCTCTCATCACCGAGTTGTACTATATACCTCATATTTGGTACAGCACAATGTACTTCTGAAGATCTCCTATACCATAACCTACCCAACTATATTATGGATGACGAGGAAGCTATGTGCTACACCCACTTGGTAGAATACCCTCATCACCTAACTGTACTGTTTCATTTCTAATATTTGGTACAGCACTATGCAGTTCTGACGATCTCCTATACCATTACCTACCCAACTATATTATGGATGAGGAGGAAGCTATGTGCTACACCCACTTGGTAGAGTACCCTCTCATCACCTAACTGTACTATTTTATTTCTATTATTTGGTACGGCACTATGCAGTTCCGACGATCTCCTATACCATTACCTACCCAACTATATTATGGATGAGGAAGAAGCTATGTGCTACACCCACTTGGTAGAATACTCTCTCATCACCTAACTGTACTGTTTCATTTCTAATATTTGGTACAGCACTATGCAGTTCTGACGATCTCCTATACCATTACCTACCCAACTATATTATGGATGAGGAGGAAGCTATGTGCTACACCCACTTGGTAGAGTACCCTCTCATCACCTAACTGTACAATTATATCCCTAATATTTGGTACGGCACTATGCAGATCTGACGATCCCCTACACTGTTACCTACCCAATCGTGTTATTTGTGTTGAGAGAGCTATGTGCTACACCCACATGGTAGAATACCTACCTAACAGTACTATGATTATCCTTCATATTTGGTAGGAAAACTCACATACTCGAGCATTGATAAACACGTTTGATATGGCTCATGCAGGTTCTGAGCGAATAACCCAGTGTAATTTCCCCCTTTCTCATCACTGCAGCACCTTTTAGTTATCGGAACCCCCCTCATGTAGTATATCATTTTAAAGCTTACAATCAGACCTTCAATTTGTCTATACACAAATGGTCCTCCATCGACTCAGTCGGAAGTCACAGGGCAAGAAGAGTGAATGCGGACCGATATTCCCGAAAACGGGACCCACGTTTTTCAACTTCATTCACACATTTTCGATACTTCTAACAAAGCAAAATGAAATCTGTTTGAAACGGGACCACCAAGGATACTTGTAGAACAAATTTCAAAAAGAACCAGACAGATTGGTACCAGAATAAAGAAATGCAAGCGACTCGGACATACAGAAAAAAAAAAAAAAAAAAAAAAAAAATCGTCGTCCCACGACAACCCGAATTGAGTACCTCCTCTTTCGCGCGCCTTCGGCGCGTTGAAGTCGGTCAAAAATCATCACCTTCGGACTGATAATAGCCACTGCGCATGCTCAAACGTGAATTTCCTTCTAACGGCCATAACTTCCACTTTTTTTACCCGATTTCGATGAAATTTTCAGGGATTATGCGGATTAGGTTGTAGATAGTCCCCAATGAAGATCACCACCTTCGGACTGATAGTAACCACTGCGCATGCGCGAACGTTAATTCCTTGCAACGCCCATCATTTCTACATTTTTAATCTGATTTCAATGAAATTTTCAGGGATGTTACAGATTAGTATTTAGATGGTCCCCTATGAAAATCACCACCTTCGGACTGATAGTAACCACTGCGCATGCGCGAACGTTAATTCCTTGCAACGCCCATCATTTCTACATTTTTAATCCGATTTCAATGAAATTTTCAGGGATGTTACAGATTAGTATTTAGATGGTCCCCTATGAAAATCACTACCTTCGGACTGATAGTAGCCACTGCGCATGCGCAAACGTGAATTTCCTTGCAACGCCCATCATTTCTACATTTTTAATCCGATTTCAATGAAATTTTCAGGGATGTTACAGATTAGTATTTAGATGGTCCCCTATGAAAATCACTACCTTCGGACTGATAGTAGCCACTGCGCATGCGCAAACGTTAATTCCTTGTAACGGCCATAACTTCTACATTTTCCATCCGATTTCAATGAAATTTTCAGGGATGTTACAGATTAACTTGTTTTGATGTTTTGAGATTAACTACTATGCATCGGATCATCTGTACAATCGGGTTATGGATACGAGGAAGCTATGTGCCACACCCACTTGGCAGACGTTTTTTTTTTTCTTTTTATTTTCAACATACCCAATCTCGCATAATAAGGTGTCACATGCTCGTCCAATTTCAGCCTAAACACAAATCTTATTGTAGCATTTGGTGTTTTTTGTAGCCTATTAATGTCATCGCCAGTCAGGGATGAGGGAACATAATAGGAACATGACTTTTTTTTGCAGCCAACGGTCAATGTCAGCTCAATAAGCCTGGGAACGTCTACCTAGAGCGCGCAATCACGTTGCTAACCGCCCCCAGCGAGTAAAGCCAGCTGAAAAAGATGTCGGTCCGTTGTCATTGGTGTCCCAAGTGCGATATGCTTGAGGCACGCGTTGTTTATGTGATGTTGCTTTGGTAACGGATGGCAAATGATGACAATTGACAATAAAAACATGTAGGTACTGTTATAAATAGAAAGGTTAGTCACGGGCCAGTCACGTTCAGGGATTCTAAACGGACTCCGCCAAAATTGCTAGCTTGATCGTCATTTATTGTCAACGTTTCGATAAGTTCACGGGTTCCGTTGATACTGCGCTTTGTGAAAAGGTTCCACGGGCACGTTAGTGGCCTGAATCAAACCGGCCTGAAACGTTAAATTAACGTGTAGGTGAAAATTGAGGATTTTACATTATGAAGACGAAGTGCTGGTAGGGATGGCTACGACATATCGATATATCGTTCCCTATGTTCACACACCACCTATCTACCATTTTGGCGAAAATGAGGTTTTCTCATTTATATATGTTTATCCACGCCGGGCACACTGGTTAGCTCAAAATTGCTCTATCTAGATCAGGTGAGTCAGAAAACACTAATTTGAACACACCTCGTATCCACATTCGGTTTTTCCTAACCACCTATCAACAGTGAAGAATGGTTTCCACAGCCACAGTTTCCAAATGTAGATAGGTGGTGTGTGAACATAGGTGACGATATGACATTTTATGGTGATTACGGACATGATAGATTACGGTTGATATATCGGTATGTCAATATCGATATATTTACCGATAATGTCGGTAATAATTAATATTAAAATGAATGTATGAGGAGGGACGCAAGTATCTGTGTAAATCATCAAGCATTTTTATTCCAAATTTTTTAGGTACCTACGGGATGGCTTGATTTGAGACTGTTGACTGCAGCTCAAACATGGCTACATGAATGGTTTACACCTACAGTGGCGCTCAGGGCCCAATTATTTGACTTGAGCCAAAAATAATTGAGCCGCTTCTAGATTAAAACTACCTACTATACGAAGTTAAGCTGGTTTTCACAAATTATTTCCAATTTTGAAAGAACCTTGACAATTTATAAATCTAACATTGCAATGGCGAGGGCATCTACGATATTTTACATGTTGTTAGAACCCCTGAGGGTAGTTTATCACCAAATTTGTAACCCCAAAAAACCCCGTGCTATTGACATACCGTAAAACGGGTCAACTATGTGCCAGGGGGGTAAACATGGGCCACTTGTGTTTGTGACCACAAATGGCCCCTAGCGGCCGAAAGAGGAAGTTTCATGTTCAGTAAAAATTCACAAGGGTCGTGGGGGGTTGTAGAATACAAAATCGAAGTGGAAGAACCTCGTGTCTCTTCATCCCTCGTTATCAGAAATCCTCATCAGAAAGTTGGTTTCTGGTGATCTGACGTGTGACCATATTTGTCACATCTGGTGAGACCTGAAGACATTGTCTCCTGATCTCGGTAAATATAAATCATGTAGTACATATCCCTAGCAACAAATTAAGCCCATTACCATTTCTAAATAATATGTGTAGTAGGGGAGATGTTCGATGTTATCAAAAACTCGGAACTTTGGGGTACATCTATGTGCCACTTGATTTTTGTCAGTTTTTGCCAAAAATAGCTACCTATGTGTTTTTTCATTGTTAATTGATGCATCATCTGTGTTCTGAACTTGGCCAGCTGCTTCAGACATCGTCTGGTATCGCCAGAATCAGATTAAAAAAAAAAAAATCCTCCGAAGAAAATTTCCGAAAATTTATTTCAAGTTTCATGGTAAAATTACTATTCTGATTCCTAAGTAACATCATTTTTAATGCATATTTTTTTAGATACCTTTTTTATATTTTCTATAGTACTTTCCTCATTCTATCTAATTTAGGGACCAAACTTAAGTTCCTCGTTTTAAGTCATTAGGGACAAAAGTGTCAAATCGTATTAAGTGTTTTTAAGTCGTTTTAAGTGTCAAATTGCCAAAGTACCTTTATCCTTGTTAATTCCATTTGGTCCGAATAAAAGCTTTTGTTAGAATTATTGTGGATTAATGTTTTCAATGCCTTTCAATAGAAACCAACCAGTTGGTCAAAGAAACCAACTTCTAAATAAATGAAAATTGGATAGAACAATTTTTTTACAGTTTAAAGAAGGTGAAGGCCCAAAGATGAGATGCCTAGATGAGATGCCTACAACAATGTTCCAGATTGAATTTTTAATGTGTTTTAGAGCCAGGAGATTGGGTGGCCCATAGTTGTACCTCCCGTGGGTACAAGAATGTGCCACGAAGAAAAAAATCCCCCACCTCACCTATTCATCATAGATTTTTTCCCAAAAGCAGAATTTGAAAGCTGAGATGTGTAGGTATGATGGCTAAAATCCGCAAGGGGTTAGCATTTTTTCCCCCGGAGTTATTAAACAAAAACCTTAAAAAGTGGCACATAGTTGACCCGTTTTACGGTAGTACTCTAAAACCATGACATTTTCGAACTTTTGACGTGACAACGTCTTATAAATTGGTTTGCCGGGTGACACTTCAAGAAACTGCGTTACGCTCCGCTCTTGTATGCGCTCACAATGAGAGCGAGTGAGAGGCATGCGTCCCTTCCATTTCTCTCGCTCTTTCTCTCTTCCGCTTAAGAGCGAGAGAGACAGAGCGAGAGAGATAGGCATACACACCGGTTCATGTCTTGCGCTTCTATTTAGGCGCCTGCATACAATTTTACACGTTGCCAGTTAATTGTAAAACGATTGTGTAGTGATAATGTGAAGGTAGTTTCGTCCATCGCAACAATTCAAACAGCAAAGGTAAATAATTTCAGACTGATAATATAACATGATGAAATAAATGACGTTTATTTCGTTTCTCAACCAATAATAATTTGTTTAAATTTCGAATTTCTCTCTTCGAGCTCAAATAAAATTTTGTTAATATGAAATTCAGTGCGAATTTCATATTATGTTTTAAATATAATTCTTTGTATAAATAAATGTTTTAAATTGTTACTATTATTTTATCCTTCTTCCTACTATACGAATGAATATTAACATTAAAATTATTTTACCACTCAAAGTCGTTGTCACGTAATAAAACTTTCGCCCGTATACCGACTTTACAGGCAACCAATAATTTTTTTTCTGATGTCAAACTATAAATTTCGATAGTTCATAACCAGTAAAACATTTTTAGTAGGTTAAATACTAACTTCAACCGGATTTTCCAAGTATATCTTCTGAAAAATGTCGATAAATGTCTTCCTAAATGATGTTTGTAATTTTTTTAATCGATTTCAATCAACCAACTTCTTCAACTCCTTTTTCCAAGTTGTTCTTCCGATATTTCGAAATATCGATACATGCTCTCCGATATATCGAAGGTATTGATATCTCATTTACGATATATCATTGGATCAGTACATCGATATATTTCATTCGATATGCCATACCTAAGTGCTGGACTAGATCGGGTGCCCGTTTTATGCCAAAAGAACCTAATACAATTTATATTGTAAACTTGTATGTAAAAATATATAAAATTAAGTTTATAAAATGTATGTAAACTTCTGAGAGTCGAATGAGGAGAACATTTTGATAGGTGAAGGACGAAGAGAGACTGACGCCTAAAGTCGAGACCATTACCCTAGAACATTTGGATTATCGGCGTACTACTCACACCTGTGGTTTGTTTGGAAAATCTTTCTATTAGAAGCCACGACAATCGGGATAGGAGTCCATCGTACTGCAGTAATTCCAGTTCACTTCATAAATCCTTCATATTATGACTACTTGATAGTAGACACAGCTTCAAATAGAACTCAAGGATATTACTTTGCCATCTTGAAGGAATAAACCGATTTGCATCCGCTCATTATCAGAAAATATGAGAATTTATGACTCTGACAATTTCTCCGCAATTTGCTATTTTGATCTTGTTCAACCACGCTGGAAAAGATACATCTATGCTGTCCGCTTTTGTGAGAACTATTAGTCAAAATCTTAAGAAAAACGATTTAAATTGTTTTACAAACTGTTGAAAGCCTCAATTGCGAGGGGAGAAATCCGGAGAGTTCGAGATTTATCGATCTAAAAACCGCAATATAATTGGCCCTTACGGGAGGATTATGAAGGGAGGATTTTTATAAAGGAAGACCAGATGTGACTGTCGCCACTCGGAGGGGGACGAGAGACTCCAAACTGTGGGGAATCCAAACTGCCCAGACGTCTGATTGCTTCCTTGAAGCTTGTTCTCCCTTCGATAGATTGATTTTCAAGACCCGTCCGAGAGACATCCCTCCAGAAAGACGTATGTCCGTCGTTAATTGTTGAAGGTCTTCAACCGACTCCCATCTTTCCCGCACGTTGGCAACCTTAAACGAGTTTACTCCCCTCAAATGTTGGTGGGTTGATGGGTATCGGCTATTTGAAAAGGACACGTTTCCTACCCTCGAAAAAAACGGAGAAAACAATAAGGGAAAATCTCCCCCTCATCGTCCGTCGTCTTCTTGTGGAATTTACGGATTCCCGTCCGTCAAGATTACGGTCGAGCGGTTTGAAAGTTTTTGGGAGCCGGGAGGTTGGAAGGAAAAGTTTCATTTTGTTGCCCTTCGTCGGATCGGTGCGATTCTAAGGGGGTTCGTTGGAACGCCGCAGGAATTTCTGAGGACTGTTCATTATTAGTCCGGGAAGCCAGTGGGAAAACAATAAAGACAAACGGATTACATGGAGCAAATAGGGAAGCGAAGTTTCTTTATACTCGTGCGAAAAGGTGAGAAAAACTCGCATTTTATCCTGAAAAGGCCATGTGTTGCCGCATGAGGCAAAGTACGCTGAACCGTCACTCTTGAAATTAATGAGTTCAGACGCGGTGTTTCGTTTCATAGAGCAATGCCAACTCAGTCGAATTTATCGAGTTATGAAATTTTACGCTGATTTCAAATTTACCATGTAATAATGATTAATCCATTTCAAGCCGAGGGTAGAAATAACAGAGTAATGGGGTTTTTACAGAATGGCGGCCGAAATGAGGCATACTTTGCTCCCCAATCGAGAGCAAAAATGCTCCAAATTTTATGAATTCAACATTTTATAGGATTTGAGAGGTCTCAGTTTTCCAAATCGATATGATTTATCCATTTCATTGTTAAAAACGCTGCAAATCATTGCTCAAAGGTTTATTATTTTCTGTATAGATCACCCTTCTGTATAGATCACTGGTTCTCCATCAATAGCACCTACCACCATCTGTATTCTCCATTGACCTTCCCTCTCAAATTTCAGCTTCCTGCGTTCAATAGGGTTGAAAATGGCTTCGGAGCTCACTCAGCTGATCAGTGATCTGAAGAGTGAAGAAGCCTTTGAGCAATGATTTGCAGCGTTTTTTACCCACCAACATTTTTTTTACCTACCAACTTTTTTTTACCTACCAGCTAGGTACTACCTACCACACCATACTGGCTTCACACATTCACAATCAAGTTTATTAGAAAGAACTAAACGCTTCACACTCGATTGGAAAAATAGAAAGCTTTATATGGAAATTTGATTACTGGTTACGCAGAAGGCAAAACTGTAAACAAATCGAAGAAGTGAACAGCGATCGCATTTTAGTCCGATAAAATTTGAATGGAGATTAGACCTCTTTTGCGATTCACACTCGTGATTCTGTTTTATCGAAGGGAAACCGTCAAGTACTCGTAGGGACCGAACGGTTTGTCCTACAGAGCTCCGGGTGGTCTCAAAAATTTTTAAAAATTCAATACTATTTAAAATTGGTGAAAAAACGATACCTTTATTTCGAGAGTTTTCGAGCTAGGGCACTCTTGAAAATTTCAACCTTCAATTTTCACCCCTTAGAAGTGACCTACATCAACCAAAAGCTTCGCGGCACAACTAGACCCCAAATGGAGCCCATATACCAAATTTGAACCAAATCGGTCCAGTGTTGCTAAGAAAAGTGCCGCGTACGGCGTACGGCGTACGGCGGACGGACGGAAATTTTTTTATTCGATTTTCGTATTCTACGTACCTTGAAACGTAAAACATCAAATTTTGAGGGGGGGTTAAATTTTTTTTTTCTTGCTCGATTCCAAAGGCTTATTATTGAAAATAATAAACCAAAATCTGAAAAAAAAAATCTAGGTAAAATTTAAAAATCTATTCATGGACCGGAATCTGTTTCAACTTATGGCCCAGAACGCTCACTCGCCCAGGATCGAATTTGAACCACCATAATCACGCTTTCGGCCAAAAAAATTCGCCAAATCTTATTGAGCTCCCGAATGTCGAAGACTTTTTTTTTTGAACAGTTTAGGAACTGCATGAACGAGAAAAAATTCTTCCACGAAGATAAATTCTTAATAATTAATTATTTAATTCTTAAACAATTAATAAAATTCATTCCACTATTTCAATATTCAAAAAAATCATTATTATGACGATGCAAATATACATCAGTGGCCGGAAATGGGTTAATGCATTATTAAATAATTAATACATTATTTATTTGCGGTATTAATGACCACTGAAAACCTTGAAAAACACATTGTTGGCCCGGTTTTTTGAGATATGGACTCCTCAGAGTTGTCGAGAAATGTTGGCCAACGGAGTCATTCCTTCTTTGGTTATTATGGATATTTTGGAGCAATTTTGGGATTTCTAGCTACATCGTAGGTTGGTTACCATCTGACGAGACACATACATGAAAATGTTAAATTTTAGGTTTCCTTTTAGAATGTTTTAAAACAAATTGTCATGAAGGAAATTTTCCGTATTAAAAAGTGGGGGAAAGTAATCACGCTTTACGCTGATACATTGCGATATGAATATATCGTCGAACTCACAGCAACACCACGTATCACAAATTTTTCAAATTTCACAGGAGGGCAAGAACGCTGCAAATTATTTGACAAAGGTTTATCATTTTCCTGTATAGATCACTCTTCTGCGAAGATCACAGCTAGCCATTGTCAATATTTATTTACTTTTTGTCAATATTTATTTACTTTTTATCTACCAACCAAAGGTACCTACCTACTAGGGCATTTTTGAAAATTTCAACCCCAACCACCAACCAAATGGAAATGGAGGTTGAATGATGGCAGCTCGGACATGGAGCAGACTTGGCGGGCTAAGATAAGCAAGTATGATAAAGATGATTTACGGCAAGCGGTGTCGGAGCTAAAAGGAGTGGCACCCAACAACATCAAGGTGATGGCTGCAACCTTGTCATGGCGCGGGGTGTGGTGCGGGAAAAGTGCCACGGAGTTGCGTGAGTTGGGCATCTCGGTAATCGTACTCCGTGGTATCACCACCCGTGTCCTGCTCGGCTCGTATTTAAACTGGTGGTCGTTTTATAGAGGCACTTCCCTTCATCCCTCTCTCCCACCCCCACCTTCTTCATCTTCCCTCATCCTGGGCGTCCTCCCCATTATATTTGATTTATTTATTCATTTTCGTTTATGGCGTGCCCCCTCCGTCATAAAAGACATTTTGTCTTTGAGGGGAGTTTGAAAAAAAATAAATAAAAATAAAAATAAATAAATAAATATTTACAATGACAAAGCTGTGATCTTTGCAGAAGAGTGATCTATACAGGAAAATAATAAACCTTTGTGAAATAATTTGCAGCGTTTTTTTACCTAGGTACCAACTTTTTTTACCAACCAACCAAAAGTAGGTACTACCTACCACACCATACTGCCTTTACACCTTCACAATAAAGTTTATTACGAAGAACTAAACGGTTCACACTCGATTCGAAGAAATAGCGAGCTTCATATGGAAATTTGATTACTGGTGGCTCAGAAAGCAAAACTGAATACAAATCGAAGAAACGAACAACGATTGCATTTTGGTTAGCTAAAATTTCAACGGAGATTAGACCTCTTTGGTGATTCACACTCGTGATTCTGTTTTATCGAAGGAAAAACTTCAAGTACTCGTAGGGAGCAAACGGTTTGCCCTAGAGAACTCCGGGTGGTCTCAAAAATTTTTTAAGATTCAATACTATTTAAAATTGGTAAAAAAAGATACCTTTATTTCCAGAGTTTTCGAGCTAGGGCACTCTTGAAAATTTCAACCCTAAATTTTCATCCCTTAGAAGTGACTGACATCAACCAAAAGCTTCGCGGCACAACTAGACCCCAAATGAAGCCCATTTACCAAATTTGAACCAAATCGGTCCTGTGTTGCTAAGAAAAGTGACGGACGGAAAATTTTTTATTCGATTTTTGGATTCTTCGTACCTACTTTGAAACGTAAACCAACAAATGGGGGGGGGGTTATTTTTTTTTTTACATTATTGAAAATAATAAACCAAAAACCGATTTTCAATGACTTTTCAAAATAAAAGATAGAATTTCCTAACACAAATATTCATTGATGAATAATGGACGTCATTTTACAACTATTCGATGGTCTTTTCTAGACTATCTAGAAAATGCATCTACTAGAAGTTCGATTTTGATGAAAAATCGTATTATAAGCGGTGTTGTTCCGCAGAGCCAGGCTGATATATGTAGGGTCCATAATGTTGACATATTATGTCTTTCGAACTGAGTAGCTGGTCCATGGGTGCATGAATGGACTTTTTCTAATTCACTTAATACCGTTATTTGGTTGAAGACCAAATTCGATGTTGTTTCTTCGAAAACAACAAAAAGCTCCATCATATTGTGCGTAGAAGTGTCGAGTGTTACAGTTACGCCTTATTCATCCTTTAAGACGGATGATAATATCTTGATGACATGCTATCATCTTTATGAGCCGTCAGATGGTACTTCAAGAAACCCGTAAAATGGAGGGCACATCAGAATCCCCATCAACATTAGTACTATAACTGTAGAACCAAGCATTAGTACCTCCTAGGGAAAACTTGTTGGTTGTTGGACGCCATGCAGAGAAACTCCTACAAACTAACTTGTCTAATCAGATGGCTGGAGAGGAGTAATGAACCTCCCGTGGAACTTGACGTGCTCCGACTAATAGCATTTCGCCTGCCCCGCTATCTGGAGCGGTGGGAACTCCAATGTAATATACCTGCCTTGATATGATCGGTCGTAGAATGAAACCTTGGGAGACAGTTGCGGTTATAGCGCGTTGATGAAGCTTTCAGCTCAGTGAGATGGTCTCAAGGAGACGACTTGAGGCTTTCTGAATGAGAATAGGAAAACCATTAAACTTTTGCTGAATGAAGTTAGGTACCGTAGATGTACCCAACTTCGGTCATGTCCCCTAACTTCGGCCATTTCAAATATTGGTGGTACTGATGAAGCTGTGCTCTTCAGGGGTCATTAAAAACTTTCAGTTTTTTCTCAATTTCAACAGGTGTCTTTGGGGCCTAATGTTGATATCTCCCGCGCTTGTTACTCTTATCACTTTCCCATGGAAAAAATCAAAATGTAAACAAGCAGTTTAGACATTTTTCAGCTTGTATGCTTTATAACTATTGTAGTTTTTGATGTGATGTGATCTTAGAACTTGCCCTTACCGTTTCATGTTCTTAGTTTAGTGTTCTTGAAGGTGAGTGATAAGTCATTTTTTTACTTCGTGTTTTGAGGGAGTTCTGGGGAGTTTTTTCCGATAACTGAGTCAGTGTACCTAACTTCGGCCATGGGGGGTCCGTCTCGAAGATAGAAAATAAGTGGACGTGAGTACCAAAACTATAATCCGATATATATGGAAAACGCTCTGAAGGAGGAAATTGTCAATTCGGAAGGCATCCTAAAAATATGCAATGCCCAGATCGACTTTGCAGGATAAGATAAATAAGAAGAATCCTCTCAAGGGTCACCCCAATGCATTTCCATTTTCACTCTAATGTAGTGATATTATTTTAATGACTAGTCTTGAGTTTATAGTCGTTTGAGAATATTACACAAAGCTTTCAAGAGAAGACAGATAAGTTAATATTACCAATGAATGTTTTAAATGTTGTACAAATAATTTTGGCTGTTTTATGACTAGTGTGACGATCTCGTATTTTTGACATTATTAGCACTGATAATGATGATATTTTTGAAATGTCGACCTAAAAATTACCATGATTTGAAGTTTTAAAATTCAAATAATCAGTTCATGTTTGAAAAGCTTTACAGATATTTTTTACTGCATTTCGCCTTTGTTTGGATGTTTTCCATGATATTCCTAAGGTTTTATTGTATTATAGGTGTTCCAAAAAAGTCTTTGTATGGTTTTTATAATTTTTAAATTCGAAAAAGCTTTTTTAAAAAATTATTCGGCGGCCGAAGTTACAATATAATTACTACTTCTTCGTTTTTAATACATTTTTCATAGGTGGCCGAAGTTGGAGCACAACGGTACCTAACTTCGGCCACACTTCAAGTTTTTAAAAAAGGCCAAAGTTGTGATGATAAAAAAAATTTATAGTGACATCCTATAGAGCAGATCTGCTGCCATCTAAATTATTTTTTTCAGATTTTTACTCATATATTTGACTTTGAATAAACTCAAAAAACCTTCAAAAGTGGCCGAAGTTGGGTACATCTACGGTAAATGTTTGGACTTACCCTCATTTATTTGTCTACCTATCGTTCTTTCTTTGTCTTGAAAATTTCGGGCATAGATCTTTTGTGATCACCCAGCCCTTAGATACGTTTATCTTACAGATGAAAATATAAATAGTAGAGAGTGCAGTGACAATTTTCTCATCCATTTGAATTACTTTTCTTTCCAAATTTCAGATAGACTTTAGAAAGAAAAAACATTATGCATATCTGCTAATTTTTTGAGTGAGATCAAGTACAGAAGGGTAAATAAGTTCTGATCGGGCTCACCAAAAATGCCAGCGTCTCTTGAAGTTTTGTATAAGAAGAAGAAGAAGAAAATACATTTTATTTCGATTCATCATATTTACATGCTACATGCTATATTACTGCATATTTAAGAATTTAATTATTATTTGACAATGCAGTAGAATATGTAGTACAACAGTCCATCTGTCTTGGGGAGGGGGGGATACGAGCCAAAATTTTACAATCGTTCTTGTCTTTAATTCAAAATATTCTTTGAGATCTACCAGTTGAATGCAATGAGTTCTGCGACTTCCGGTATCCAAATCTTGTCACCGCTTTGTATTGGAACGTACAATATTCGAATCGTATTTTTAGTATGTTGGTAGTACTGGAAAGACAGACCAGTTTGAATCCCAAAACTACGACTTCGGCGCTGGCTTGAGAGACCTAAAAGGGCCCACAGACGATCAACTAGGTAGACAACCTGGGTTGTCAACTTGCATTTTGGAGTGAATGTTGACCGTCTGTGGGGTGGTTGATGGGCGGAGTTTCAGGTTGACGACAAGGTTGAAAAAGATCAAACCACTTTGATATTTGGTGGGCGGAGCCTCAAGTTGGCAACATTGTTGTAGTGTCTGTGGGCAGGTTGACGACAAGGTTGACGATATCAGTACTGTTCTTGATTGACCACGAGATGGTTGACGTCATAACAGTTGTTCTTCGAGCTCTGAACGAGTCTTTTAATTCGTATTGTGCGAAACGTTTTATTTCCCGCGTCTTTCGCTTTTTTTTTGCATTATTTCGTTCTGTTTTGTTGTGTTTGCTCGTATTATTTCGCCGTATTCTCCTATTATTTCGCCGTGATGTGCACCATACCAAACACCCCGATGTGGGTCGACTTCTTCGCAAAATGGCGAGAATTTCCCGAGGTGTGGAAAATTAAGTCGGACGACTTTAAAGATCGAAATAAGAAGAGAAAAGCATGGGGTACACGTAGGAAGCCTAGGAAGGAACTGAGGTTGACAACCCAGGTTGACAACCTGGTATACCGTCTATGGTAAACCTCAACATCGTGTTGACAACCCAGGTTGTCAACCAAGTTGATCATCTGTGGGCCGCTTAAGCCAATCGATTTTCGGTTTTTGCAACTCGTCCTTTTCAGAAGCAATTGGTTAAGTTACAGCGGAAAAGCCTTCTAACCTCCGATAAACTGTGGAATAAATGGGTGAGAAGCATCAAGCCATTGTATTAAAGTTATCTCACCACACAGACATACCAACTGCTGAAGTTGAACAATATATTCCCAGAGAGCGGACGAGAAGTCACTAAAAGACCTTATCGAGAGCTCTTAAGAGGTTAACTGGAATGCAAATACACGGAGGGGGTGTAGCTCATATCCCTGAGAGTCTGGGATATATGCCACTTCACATCCGTAGCATATGATTCAATCTATTCTTACTTCCAAGAGGATCAACCCCTTGAAACATCGACACATGATAAGGGTAGGTTCAAGTTCGACATTTTTATAGTTGAAGTTGTACGGATTCGTATCCAGTTAAATCAACGAGGTTTGCTGGTAAATCTGTTTTCTAATATGCTATAAGTATCCCTTCACTTTTCAAATTTAGATCTCAACTGATATTATCATGAAAATTGAATGAAATTTGTTTTAACGTAGAAATAATTTATCATACTTCGTTACGATAACATCTATAGAGATCTCCAAGAGTGCAGATGCCATATTTCACAGCTCACGTAACTGATATAATTTCCCGTCATTCTTCAAGAGGTCTCCAAGAGGTACCTAAGCAATTATTTCGTAACCCTCGAATACCGGAGAAAAGTTAGTTTACTCGCACATGTTGTGAATCCTTGTAATAACCTTCGGTGGCTCCCAAGAAGATTTTGTACCAAAGTCCAGCACTTTTGGAAGAACGTACTTCGGTAGGCGTACCGAATATCCCCAACCAGCTCAAATAGGAGATCTAAACGGCACTACAAAGCAAAATCTATGGGTACATGAAGTGACAATAAAAACCTCTTTGAACCAAAACATTCAGCAGCAGCTCCCATATATTTTAACTTGTGAGCTATAAACCTACCATGCTTGACAATCAGCGTGTGAACGTCTTCAGAAAATAGTGCGACAATAAATTTTTATACGAAATTATCACGGATTATTGAATGAATCCGAAATTTCAATGAGAATTCATTAGTTCCTGATTGATGAAATATAAACGTCACAACTGACGTAAATTTAATATCAAATACTTGAATATTACACCATCGGACCGACAAACACGGACAATTATTTCCGTGACTCAACACTGGACTTCTATGGAGGAATGTTTCGAAGTAAAGAAGATTTGCTCTGCAGAACGAGTATTCTTAGACGTCTCTTAGGCATTTGATAAATTTTGGTACATGCGGCTTCAAGCAAAACTACACAGAGATCTCTCTACTCAGTACCATAATATTCTTGACTTTCATCTAAAAGACAGGGACTTCAAAGTTAAAGAAAAACATGAGAACTCCAACTCCGGGAAATAAAAGCAGGAGTACCCGGAGAAAGCATGTTTAGACGGCATCATTTACGGAGGGCAATCCTAGCAATTGGTATTACGACAGAGAAATCCGCGAAATCATCACAGGTATTCGTTACCAACATTCATCGCTGAACCAAAAATTCAACAATTTATTACCCAACGGTTTATTATTTCGCAGTATTAATCACCCTTCTGCATAGATCTCGCCTTTTCCATTAATTATACCAACCAGCAATAACATCGCTCCCCGAGAGCTGTGGATACCTTCTGGTTGGATACCAACTGAGAGACATGAAACTCCATAGAAAGAAACGGTTCAAAAATTTGAATATTCAAGTTCAATCCATAAGTCCTCATAGGGAGAGAAATGTTTATCCTACAGAGTTCTGAGTGAATTAATTAAATTCTGAAAATTCAATTCTATTCGAAACTGGTGGAAAACAATATTTTTATATCAAAAGTTTTCGACCTAGAGCGTTTTGAAAAAATGTTCCCCCGCTTTTCATTCCTTAGAAGTAACTGATGCTGTCCAAAAGCTTCGTGGCACAACTAGACCCCAGATGGAGCTCACATATCGAATTTCATCACAATTGGTTCATAGTAACTAAGGAGTGTAGAACATTTTTGGATTTTACGTACCTTAAAATTTAAACCATCAAGTTTCGAGGGGAAGTTTAAAAAAAGAATTGTTTTCTTGCTCGATTCCAAAGGTACAGATAATGAACCAAAATGCTAACAGATGTTGGGTAAATGTGTATTTCAATAATGAGAAGGGACAAAAGTGTTGAGGGTACACTGGACCTCAAGAAGTGTCACTTTACACCACCATCCGAAGGTCTAAAGCTCATTGAATGGTTCTTTACGCCTTATAATTCTCTCTTGTAAGGGAAATGATCCATAATGAAAAGACTTGCCCTGCTCTCTAATGGCAACCAGAGCAGATGGAAACACTACATACTGTTGGAGCTACACAAAGCCCTCATCTCACATTGACCCCAACGAAACCCAGAATTTTGGGAGTTGCGTTCCTTGTATTCTCGTAAAGCAATACGCACAAATGTCACAATAAGGATTATTTAAAAAAATAATAATAATAACTAGATCTTGAGTGTCAACTCTATCAAGAATTGCAATATTTCCGTAGATGAAATGGTTCCTTTCATTCGTTCCACAATTTGCCTCCGAGTCTTCCAAGGTAGCGGAAGCTTTGTTTTCAATTTTCAAGGGTTAAACAAAAAAATTCTCCAAAATCAAAATTCCGCGCTTTACGTTTCAGACCTTTCTGAACAATTTTGGTTCCGTGTCTGTCTGTCATGGAATCGTTGCCACAGCCATAACTTCTACATTTCTCACCCGATTTCAATGCAATTTTCAGGGATTGCGCGGGTTGGCGTTTAGGTGGTCCCCTATGAAACTCATCACTCCCGGACTGATAGTAGCCGCTGCTCATGGGCAAACGTGAAATCCTTGCCACAGCCATAACTTCTACATTTTTCATCCGATTTCGATGAAATATTCGGGGATTTTGCGTGTTGGCGTGCAGATGGTCCCCTATGAAAATCATCGTCTCCAGACTGATAGTAGCCGCTGCGCATGCGCAAAAGTATTTTTCCTTGTAACAGCCATAACTTCTTCATTTTCCAACTATATTCAGAGATTGTGCCGGTTGACGTGTTGAGTCACCTATGAGGGTAGTGGAAGGTTCTTAGAGATTGATGTTTTGAGATTAACTACTGTGCATCGGATCATCTATACAATCAGGTTATGGATACAAGGAAGCTATGTGCCACACCCCCTTAGCAGACGTTTTTAATATGGTATGAAATCCCCCCCCCCTTCATGATAAATAAAGAAGCAAAAACGTCATCCAAATAAAATTCACAAAGAATCTATGTATCTCTAGAGAGAATATCCATTCCTCTTCATCCCTTCGTTTTCTTTTTTTTTGGGGGGGGGGGGGACTTAATAAATTGGACTTTGTGAAATTTAATATCTCAAAACTGAAAACATGATGCTATAACATGTCGTAGGTTGAACGAATAAAAGAAATATCGATAATCACGCCTTTGATCCTGGGCACAACAAAGTTACTATTTTGAAACGATTGTAAATAGTTCCTCCTCAATAGATCCCTTTTTCGAGTCGCAGTATGGAGTATCCAGTATTACCAGACAATTTAATACAACAGGAATAAACCCTTTGAGAATATTATAAAAAGGATCGAGGGAACATGAAAGGATATTGAGAAGATAAAAAACTTTATTGGAGTCCACCCAGTATTCGCTACAGTGCGGTTTCTTCCAGCCGAAGCCCGAATGAGATGATTACATTACGTATGCTGTCCGCTCTCCCCAATTCTGCTGGGACCGAAGGTTCCAATGTAACTCAGTATTGGATGGGAAAGTGAATTCAGCAATGCTCTATTGCCCTAATTAAATTGTAAATCGGAGATGAAAAATCTCCCAATACGTTATTAAACTCACAATCAATTCCAGATTGTATCACAATCTCTGAACCACCTAATCACTCGAAAAAAACCAGTTAGTTACAAGTTTTCAACCTTCTAAACGCTCACCTCAACCTAACCCAACTGAATCCCAATTTCAAAGCTGACAATCTCGAAGTACCCAACTGGGGTTAGTTTTACCCTTTCCCTCAGTCCACTAAACTACCCTCCTCACGCAAGTCCTACCGACTCAACTTCCTCGACGACACTTCTACGCCCATTTCCCACGTAACTCCTACGTGACTCACGAACTTTCCGTATAGTATGAAGGGAAAACGTGCCAATCATAAGATTTTCTCCCCCAGTTTTCCTGGTAGGTACCTACCTCACAACTGCCATACCTTACCCCCATTTTTCCGTCTCTTTCCACGAACTTCAGGAAAAGTTTGAGGCGATAACGTATCTTTCCAGTTATTTCGGATTCTTCTACGATCCACTTATCAAGAATCCTAAACCACGACCAGCGTCGATGGACGTAAGGTACCTACAACCATAATCGCTGTAATATAAGTAAGGTAGGTATTCTCCCTTGCTGAAAACCCTCAATGATTGATTTAATTATTTTCTAATTCCAAGGACACTTTTTGACATTTCAGCAACCCACCAATTGCTTCCGAGTCTACCAAGGTAGCGGAAGCTTTGTTTTCACTTTTCAAGGACGAAAAAAAAAAGTTCTCCAAAATCAAAATTTCCACTCGCGTTTTGCGTTTTAGACCTTTCTGAACAATTTTGGTTCCGTGTCTGTGTGTCTGTGTGTCTGTCTGTCTGTGTGTCTGTCCGTCTGTCATGATTTCCTTGTAACGCGCATAACTATACGAAGTTATTGTCCGATTTCTATGAAATTTTCAGGGATTGTGCGGGTTGGTGTGTAGACGGTCCCCTATGAAAATCATTATCCCCGGACTGATAGAAGCGACTGCGCATGCGCAAACGTGAATTCCTTGTAACGGCCATAACTTCTACATTTTCCATCCGATTTCAATGAAATTTTCAGGGATTATGTGGATTAGGTTGTAGATAGTCCCCTATGAAAATCATCGTCCCCGGACTGATAGAAGGCACTGCGCATGCGCAAACGTGAATTTCCTTGTAACGGCCATAACTTCTACATTTTCCACTCGATTTCGATGAAATTTTCAGGGATTATGTGGATTAGGTTGTAGATGGTCCCCTATGAAAATCATTGCCCCCGGACTGATAGAAGCGACTGCGCATGCGCATACGTGAATTCCTTGTAACGGCCATAACTTCCACATTTCCAATCCAATTTCAATGGAATTTTCAGGGATGTTACAGAGTAGCGTTCAGATGGTCCCCTATGAAAATCATCACCTTCGAACTGATAGTAGCCATTGCGCATGCGCAAACGTGAATTTCCTTGTAACGGCCATAATTTCTACATTTTCCATCCGATTTCAATGAAATTTTCAGGGATGTTACAGAGTAGTGTTTAGATGGTCCCCTATGAAAATCACAGAGAATTGTTTTTCATAGAGGGATTCTTTCATAGAGGAATGGTGTCCTGTGAGAATCTCAAAGCCCATCAATTGCAGGTCATCGGTAGCTCAGAGGATAGAGTCTTGATTAGAGCTCCTAAGGTCGAAACCCAGCCGAGGCTATGAATTTTTTGATCCAATCACATACACCTACTCACTTAATTTTTCATCCGAATTTGATGAAATTTTCTAGGATTGTCAAGATTAGCGTGTAGATGGTACCCTATGAGGGTAGTGAAAGGTACTTAGAGATTGGTGTTTTGAGATTAACTACTATGCATCGGATCATCTATACAATCGGGTTATGGATACGAGGAAGCTATGTGCCACACCCACTTGGCAGACGTTTTTTTGGTTTTGGTGGTTTGAACACTGAATCTTGGGCTCACCACTGTTATGAATTGGACAAAAAATGAAAAATTGGGCTAAGTTGATTGTGTGAAGTAATTTGATTGTGAAGTTTGAATTTGGAGAAGAGGTAAATGTACTCTTCGGAATAATTACCCCGATTGATTTATAACGTTTTATTCCCCGATTTATTTATGAAGAATTATGCTTGATTTTTGAATAACGGGGTGTGCGCATGGGTCGGAAAAAGTGTTTATTGTTATTTTTAATCGAAACTAGACCTCATTCTGACAATTTTGACACCAACCGTGACCTTCTGTTGTGTCTTCTGTGTGCCTGTTTCTATGATTTTTCAGTTTCTAATGTGTATGACATCACAGTGGGCTGGGGGTCCCGCCCTGGCTGGAGGGGTGCGTGACGTCATAAACATTCAAAACTTTGAAAAATCATACAAAAATATATACTCATCTAAAAAGAGAACTGCTGGTGTCAAAATTGTCAGGATGAGGTCTACTTTCGATTGAAAAAAAAAAAAAAATAGGCGTACCCCCTATTACCCCGATTGACTTTGGGAAGATGAAGAAGGTTGGGGTGAGAGAGATTTTTAAAAAACTACTTTTTGTACCTACTAACGTAAATCCGTATTCACAATGTGTTGCCTTTCTTCGTTAGAGAGGTGTATGGTGAGGGGAGGGAAAATGCGGCTGATCCTCAGTTTTCATTCGTACAACTTGTTCTCAGTTTTCATTTGTACAGTATATCGACACTTGAGCGCCCAAAGGGCCAAACTACTTTCCGAACTACTAATTCTAAAACACAAGCGATTGTAACGAGGCCAGTGTATATGAAGTCAACTAGGTTTTTTTTTTTTTTTTTTGCAATTGGTCCGAAAATCTATGTAATATTGAATTCCAAATCGTTTTTGAATCATGGCCCTTCGGACTTCTGATATTGAAACCGATTTCAGTTTGGCCCTTTGTACCAGAAAAAGCAGTTTCGCCGTGTAGTTGGTAGGTTTCGTCATTTCCCATAACTGTCCGTATGTTAGTGTGTTCGGACACAGTTGCATAACCTAGGATCACGATGGTTAAAATTCAGAATTTGAGGCGTCATTTAGTCATAGACAAGGATGAGCCAGGAAGAAATGCTGACATTCAGGTCAATTACTCTACAATGCGATTTTAAGTCATTAAAACTGTCATAACTCCCATTAATTACCAGGTAAATTCAAATTTGGGGAGCGTTAAATTTCAAAACTACCTGAAATCCTTTAAAAATAAAACATTTATGAAAAATAAGATCAAAAAGCAATTTTTTTAAATTTTAATTTGACTTTTTTTATCAATGTTTTTATTTTGAATCCCTGCTCATTTTGATGAGTGTTATTTAGAAGAAAAAAAAACGCTGCAAATCATTACACGAGGGTTTATTACATCTCTATACAGATCACTCGTCTGCAAAAGAATCAGCTTTGCCATTGTCACTAACCATTGGTACTACCTACCTACTTCACAACCAAGTTTATTTGGAAGAACTAAATGCTTCACAATAAATTCGAAGAAATCGGGAGTTGTGGGTTCCTTCAGTAGGAAATTTGATTATTGGTTGCTAAGGACGCAAAAATTTAGGACAACTCAAAGAAAACGTCCAGCGATCGCATTTTGGTCAGCTAATATTTGAACGGAGATTAGACCTCTTTGGTGATTCACACTCGTGATTCTGTTTTATCGAAGGAAAACCCTTAAGTACTCGTAAAGAGCAAACGGTTGGTTCTACAGAGCTCTGAGTGGTCTCATTCGATTCTAAAAATGCAATACTGTTTCAAATTGATTAAAAAACAGTACCTTTATAT
This sequence comes from Apolygus lucorum, assembly GCA_009739505.2. NCBI lineage: Eukaryota > Metazoa > Arthropoda > Insecta > Hemiptera > Miridae > Apolygus > Apolygus lucorum. Next base: position 56,045,738 of record CM019181.2, on the reverse strand, counting down.
CAAAATTTTTGAGCTTGTGCATTTTCAAAATTTTTGCCCTTATTTTTCAACCTTTAGAAATTATTCACATCAACCAAAAGCTTCAGGGTACAACTAGACCCCAAATGGAGTCCATATACCAAATTTCATCAAAATCGGTCCATGGGAGCTAAGGAAAGTGCCGCGTACGGCGGTCGGATGGAACTTTATTTTCGATTTTTGGATTCTACGTAGGTACGTACTTTGTAACATAAACAACAAATTTTGAGGGAGTTTCAAATTTTTGTCTTGGTCGATTCCAAAGGTTCATTATTGAAAATAATAAACCAAAACAAACCGAGATTGTGAGTTCTCGAACGGTTTGTCATATTTAAGATTTACAAGGAAATTTTAGGACGGAAACGCTGTTTGAGTGCGAAAAAATTCGTTACATTTTCTTACCTTTCAAGGGTTATGGTGGACTGTCATACTAGGTCTCCCGAAATCAATCAGCAATACTTCAGAAATCGACTCTATAACTAACTTGTTATTCCTTTTAAAATGCAACTTTTTTAACTTTTAAATTTATTGTGAAATACTCTCAATTTTCACTTGAATTACACGCAGGCTCAGATATGACTATTGTATGATAGAGTTGACTCTCATATCCGCGATGATATTATACCAGAACTTTTTTCGAATTGCTTGAAGAATAATTTTGTCACCACAGTGTGTCTTTGAGCAGCGCATGTGTAGGTATCGTAGAAGTATAGATTATACAAGATGGAGTCGGTAGGTTTTACAAGTTTGAATACTCCCGAGAGGTGGTATTCCAGCTTCCATTCCCTCATAAATTGTGTTTGCGAAAGATTGAGCTCTGAAAGGAAATACGATAAGGGAAGAACGCATTTCATTTCCTTATTCCTCCACAAATGAAAGGGAAGGGTGTTCCCCCACAGACGGGAAAAGACGTCCTCTGCATTTTAGAACAGCCGAGGGGTCGGTGGAAGCCTTCTGGGACAATTCACACGTGATAAGAACGGGGTTCGGGGTCGAAAGGTTGGGGCGGAAGGAAGGAACGAATCGACTCTTTTAGAAGGTCAATTGTCGTATCGTTCAATCTTTAAGTGAAAGACGAACCGGATGAAGGAATAAATTGTTACATTTTTTCCCCAAAAATCGATGGGGTGAATCATCAACGCTCCACTCTGATCCATCGTGACATGGAAGTATATTGTATGTCTTACAGTTTTGCAATTTCCTGCCCAAAGTCTAGTTTTTCTTTGCTTTTAGTTTTAATAACACAATAGTTTAATGTTGGCAGAAATACGAGTGAATCCGTTTCTAATAACTTGTCATATTATGTGTCCTGTTCCTCCTATGGAACTGGTCTTGTGAACTGAGGTAGAGGTGTGTCGGTTCAGCTGTACCGGGACTGTGGAACCGAGTATCAGGTTGGAACGGTTCCACGCAGTGACAAAAACTCGACCCTAACCGGTCCAGTTCCACGGACTGATAAGATATCTTGAAATGGCTCTGGACCGGGAAGAGAATCTTTTCCATCAGTCCAGTTCCATCCTCACCAATCGGAATGATCTGATCAATCATCTCATCAATCTGATCATTCTGATTGGTGAGGATGGAACTGGACCGGTAAGGATGGAACCGGACCAATAAGATATCATAGAGAATGGTTCAATGGCTCTGGACCAGGAAGGGTTTTGGACAGGTAAGCATGGATATTGTTCTCAGTTCTGTTCCATGTTGTACCTGGAAGCGCCCTTACTACTTCCATGGACTGAGAATGGTTCATGGAATGGCTCTTGAGCGGGAAGTTATCTTCTGGACTGGTTAGTATGGAAGTTGTCTCCAGTATTATTAATTTATTATTGTCATGTTAAGTTCTTAAACTGCAACGTCATTATTCTTTCCTTGAATTGTTTGGTGCCTAACTATTATTTATAATAAATTATCTCTTTTGTAACACTTGTTCAAACTCCTTCCTTTTAGCGAATTGTCAAGGAAAATGTTGCTATTGTATTGCAAGTTGAAATCATAAGCATGGAAGAAGGACGATAGGGATTTGACTGCCTGCTTCATCCATGCCATGTGAGTGGGATTTGATTGCCTGTACCGGTAATGGAACTGTACCAGTAATTTGGAACGGTTACATCTTTGTCACCGTAACCGTTGGAATCGTTCCAGGGAAATACCTGGACCGACACACCCCTAAACTGAGGTTCTTGTGTTTTAAAATCGAAATCCAAGGCTCCAAAGTGGGATTATTATTATTATTATCCTCCATGATATTATTGTAATCGGGAGAACGAAGCATAACGATTATTAATCACCAACTCCCGTCAAAACAATTCAAAAATTACTGAATTTACGGTTTGATCCAATCCCGCTTTGACACCAGACTGCTGACAATGACTGCTTAGGCGTTGCCACCTTCAAACCGAACTTGAAGAGGGTCTCAGTCGGCCGCCGTTCGTTCCTCATTCCGGGTTAGTATTCCCGTATATTACAGGCGCTCAAACTTTAAAAGTTCTACCAACTTGTTACCAACCATTGTTACCACCAACCAGCAAGAAGAAAAACATCGATCGCATTTCGGTCAGCTAAAATTTGAACGGAGATTAAGCCTCTTTTGCGATTCACATTCGTGTTTCTGATTTATCGTAAGTTCAACCTTGAATTCTCGTAGCGAGCGAACGGTTTGTCCTACAGAGCTCCGCGTGGCCGCAATTCAATATGATCTTAAATTGATGGAAAAACATAACCTTTACACCAAAATTTTTTGAGTTAGGCGTTTTCAAAATTTCAATCCTTATTTTTCAACCCTTTGAAGTCACCTACATCAATCAAAATCTTCGGGGCACAACTAGACCCCAAATGGAGGCCACATACCTAATTCATCAAAATCAGTCAATGCTAAGTGGGGAAAGTGCTGCGTACGGCGGACGGACGGCCAAATTTTTATCTGATTTTTGGATTCTACGTACCTTGAAACGTGAACCAACCAATTTTGAGGGTGGTTAACTTTTTTTCTTGGTCGATTCCAAAGGTTCATTATTGAAAATAATGAACCAAAATTTGGCCGTCCGTCCGCCGTACGCGGCACTTTCCTCAGTTTGCATTGACCGATTTTGATGAAATTTGGTAGGGTAAACCGTATAGTAACGGGACTCCTACAGTAATGGAACAGTCCAAGTTCAAATGGCGAAAATAAGTTTCCAGTTCATTGGATACTAGCGAAATTTACACAGAAGGTGCCTCCACTAAATATCCGAACATCTACGATCGCTAGGACGCCAAGACACGAGGTGATCGACGTCACCACGCTAATTTTCATCTGGACTACGAATTTAGGAATGAAAATAAATTTTCTGTTAAGAAATCTGTGTTTGGTGTTAAACCCCTACGCTCTACAGTTTTTAAAAGTTTCAAACATTTCAAGTAAGAAACATTCCCTACAGTTTTAGCTAGTTTTTGGTGTTTAGTTTAAAACTTTAGCGTTATTTATGACCCTGTCTCTTTACTGTGTGGAAATTTAGATGGTAAGGCAGTAATGGCCCACCTGTCTCATAACTTTTTTTTCGATTTTCAAAGCCACTGGATACTATTGATTATAATATTTCGCGTATAAGAAACTTGAGTGCAGGAAGAGTCCATTTAGAACTGCGCATAGGTCTCATTACACAAATTGTGTGTTCCAACTTATTTTTCATATTTTTACCTTAGAGAAATGCCGAAGCCCCCTCAATTCAACGAGAAGCTCCATTGAAGGCAATAGAACTGTTATGTGTCTTCACTGCAATAAAGAAGAAGGGAGTGACAAAGACGATCTGGTAGTGACAAAAGTGATATTAATGTAGATCTTCTGAAATCATGTTCTTCAACAATGAAAAGTTAGTGTACAATCAGAAGCTGGGATGCTCAAGATTTATAGTTTATGTAATCCAATTTTGCGAAAACTTTACATAGAGATTTTAATTTAAGTTTTAATTCAGGCTTCATGAATAGTTTTATTTGTTGATAAAATATTTTTTCCGTTATCCGAGACCTTAATTATGTTTTCAATAGGTAGGTTGTTTATCTTTTATAGATAGAACAAAACGGTGCTAAAACATTCTTTTCTACACGAAGGGGTCTCATTTCGAGGTGTCCCATAACTGAATTGGAATATCCCATGTGGTGCGTTTGAACTTTTTTAGGAATTATTGACATTTTCATGTCTTTGCTTTGGCACACAAACTGAAAAATCGTCACGAAAACTAAGCAAATCTTGCTCACGCGACCAATAAATAAAAATAAAATAGACTCACTGTGTTGCGTAGAGAACAATCAACTGTTTCCTTATTTTGATGCTTGGGTACATGAACTAACAACCTTACTTCACTACCTTGTTGTGTAGTTGTTGACATGAAAATGTCCCAATGTGTTGCAGACTCGTATGCAAGCATTCAGAATTTATTTTATCAAAACAGTCCGTACAAGTTTTAGAGAGCGAATGAATACTTTTATTTTTAACATCTGAAATAATAGGGTAGTAACATGATGGGAGGAAACTTGGTAACTGAATTAGCCGAAATAATTCATTTAAGTCTTGAAGCCGTGAAATTTAACAATTTAGATTGAAACGTTGGGAAGAAAATAAATAAATGAACTTGTAGCTCCGCCACAAACCATAATAGAATGATGTGTCCCAATACTATATTTTTCGACCTTTTCACAGGGATATGTACTTAAGACGTATATAACACGTCGGAAATGAAAAAAATCATAGTTGATTGTTCACAGAAGATCGTGGGGAACATCTTAGAATATTCAGAAACCTTAAAAAGTTGAAAATAACATACAAAATGCGTTTGAAATGCATGAAAGTCCTTGACCGGTCCATTACTGTATGGTTTACCCCTTGAGGACTCTATTTGGAGTCTAGTTGTGCCCCGAAGCTTAGTAATTAGTTACTGTACCGTCGTGCTGTTATGTGAGTGAATCTGTGGAATGCACATTTCTGATGTCTCAAGATTAGCTACTATGCATCGGATCATCTATACAATCGGATTATGGATATGACTAAGCTATGTGCTATGTGTGTGACTAGCTATGTGCAACTTGGCAGACGTTGTAGTTTATTATTTTCAATAATGAACCTTTGGAATCGGCCAAGAAAAAAAAATTTTTAACACCCCCTCAAAATTTGATGGTTTACTTTTCAAGGTACGTAGAATCCAAAAATCGAATAAAAATTTGGCCGTCCGTCCGCCGTACGCGGCACTTTTGCCACTAAGTGGCATGCTAAGTCTTAGCATTGACCGATGTTGATGAAATTTGGTATGTAGGCTCCATTTGGGGTCTAGTTGTGCCCCGAAGATTTTGGTTGATGTAGGTCACTTGTAAGGGTTCCAAAATCAATTTTGAAATTTTGAAAACGCTCTATCTCAAAAAACTTTTAAATAAAGGTATTTTTTTCCTTCAATTTAAGATTTTATAGATTTTTTAGAATTTTCGGAGACCACCCGGAGCTTTTTAGGACAAACCGTTCGCTCACTACGAGAATTTAAAGTTTGGACGTACGATAAATCAGAAACACGAGTGTGAATCGCAAAAGAGGCCTAATCTCCGTTCAAATTAAAGCTAACCGAAATGCGATCGATGTTTTTCTTCATGTTGGATGGTTGGTGGCTTTGCAGACGAGTGATCTATGTAGAAAAATAAAAAATTATAAACCATTGTGTAATAATTTGCAGCGTTTTTTATTGACATAGAGTATCTAATAATTATGTTCCATTTTGGTTGCTTTTTGCACCAAAACCTCGTCGATGTAACGAAGCATGTTGAATACAAAATTTACACCCTTTGAACTGAAATTACTTCAATTTTGAGACCGACCAACGCTCCGTAGGTACCCATATTTAACTCCCAAGCAATCGGAAGGAAAATACGATTTGCCTTTATAATTTAATTCCACCGGAAAAAAAGAGAGAGCCGCAGCTGGTATATCTGCTTAATTAAATAGATCCGCTGAATCAATGAATCAAGAAATGAATTATACAATCGAACAAAATCCAATTTGAATCGCCCCTCCGCCCACTGAGATTTTCAAATTAGAGAAGAATCATTTTGCTGTTGAAAAAAGGGGAAATTACAAACTCCCTACTTTGCGAACCCGTCTTTTATAACGGTTTAAAAAAGATGCTTTAATGCAACGATGAAAATGAGGTTTTTTCAATATTATTCATAAAATTCATACGAAACTCGTTAGCATCATCTTCAGGGCAACTAAGATTTCATGTCTTCTCACTCGCAAAACTTAACTGAGCCACTTTTTCTAAGCAGCCTCGGATTCCTGGAATTGGTCCGTAAGTCCTCATAAGTCAGACGAGCACGAGGAAAAAGCTGTCAAACGGAACATTCAGTGTGAGTGGAAAATGTTATTTTTCCCTTCTGGAGAACCTTCTCGCCGTTTCGGATGGCTGAGCTAATATTGTGATTAGAGCGTGTTTATCTTACAAAAGGGGTGGCGTTGGGAAGAGTTGTGAACTCGTTACATCAGTTCCCTTCAAAACAGTTGGTAAAGAAGCTTCTCTTTTTGACTCCATTCAGCTCGACATAATGATATCAGAGGGGTCCTCATTATCGACCATTTTGCTACAGAAAGATTCGGCGTGCACTAAAGTTCTTTACGATCTTTCCAATTCTTGTTGATGCTGAATGGGGCGAGTATATTCAAGGAACATCATAAATTTGACCCATTTCTCTTTATGTGAACTACTGTAGTTTTTCCTTTTTAACTTGATTATGATGTTATTTTTCATTGGATCATCACAAGAAAGCTATTGGCAGGAGAACTATCAAATTGGCACCGTTGCAGAGCCAGTCTAGTGGGAAAAGGCAGGTGAACAGGATCTCAGTCGATCGCCGTTCGTTCCTCGTTCCGGGTGAGTATTTCCCTTAATTACAGGCACTTAAACTTTAGAAGTTGTGCCTAATTTTAAAGTTTCAAGGATTTTCGAAATTCATTGGCAGCAGTCTAGGGACTTGAAAAACTAGATGATTGCCGCTGGAATCATAAAAATCGAACAATAATTGCCAAATAAAACGCTGCAAATTATTACACAAAGGTTTATTAATTTTAGGTATAGATCACTCGTCTGCAAAGAACACGGCTTTGCCATTGTTACCACCAACCAACACGAAGAAAAACATCGAGCGCATTTCGGTCAGCTAGAATTTTAACGGAGATTAGGCCTCTTTTGCGATTCACGCTCGTGTTTCCGATTTGATGTAAGTCCAACCTCGCAGGTTCAAATAATAACAGGAGTGCACTGGGAATATAACGAAAATTTTTTGAAAATTCACATGAAAGAGCATTTTATTATTTACAAATCGACCAGATACTTGATCCATGGAAGACTGAAACACTAACACAAAATATCTGCATCATCATTTCTTGTTATTTTTCCAAACATTTTCCTTACCTAGCACCATAACTAACAACATAAAATTCTTATTCGTCCAAAATTCCCTCAAACCAGCACTACCTAGTACGAAAATAAGGAATAACCCTTTTTTAGGACGTCCCACAGTAAGACTTGGGCGTCCTTATGCGATCGATCTGGGGTGAAGGAGGACAACACTCGACAGGAAAAAAAATAATAATAAAAATAACACTAATCTGTTTTAGATCATTCTTAATCTAATTCCGCGAGAAAAACCATAGATGTATGTCTGTTCGTGTGTGTGTGTGAAAAAATCTTGTGTATTCTGCCCAGGCCTTAGTTTTCAACCGATTTTCGTGGTTCTTTTTTTGTTCGACGCGGAAAACTATCTAGTTGTGCACTACGTTACCGGAATTTCAAATTTAGCCTTTTAAGGGAGGGGAAAGCGGGGGGGTTAATGCTTTAAAAAAACGTGCGTTTGCGGGCTTAGTCTTGTAAATTCTGCCCAGGCCGCAATTTCCTACTGATTTGCGTGTTTATTTTTTGTTTGACTCAAAAATTTTCCAAATTGCGCACTATTTCACCAGAGTATCAAAATTAGGATGGGGAGGGGGCGAGTTGGGGGATAATATTCACAAAATATCCGATTTTTACATGTGTCCACTCCTTTACAGCTTACTAATTGTTCCCAAGCTTTGAAATGGGGTGTGCGCCTTGATTTTCTTTAGATTTTTTATCGAAAGTAACCGACATCCTGAGAATTCAGACACCAGCAGTTCTCTTTTTGGATGAGTAGATCGTTTTTTATGATTTTTCAAAGTTTTGAATGTTTAAGACGTCACGCGCCCCTCTCGCCTGGGCGGGACCCCCCAGCCCACTGTGACGTCATAAACGGTCGAAACTTTAAAAATTCATAGGAAAAGATTTACACACGCTAGAATGAGGTCTACCTTAAAATTAAAAATAACAATAAACAGCTTTTCCTACCCAGGCGCACACCCTATTGAGGAAAAATTCTCATTATACTTCCTGATTTTCATGAATTATTCTCTGTGCCACCATGGTGCGAGGGCCAGGGCTCCATAAGCTTTTTTGTGTGTGTTTCGCCTTGAATACGGATGTGAATTTGGACGGACTGCCTACCAAAACTAATAAATGAAAATTCAACGTTACGACGTATTTCCCCTTTGGGGCCAGACCAGAACCATTGGTGGGGGGGGGGGGGGTGAACTCTAATTCGCATGTTGGGTGTCGTAGATCATGGATTTTCAAAAGCTCTTCAAATTCGATGCTCCCATGCCGCTAGTTATGGTGGATAATGGTAAGGGGGTATCAGTATTTCTTGCCTGAAACACTAAATAAATTTCACAAGATTTTGTCATACACACACAAACACACACAGACATACACCTATGGTTTTTTCGCGGATTTGGATTAAGAATGATCTAAAATGGATTACTGTGTGGTTATTTCTTTTTTACTGTTGAGTGTTGTCCAACTTCACCCCAGATCGATCGCATAAGGACGCCCAAGTCTTACTGTGAGACGTCCTAAAAAGCACAAATCGCACGCTGGGAAGAACACTGGTACTTCTCCAAAAAATGATACACCATGGGATAAAGTTTGAAGTGGTCTACCTGGGGGTGATAGTGGATCAACGATAGTTGAAACTGAGTCCTTTAGAGAGCAGACGAACCGTTGAGGTTCTGAACGTTATGACCAGCGTGTGCAGTTGGCAAGAACAGTGGTTCATCAAGTCTTGTTCCGAAGGTTGTTGAGTAGCGCATTTTCGGAGATGCACCAGTGTTCTTACCAGTGTGCGAAATGCGTAATGTGGACGGTTTCCACAAATCCTGAACAGTAGTAAGATACCTAAGATTTTACACGCGGGCGGTACAAAGATGCACTTCTCGACTTTGACGGTTGATAATTTACTAATGAAGCCTGCAAAAAATAATTGGCGTGATTTCCTCGTAAGGGCAATTGTAGAAGGAGAATACCCGGAACCCCATCTCCCTGAGAAGGGAGAACTGTGAGTTATTCCAAAAATTGAACGACGAGTAGAAAAGGGTTAAGAGATCGAAGGAAAGCTATTAACTACTGTTGTCCAGGCCAAGAGCTACCTCCTCCCCCCTCTCTCCCACCATTACACATTCTTGTTGGATTTCTCAGTATATAACCCCCCATATTTATGTTCCATCACAAAAGAAACTTCTTCGTATCTCGCTCCTGGTTATCGGAGGTTCTACTACTTACACCATCACAGTACCCTCCTTCCCTTCTTATCCTCACAATGCCTGCTCACTACGGCACCTTCTTTTGCTCCCATCCCCATTAACCCTTCTCATCTCCCCACAATTTTTACCCACTTTTCGTAGGCACCACCACCCCCCCACCACTACCCACCCTTACAACCTCGTATTTCGGCGATCGCAAGTTTTTTGTTGCCCCTTAAAAGACTGTTGGGACAAGAAGACTGCGAGGAGAGACGTTATCTCGAAAATGTCCTCAAGACCGTATCGGAAGAACCATTTTTCACATGCTATCCTCTTTGTTGTGATCGGTTTTAGATTGAGACCCTCTTCGTTGTATGAAATATTTTTCAACGGTGTTTTAACATCGAAGGAACCACGAAAAGGAGAATAAACCTGCCTACTAGGTAGTTGTGGAAGTTTCTCGCGTCACCACTAAATCGGGCGAACATAAGTGTCTACACTTAAGATGGGCACAACTTCAGGGTTCGATTTTACAAGGTATTTCCAACAAAAAATGTCTCGTACCACTTTTTTCTTGACCCACTCAAAATGCCTTTTTCTTCACTTCGAATTTTTTTTCGCGTCTTCGACCTTACGCCATTAAAACTGTCATAACTCCTGTTATTTACCAAGTAAATACAAAATTAAGGATATCGTTGGACAGAATGTTACATTTCCAAGCTACCTAGTGTAAAACCAAAATCTTTAAAAATCAAGTCAAAAAGCCAAATTTAAATTTTTTTCAAAATTTTTTTTTTTCTTTTTGAAGTTTTTATTTTAACGCCTGCCCATTTCGATGGGCGCTCTTCGAAAAAAACATGCTTAAGTTGTCAGCTTTCCAACGGTATATCAATTTTTCTTTTTGAAATTCAAATTGGAAGAGTAAATCAAATTTGAATGCAGGAAAACGTGAGTTTTACTTGAAAATCCAGTGTTTTAGGCGGTTTAGGGTCACCCTCGATCTCAAGATGAATTGACGAGTTTGGCATCATTCCCTATGTATTTTTCTACGCTGGATCCAATGGTGACACTTCCGAATGATTCTGATAGCTTAAGGGCCTTCCTAAGTAATAGGGTAAAATTAGCATTCTTTGTGACCCGTTTTCTCAGCAACTGTATTACCTAGGATCCTAATTTTTTTTCTGTCTTCTCTATCTGGATCTGCATTGTTTACTGAGTTTTTTTCATGAATTAACATCATCGACATATATTTTTAATTTTCATTTTCCCAAACCCTTATTTTGTGTTCCAGTTTTTCGACCATTTATACAACTAACCTAATGTTTAGGGGGATAAAAAAAACTCAGTGTATACTATAGCTATTCCCTAAGAATTAAAAAAAAAAAAGCAGCTCGATTGGTTCAGTAGTTGCGGAGAAAAAGGGGCAAACGTGTGTAAAAACGTAGTTTTGAGAAACGGGAGAAAAACGTCAGGGGGGTTGGGCCTCGCTTCGCGGTGCGTCTTGCTCCCCCCCACTGGACGGCTTCACTTTCACATCTGAGAAACAAATTTCTATTCATGTCTTATTCCATTACCATGTAGTTTATGGATCTATGGAGTGTATGGACCAACCAAAACAAACAAACTGAAGGGTTCATGAATGTGAGGTTATATTTTGCGTCCGAACGCTGTTTATTGTTTTGCTTTCTGTTTTACCGATTCATTTCAGTTATCATTCGTTTCTAATTACCTTTAGTTTCCGTTTTGTTATAATGACGAGAGGTAGAAATGTTTTCAAAAAACGAAGAGGAAAAGGTGGGCGAGGAAAAAAGAACATTGAAAGCAGCTCTCAACTTACGATTCAGGAGCTCACTAATCATTTTGTAAAAATATTATCAACAGTTAAATTATATTTGTAAATATATGATTCATGTTCACGACAGTTGACTTATTGTTTGCACCTCAAAAGATGGAATCAGCGTAAAAGCTTGGAAGAATGGAGCGGGGCGTTTGTAAAGATCCAACGCCCAGAGCGGGGAGTGCTAGACGGGCGCTCGAGTGTAATGCCCGACTTTGAGAGCTATTTATGATACTTACATAGTGCCAAACCATCAACTTAATGGTATCAAACGATTCAGTATTAAATGGAGAATTTTTAGGGCTAATAAAAAAAAATTGATTTTTTTTTCAATTCCTGACTTAGGAAGGCCCTTAAAAGTGGATTTTTCAAGGAAAATCTTCATTTTGGTTTATTATTTTCAATAATGAACCTTTGGAATCGACCAAGAAAAAAAAAATTTTAACACCCCCTCAAAATTTGATGGTTTACGTTTCAAGGTATGTAGAATCCAAAAATCGAATAAAAATTTGGCCATCCGTCCGCCGTCCGCCGTCCGCCGTCCGCCGTCCGCCGTACGCGGCACTTTTGCCACTTAGCATTGACCGATTTTGATGAAATTTGGTATGTAGGCTCCATTTGGGGCCTAGTTGTGCCCCGAAGATTTTGGTTGATGTAGGTCACTTCTAAGGGTTCCAAAAAGAATTTTGAAATTTTGATAACGCCCTAACTCAAAAATTTTGATATAAAGGTATTGTTTTTCCTTCAATTTAAGATTCTGTAGAATTTTTAGAATTTTTTGAGACCATGCGGAGCTCTGTAGGTCAAACCGTTCGCTCACTACGAGAATTTAAAGTTTGGCCGTACGATAAATCAGAAACACGAGTGTGAATCGCAAAAGTGGCCTAATCGCCTTTCAAGTGTTAGCAGACCGAAATGCGATCAATGTTTTTCTTCATGTTTGATGGTTGGTGGCTTTGCAGACGAGTGATCTATATAAAAATAATAAACCATTGTGTAATAATTTGCAGCGTTTTTTGTTCATAAAATACTCGTTATTCTTGGATGGGGTAGTGACCAGAAAGAAACACCTTTCTATTCAATAAAAATCAGCTTGAAAGTTGATGTTTTTATTGAGTAAAAATGTGTTACTTCAGGCTCACTACCACATTTATGAATAATGCGTTTGTTATTGTCAAAATATGATGGTTTTCCTCAAAAAGTCCACTTTTTAGCAGTCAGATTTAGTAGGAAGTGTCACCATTGGATTCAGCGTAAAAAACGCTGCAAATTATGACACAACGGTTTATTATTTTTATATAGATCACTCTGTAAAGCCACCAACCATCCAACATGAAGAAAAACATCGATCGCATTTCGGTCAGCTTTAATTTGAACGGAGATTAGGCCTCTTTTGCGATTCACACTCGTGTTTCTGATTTATCGTACGTCCAAACTTTAAATTCTCGTAGTGAGCGAACGGTTTGTCCTACAGAGCTCCGGGTGGTCTCAAAAAATTCTAAAAATTCTATAGAATCTTAAATTGAAGGGAAAAAATACCTTTATATCAAAATTTTTTGAGTTAGGGCGTTTTCAAAATTTCAAAATTGATTTTGGAACCCTTAGAAGTGACCTACATCAACCAGAATCTTCGGGGCACAACTAGACCCCAAATGGAGCCTACATACCAAATTTCATCAAAATCGGTCAATGCTAAGTGGCAAAAGTGCCGCGTACGGCGGACGGACGGCCAAATTTTTATTCGATTTTTGGATTCTACGTACCTTGAAACGTAAACCATCAAATTTTGAGGGGGTGTTAAAAAAAAATTTTTCTTGGTCGATTCCAAAGGTTCATTATTGAAAGTAATAAACCAAAACTACATGGGAAATGATGCCAAACTCGTCAAGTCACCTTGAGATCGAGGGGGACCCTACACCTCCTAAAACACTCGATTTTCAAGTAAAACTCACGTTTTCTTGCATTCAAACTTGATTTACTCTTCAAATTTGACTTTTAAAAAGAAAAATTGATATACCGTTGGAAAGCTGACGATTTGCTTATCAACAAATTTCAAAAAAAAATTTAAGTTGGCTTTTTGCTAAAGTGGCTTTGCAGACGAGTGATCTATAGAGAAATAATAAACTGTTGTGTAATAATTTGCAGCGCTTTTGTTGAAAATTAGTTGTAGAATTGAACCCTGAAGTTGCGCTCATCTTAAGTGTGGACACCCTGTGCATAGGAGTGGGAATCAAGAGTTAACTCATAAACCACCCTTGAAAAGCTTATAATTGTAATAATTGAAAGCTTATAATTCTATTTAAACGATGTTTAGTATATAAATAATCCTAGATAATAGAAATAAACCTTCGTGCAATAAGTTGCAGCGTTTTGCTCTCAACATGAAAAAACGCAGTCATGTTGCTGATGCTTCAGAGTTGGTTACAGGTAGAACTTGTGAAGTCTACTGAATCCCCCCCCCCCCCCCCCCCGCCTGAGCTCCGACTATTCACACCGAGTTTGTGCCTGAACGTCAATCACGGGCGAAAGAGGCGGAGTGAGAGACGTCTGGCGGTGGGGGGCGGGTGGACGTCGAACGTGATCGGAATCACTGGTGACCTCCCCGTCCGAGTCAGCTCCCGCCACTCCACTAACCGATCTCACTCCATCAATCCCGTCTCCCTTTACTTTCGCTCCTCCCCCTTCACCTAATCCCTCCGCTAATTCTTCAGATGAGTGCCTGCTAATCCCCTCCCGGTCACCTCACATACTTAACTCGCTCACTTTCTTCCCCCTCTCGTGGGATCCAGTTGTGAGGGAGAGTTTGGGATTAAGGGAATTTGCCCCTTCTCGCCTTTTTGGCCCTTTTCCACCCTCAACTACCATCACTCCGCCATCTCGAAACCCTCTCGCTGAATCTCATCTTCATCTCGGCTGACCCCATCAATCCACGAACAACTTTGATTGAATGAAATTCAGAACCCCATCCTAACTTGCCTATCTCTTCACGAAGGTCCACCTCCCGGTAGGTATTTTTAGAGTACGGAAGCTGCAGGGATTGAGATAAAAAGTTTCACTTGACATTATTGAAACAGTATTTAAATGTATAATATACATTTAAATAATAATATTATTATTATTATAAATGCATTATACGATTGATAAGAATCATTTTGAACCTGGAGATTTGGAAATGATTGACTTTTGAGGGGGAAAGGAAGCAAGGGTGGTTCAAAAGTTCTTGCCAATAGAGGACAGAATCCCATGCAACAGGCCAGAGGCGAACTAAATGAGAAGAACGCTGCATTACAATTTTTACAATTTTATACAAAAAGTTTATTATTGCTTCCGAGTCTACCAAGGTAGCGGAAGCTTTGTTTTCACTTTTCAAGGATGAAAAAAAAAGTTCTCCAAAATTGAAATTTTCACTCCCGTAAAACGGGGTGAGTTGAGGCCACTTTTGAGGTTTTTTCATCATAACTACCTCAAAACCAATCGCACAGGGCTAATTTTTTTTAATCACATAGCTACTGTAGCTGTGTAGATGTGTAACACATCTCACCTTTCCATTTCCGTCGAAAAAAAATTTTCATTCACCCAATGGGGGTGGGAGCAAAAATTTTTTTTGTGGTACCATCTCACACCGCCATCGTGGTGAGAAAGGGCCACCGACTTTTTTCGCCTATCTACGCATTATAACAGCTTGTGGATCCTTCTAACACCATCTCCTATGAACTAGAGCACATTAGATTTGCAAAAAAAAAAATTTTTGTTTAGTTAATAGGTGTTAACAAATATAAAACATCAACTTTTCAATAACACTGTATTAAAATTATTATTTTCACTTTAAAATCATCATTTTGACAGAAACATCGACTTTACAATAAAACTTCATTAAACTTCGACTCTTCTCCAACAAAAAATTGAAAATAATGAAGAAAAAACTCATT
Source organism: Apolygus lucorum (assembly GCA_009739505.2). Classification (NCBI taxonomy): domain Eukaryota; kingdom Metazoa; phylum Arthropoda; class Insecta; order Hemiptera; family Miridae; genus Apolygus; species Apolygus lucorum. Next base: position 56,030,350 of record CM019181.2, on the reverse strand, counting down.
TTTTCAAGGAGACGGCGAACTTGTTGTCTCCCAATTTGCGAGGCGGAGGAATGGGGGGTGCGCCTTGATTTTTTAAAAATTTTTAATCGAAAATAGACTACATCCTGAGAATTTTGGCACCAACCGCGACCTTCTAGCGTGAGTAGATCTGTTTCTATGATTTTTCAAAGTTTCGACCGTTTATGACGTCACGCGCCCCTATCGCCTGGGCGGGACCCCCCAGCCAACTGTGACGTCATAAACGGTCGAAACTTTAAAAATTCATAGGAAAAGATTTACATAAGCTAGAAGGTCGCGGTTGGTACCAAAATTCTCAGAATGAGGTCTACGTTAGATTAAAAATAACAATAAACAGTTATTCCTACCCAGGCGCATACCCTATTTTCCCCTTGATTTGCAATTGCCAACTTTTTGTTTTATTTGAATTACGTGGGAACGAGTCGTCCCACAAAGACGATCTTTCTCCTGCACTTACTCAGATGATATAAGAACACAAACATCAACTTACCAAGCATACACGACAACTCGAAATTGGATTTCCTCCGAAGGTTTTGCCACTTTTCCGAGAGGTCAACAAAAGTATGAAAAACGGAAATCACCACAAAACGTAAACAAAACCGTTCAAGAAGGTTTCTTCGGCACCGCGCGCTACTGGCACAATCTTCCCATCTGAGAAAAATAGGTGGAATCCTCTAATTACTACATTGGCCGCTAGGTAGCGTTATGATGTGAAAAAGCTGAGCTGGACTCATCTCACCCCGGTGGCCGCATCTCACCTCATTTTACGGTCGCGTTTTGCGTTTTAGAACTTTCTGAACAATTTTGGTTCCGTGTCTGTCTGTCTGTCTGTCCATGTGTCTGTCATGAAATCCTTGTGGCATAACTATACGGAGTTATGGTCCGATTTCGATTATATTTTCAGGGATTATGTGAATTAGGTTGTAGATGGTTCCCAATGAAGATCATCATCCCCGGACTGATAGTAGCCACTGCGCATGCGCAAACGTGAATTTCGTTGTAATGGCATAACTTCCACATTTTCTACCCGATTTCGATGAAATGTTCAGGGATCATGCGGATTAGGTTGTAGATGGTCCCCGAAGAAAATCAAGGCCTTAAAATTTACAGAAGCCTCTGCGCATGCGCATACGTAAAATCCTTGAAACTGCCATAACACTTTTTCTAGGATTTCTAGGATAGGAGGACAATTTTCTAGGAATGTCCGGATTAGCGTGTAGATGGTCCCCTATGAGGGTAGTGGAAGGTACTTAGAGATTGATGTTTTGAGATTAACTACTATGCATCGGATCATCTATACAATACGAGGAAGCTATGTGCCACACCCACTTGGCAGACGTCTTTATGTCTATATCACTCGCCTGCAAAGAGCACGGCTTTGCCAATGCCACTACCAATTAACCATATTTTACCTTCAGAATCAAGTTTATTTGGAAGAAATAATCGCTTCACACTCAATTCGAAATAATAAGGAGTTGTGAGTGCCTTTGCTAGAAAATTCTATTTTTATTTTTGTTTTTTGTTTTTTTTTGTTACGGAAGTGGGGAAACTCTTTAAGAGCGAAGGGGAAGTTCACCCCAGCAGTGTTGGACTCCCCATGCTTTGGGCCTACCAACTAAAACCCCACTCCCTCTGTTTAGGACTCACCCCGGAACCACTTGTGCAGTATTACTTCAGGGTGAGCCCTTTTTTTGTGCCAAAAGGCTGCTCCAACTTCCGGTCTCTCCTTCAATTCTATTCCTCATCTTTTTCCTCCCATCTTCCATCCAGCTTTTTTGCTTTGAGGACTGCTGTGACAAATACTGCCATTGCGTCCCAGCTCGACTTGTTCTTAATCATCTCATGTATGATTGTCTGTGGACGCAATGTTCCGATGACCTCTTCCGCACTCCCCCTCATACCCTCCCATTGAGGGCATGTGAAGAAGGTGTGGCAGACATCATCCTCCTCTATCCCACAGTACCTGCACTCTGGGTCAGTGGCTTTCCCGATCTTTACTAAGAAGGAGCGGAAGTATCCATGCCCTGAGAGGAATTGAGTCAGGTAATAGTTCACCTCGCCGTGTTTTCTCTCCAACCAAGCCTTTAGATCGTCAATTATGAGGGCTGTCCACCTTCCACGGGTTTCACAGACAAGGTCTGCTTGCCACCTACGGATGGTCTCCTCCCGCTCTTCCTCCTTTACAAGGGATATTGCCTCTGCCTTCCTCATTCTTATCCTTTTACGCTCCAGTGCCTGATGGTATATTAGAATAGTTCCCGCTATCACTTGTGATGCTGGACCTGAGACAGTTCTAAATGCACTACAGATACTCAGATCTCCTCTTCTCTGTACAGCTTCCATACGTGCCCTGTACTTTTAGCACCTAAGGGAGCCTGCCCACACTTCTGCTCCATACAGCATTATTGCCTCTGCAGTTCGCATAAGGAGTTTCCTCTTAACGGGTGATGGGCCCCCTAGATTTGCCATCAGTCGACTCAGCTTGTTGACAATATCTGCAGTCTTATCTGCTTGTCCACTGATGTGCCTCCAGAAGCTTAGTTTCCCGCCTAGACTAGGAAATTTGACTACTGGTTACTGAGGACGCAAAACAGTTGGTCCTACAGAGCTCTAGTTAGTCTCATTCAATTCTAAAAATTCAATTTTATTTTAAATTAAAAAAAAAACACCTAAATATCAAAAATGTTTGAGCCAGGGCGTTTTGAAAATTTCAGCCCTTGTTTTCAACCCTTAGAAGTGACTAACTTCAACCAAAAGCTTCGGGTCAACTAGAACCCAAACGGAGCCCTTAAATACCAAATTTAATCAAAAACGGTCCAAGGGAACTAAGGAAAGGGCCGCGTAAGGCGGGCGGCGTGTCCCTTGAGGAACGAAATACGATGTGGGAAGAAAAAGTGGATGTATGTAATAATCTATTCCCAGAATATTTGACGTTCATAGTTATATTCTATAAACTCCTGGAAAGAAGAAAATTGTGAATAATTCACAGGAAAATGTATACTTGTATATTCGAATCCATATTTACAAAACGCTGCAAATTATTACACAACGGTTTATTATTTTTATATAGATCACTCGTCTACAAAATCACCAACCATCCAATATGAAGAGAAAAATAAAAAAATTAAAATAAAATCAAAAAATAAAAAAAATCCAAAAAAAATCGAAAAAATCAAAAAAAAAATCAAAATCACCAACCATCGATTGCATTTCGGTCAGCTCTAATTTGAACGGAGGTTAGGCCTCTTTTGCGATTCACACTCGTGTTTTGATTTATATATATATATATTTCAATATAAACCCTTAAATTTTCGTAGGGAGCGAACGGTTTGTCCTACAGAGCTCCGCGTGGTCTCAAAAAATTCTGAAAATTCTATAGAATCTTAATTTGAAGGAAAAACAATACCTTAATATCGAAATTTTTTGAGTTAGGGCGTTTTCAAAACTTCAAAATTGATTTTGGAACCCTTAGGAGTGACCTACATCAACCAAAAGCTTCGGGGCACAACTAGACCCCAAATGGAGCCTACATACCAAATTTCATCAAAATCGGTCAATGCTAAGTGGCAAAAGTGCCGCGTACGGTGTACGGGGGACGGACGGCCAAATTTTTAGTCGATTTTTGGATTCTACGTACCTTGAAACGTAAACCATCAAATTTTGAAGGGGTGTTAAAATTTTTTTTTTCTTGGTCGATTCCAAAAGTTCATTATTGAAAATAATAAACCAAAAGTATAAATCAATCAATTATTTTATTTCCTTGTGAATTCTTTGAATGTCACCTTCCTCCCTGTCACCCCACAAAAAACGCTGCAAATTATTACACAATGGTTTATCATGTTTCTATATAGATCACTCGTCTGCAAAGCCACCAACCATCCAACATGGAGAAAAACATCGATCGCATTTACTGGTGCATAAGTCGTAGGTCGATTGAGTGTTTCACTAATTTTCACTGCTATCGTGATAATTTAATTTCACAACCAATTCACGAGAATATTTTAATGATGTCGCAGAGGAGGCACTCGGACATGGGTTCAACGCAAAGTGAAGGTACCTAATTGATCTTGCGTTTTACAAACCCAGTACCAATAAGATTGTTATATACCTACTCATAGGACAGACTATCCGGATCGGGGGCTAAAAAGCTAATGAAGGACTTGGAGTGGGATGAAGTGGTGGAGCTGATGTATTCAATGTTCCATTGTGAACCGAGTGGATGATGGAGTGGAGTGGAGGAAACGGCGGTTCTAGGAGGGAGGTACGTTACAAGAGGGGAATAATGCGAGGGAGGGGGGATATGAGCTGCCATGAATAAAACATTTTTGATGGCTCGGGACATCATGTGAGTCGGCTGGAGGCCTCAGGGCTAATTTTCCAGTAGGGCGTGTGAGCGGGGTGGAGGGAAAAGGTTTGACCTCGTTTTCTTCTTGTCGAATGAGTGCATCGAATATACCAGGTCGTACTACAAAACCCTAGTAATATCTTATTCGCCTGAGAGTAGGAATAACAGTTGACACACATTGAACCAGGTTGAATTTATATGAATTATTTCTACCACTAACGATTATGTCCATTGATTCACAATTTTCATCAAAGAAATCCCGTATTTTAAAATGAAAGTAATTTCAATTCTAACAATTTTGAATCAAATATAATTACATTCACAAATATAAACGAGTTTATGGCCGATTAGTTTTAGGTTGAAGCAAATACCAACCATGAATTTGTGTATATCTCTTGAAACCTCGTTACCACGATAAAGTAGATAATATAAGGACTCTATTCACAGGTTCCCCAGGACTGATAGTAGCTGATGCGCATGCGCAAACGAGAATTTCCTCGTAACAGCCATAATTTCTCAATTTTTCATCAGAATTTGATGAATATATAGGTTTTCCAAGTCAGGTTGAGAATTTTCCAAACCAAATTTAGAATCTTCCAAATCAAATTGAGAATTTTCCAAATCAAATTTAGAAATCTAAATTTTTTGACACAGGTATAGTATTTTGTAGAAGAGACGAAAAAGATGAGTAATGCAAGGATTCATTTATTTTTTCATGCTCATATTAAAATTATGAAAATTATGAAGTAACTGTAAATTCAAACTCATCCTTAAAAAAATTGAAGATGAACGGCACTTTTAGTGAAGTGGAATTCCAGCAGCTGCCTTTGGAAGTTGAACCATCATATCCATGACTCAATTTGTTCAGCAACTTTTGGATTGTGCTATACTAACGGATAATCACTGTTCGTAGTTTCGTCGTTAGAAATGGAAAATTCTCAATTTGATTTGGAAAATTCTCAATTTGATTTGGAAAATTCTCAATCTGACTTGGAAAACCTACAATTCACTCCATTCCATCATTCACTTGGTTCACAATAGAACAGTGAATACATCAGCTGCTCTTTCACTTCATCCCACTCCAAGTCCTTCTTCAGCTTTTGTTCAGATTGGCGAGTAAATGCTCCCTTTTAAAAATCGTGGCCCCCAAATTTATAGTAGCCTCTGCGCATGCGCAAACTTAAAATCCTTCTAACAGCGTAATGTCCACAATTCCCATCCGATTTCGATGAAGTTTTCCGAGTTTCTTCGAATTGAGAACTTCATGGTCCCCTATGAAAATCTTCGCCCCCTAATTGATAGTAGGCATTACAACTTTCTTCATTATGGTTTATTATTTTAAATTTTGAACCTTTGGAATCGACCAAGAACGATTTTCTTTTGTTGGTTTACATCAAAATTTGTTGGTTTACGTTTCAAGATACGTAGAATCCGAAAATCGAATAAAAAACACTGCAAATCATTACACAATGGTTTATTATTTTTCTATATAGATCACTCGTCTGCAAAGCCACCAACCATCCAACATGAAGAAAAAACATCGATCGCATTTCGGTCAGCTTTAATTTGAACGGAGATTATGCCTCTTTTGCGATTCACACTCGTGTTTCTGATTTATCGTACGTAAAACCCTTGAATTCACGTAGAGAACGAAAGGTTTGTTACAGGGTTCCGCTTGGTCTCAAAAAGATTTTAAATTTCTATAGAATCTTAAATTGGAGGAAAAACAATACCTTTATATCGAAATTTCTTGAGTTAGGGCGTTTTCAAAATTTCAAAATTCATTTTTGAACCCTTAGAAGTGACCTACATCAACCAGTATCTTCGGGGCACAACTAGACCCCGAATGGAGCCTACAGACCAAATTTCATCAAAATCAGTCAATGCTAACTGAGGAAAGTGCCACGTACGGCGGACGGACGGCCAAATTTTTATTCGATTTTTGGATTCTACGTACCTTGAAACATAAACCATCAAATTTTGAGGGGGTGTTAAAAAATTTTTCTTCTAGGTCGATTCCAAAGGTTCATTATCGAAAATAATAAACCAAAATTTTCCGTCCGTCCGCCGCACGCGGCACTTTCCTCCGTTAGCATTGACCGATTTTGATGAAATTTGGTATGTAGGCTCCATTCGGGGTCTAGTTGTGCCCCGAGGCTTTTGGTTGATGTAGGTCACTTCTAAGGGTTGGAAAATGAGGAATAAAATTTTGAAAATGCCCGAACTCAAAAAAATTTTGATATGAAGGTATTATTTTTCCATCAATTTAAGATAGTATTGAATTTTTAGAGACCACGCGGAGCCCTGTAGGGCAAATCGTTCACTCCATACGAGAACTTAAGGGTTTGACTTACGATAAATCAGAAAACGAGTGTGAATCGCAAAAGAGAACTAATCACCGTTCAAATTTTAGCTAACCGAAATGCGATCGATGTTTTTCTTCATGTTGGTTTGTGGTATCAATGGCAAAGCCGTGTTCTTTGCAGACGAGTGATCTATATAGAAAAATAAACCTTTGTGTAATAATTTGCAGCGTTTTCTAGTAGGTATCCAAAATTCTTCGTCTTCACCCCTCATTCAGAGCCCATCTTCCTTGGGTACTGACAAATCTGTGGTCGGTGTACCAATTACTGAGGATTATTGTGTATTCCGAAAAATATCTACCGTAGTGATTAATTTTCCTTGATTGCATATCAATGTTTGATACATAGGTTCCTACATGAACTACTCAAGTGTCCTGATCATATTTCGTGCCAATGATGAAACAAAGCATTTTCATCGTTATTCCTAGAAATTTTTCCTGAATTTAAATTCAATCTGAACGGAGCGCAACACTAAACCTGACTGCACCACGATGAAAAGAGGTCTGGAATTGAACGCTCCACGACCGTTGTAATACTTGCAAATTGGAACAGCAACCCCTCGTGAATTAATTTCAAAGGTTGCCGTTTTCAGTCGTCTTCACAACAGGAACAGTTTGCGTGCGGTTTTCATAAAGGCGTGCGAATCCATTACAGCCCTCCAGTTGAAGGCAATTATTATTTTCCGCGGGAACCTTTAAACACGGCTAACCTTTCCGAGTTATCACAATTAATTTCACCAAGAAATTCCCTTTCAAGGCTTCACTCGTTCGGTCTGCTGACAATGAGGAATTTCACCGAATTCTGTTTGCATTTTACCTGAATAGTTAATGGTGTGGGATAGATGAAAATCGGGTTGATTTTGGAAAATAAGTCTCCTGTTATTTTTGGGAGACAATCAAAATTTATTATTTCAAAAAATAACCGGGAAAACGGACCTCTTCAACATGAAGCGGGAACGCTCGCTGATTGGCTGTTCGGATCGCCGTCTCCTCCCAGTGTTACCCGATGGTACGATGAAATCGTGTTATCTGAGAGGAAAGTTATCAAACAAAAACAGGGGACCTAATTTTCCCCATCTTGCTTTTTCTATTTTTTTCTTCAGTTTATCGATTTCGAACTTTACTGATTTTTGTGAAATGTTGCATCTGAGGACTATAGATTTCACGATCTCAGCACTTCAAGCGGCCATAAATGAACTATTCCAGGTTGATGTCATCCTCCCGGTTTTTTTAAATGTTCATATTTTCTACACTGTTTTGTTTATTCGTAAATTAGGAAGTACGGGCTGAAGGTTTACCGTAGTGGGTTTTTTGAGGTGCTGAATCCGATTTTGGGGTCAAAAATAGGAAATTCCGACATGGTGAAATTCCTCATTGTGTGGTGCTAAACATGATTGCATTTCAATTCAGGTGCCAAGAGTTTTTTACCACAGGAAAATTTCACCTTAACCTGGGGTTAGATTTTCCTGTTAGCAACACTCCTTTTAGATCACTATTTTGTTTGTTTACCACTATAAACCACTATTACTCTCACTAACCCCAAAAATAAATAAAAATAAATAACAAGTAAATTTTAGAATGTTCTTCTTGAAATTTTTCGGTCTAGTAAATCCTTCCGACTTTAAGGCTATGGTGGACGTTCACTTAGCGTGATTCTTGAAAAATAAATGGCGTTGGTGGCGGGGTCAAGAGTTTTTAGGGGTTTCCTCCGAAAAGTATGAACTTTTTTTCAATCTGAAAACGCGAATATGCTCAGAATTGTTAAATAAAGTAGCTAAATTGTAATTTTTTGATATTCCACTTCAACTTCGATAAAATTTCTGTATCTCTTTATTGTTGAGTGTTATGAGGTTTTGTATCTTTACAACTTCAGGAAACTTCAATCTAGGGGTTTGCTGCTCAGCAGCTGGAGGGACTTTGTGGTGAAACTCCTTCTCCAATATCGCCACCTTTTCAACTCATAATCTTGACTCCTCTTATTACCTCACTTAACGAATCAACCTGGTCCTCAGTCCACTGACAACGGATATATAGCATTTCCAAGTCAAATTCAACCTCTTCCAAGTCAAATCCAACCTTTTCCAAGTCAAATTCAACCTTTTCCAAGTCAAATTCAACCTTTTCCAACTCAAATTCAACCTTTTCCAACTCAAATTCAACCTTTTCCAAGTCAAATTCAACCTTTTCCAAGTCAAATCCAACCTTTTCCAAGTCAAATCCAACCTTTTCCAACTCAAATTCAACCTTTTCCAACTCAAATTCAACCTTTTCCAAGTCAAATTCAACCTTTTCCAAGTCAAATCCAACCTTTTCCAAGTCAAATCCAACCTTTTCCAACTCAAATTCAACCTTTTCCAAGTCAAATCCAACCTTTTCCAAGTCAAATCCAACCTTTTCCAAGTCAAATTCAACCTTTTCCAAGTCAAATTCAACCTTTTCCAAGTCAAATTCAACCTTTTCCAAGTCAAATTCAACCTTTTCCAAGTCAAATTCAACCTTTTCCAAGTCAAATTAAACCTTTTCCAAGTCAAATCCAACCTTTTCCAACTCAAATTCAACCTTTTCCAACTCAAATTCAACCTTTTCCAAGTCAAATTCAACCTTTTCCAAAACAAATTCAACCTTTTTCGAAAACGCTGCAAATCATTGCTCAAAGGTTTATTATTTTCTGTATAGATCACCCTTCTGTATAGATCACTGGTTCTCCATCAATAGCACCTACCACCATCTGTACTCTCCCTTGACCTTCCCTCTCAAATTTCAGCTTCCTGCGTTCAATAGGATTGAAAATGGCATCGGAGCTCACTCAGCTGATCAGTGATCTGAAGAGTGAAGAAGATCTCCTCGAATGCTGGAGACGCCTGGAAGAGCACTTCCATTCAATAGGATTGAAAATGGCTTTGGAGCTCACTCAGCTGATCAGTGATCTGAGGAGTGAAGAAGATCTCCTCGAATGCTGGAGACGCCTGGAAGAGCACTTCCATTCAATAGGATTGAAAATGGCTTTGGAGCTCACTCAGCTGATCAGTGATCTGAGGAGTGAAGAAGATCTCCTCGAATGCTGGAGACGCCTGGAAGAGCACTTCCATTCAATAGGATTGAAAATGGCTTCGGAGCTCACTCAGCTGATCAGTGATCTGAGGAGTGAAGAAGATTTCCTCGAATGCTGGAGACGCCTGGAAGAGCACTTCCATTCAATAGGATTGAAAATGGCTTCGGAGCTCACTCAGCTGATCAGTGATCTGAAGAGTGAAGAAGCCTTTGAGCAATGATTTGCAGCGTTTTTTACCCACCAACATTTTTTTTACCTACCAACTTTTTTGGTTTATTATTTTCAATAATAAGCCTTTGGAATCGAGCAAGAAAAAAAAAATTTTAACCCCCCCTCAAAATTTGATGTTTTACGTTTCAAGGTACGTAGAATCCGAAAATCGAATAAAAAAATTTCCGTCCGTCCGCCGTCCGCCGTACGCCGTCCGCCGTCCGCCGTCCGCCGTCCGTGGCACTTTTCTTAGCAACACTGGACCGATTTGGTTAAAATTTGGTATATGGGCTCCATTTGGGGTCTAGTTGTGCCGCGAAGCTTTTGGTTGATGTAGGTCACTTCTAAGGGGTGAAAATTAAGGGTTGAAATTTTCAAGAGTGCCCTAGCTCGAAAACTCTCGAAATAAAGGTATCGTTTTTTCACCAATTTTAAATAGTACAGAATTTTTAAAAATTTTTGAGACCACCCGGAGCTCTGTAGGACAAACCGTTCGGTCCCTACGGGTATTTGAAGGTTTTCCTTCGATAAAACAGAATCATGAGTGTGAATCGCAAAAGAGGTCTAATCGCCGTTCAAATTTTATCTGACTAAAATGCGATCGCTGTTCATTTCTTCGATTTGTATACAGTTTTGCCTTCTGCGTAACCAGTAATCAAATTTCCATATCAAGCTTTCTATTTTTCGAATCGAGTGTGAAGCGTTTAGTTCTTTCTAATAAACTTGATTGTGAAGGTGTGAAGCCATTATAGTGTGGTAGGTAGTACCTACCAATAGGTAGGTGTGGTAGGTAAAAAAAAATTGGTAGGTAAAACAATGTTTGTAGGTAAAAAAACGCTGCAAATCATTGCTCACTGATCAGATCACTGATCAGATCACTGATCAGCTGAGTGAGCTCCGAAGCCATTTTCAATGCTATTGAATGGAAGTGCTCTTCCAGGCGTCTCCAGCATTCGAGGATATCTTCTTCACTCCTCACATCACTGATCAGCTGAGTGAGCTCCAAAGCCATTTTCAATCCTATTGAATGGAGGTGCTCTTCCAGGCGTCTCCAGCATTCGAGGAGATCTTCTTCACTCCTCACATCACTGATCAGCTGAGTGAGCTCGAAAGCCATTTTCAATCCTATTGAATGGAAGTGCTCTTCCAGGCGTCTCCAGCATTCGAGGAGATCTTCTTCACTCTTCTGATCACTGATCAGCTGAGTGAGCTCCGAAGCCATTTTCAATCCTATTGAACGCAGGAGCTGAAATTTGAGAGGGAAGGTCAAGGGAGAATACAGATGGTGGTAGGTGCTATTGATGGAGAACCAGTGATCTATACAGAAGGATGATCTATACAGAAAATAATAAACCTTTGAGCAATGATTTGCAGCGTTTTTTACCTACCTGCTAGGTACTACCTACCACACCATACTGGCTTCACACCTTCACAATCAAGTTTATTAGAAAGAACTAAACGCTTCACACTCGATTCGAAAAATAGAAAGCTTGATATGGAAATTTGATTACTGGTTACGCAGAAGGCAAAACTGTATACAAATCGAAGAAATGAACAGCGATCGCATTTTAGTCCGATAAAATTTGAATGGAGATTAGACCTCTTTTGCGATTCACACTCATGATTCTGTTTTATCGAAGGAAAACCTTCAAGTACTCGTAGGGACCGAACGGTTTGTCCTACAGAGCTCCGGGTGGTCTCAAAAATTTTTAAAAATTCAGTACTATTTAAATTTGGTGAAAAAACAATACCTTTATTTCGAGAGTTTTCGAGCTAGGGCACTCTTGAAAATTTCAACCCTTAATTTTCACCCCTTAGAAGTGACCTACATCAACCAAAAGCTTCGCGGCACAACTAGACCCCAAATGGAGCCCATATACCAAATTTGAACCAAATCGGTCCAGTGTTGCTAAGAAAAGTGCCGCGTACGGCGGACGGCGGACGGCGGACGGCGTACGGCGTACGGCGTACGGCGTACGGCGGACGGACGGAAATTTTTTTATTCGATTTTCGTATTCTACGTACCTTGAAACGTAAAACATCAAATTTTGAGGGGGGGTTAAAATTTTTTTTTTCTTGCTCGATTCCAAAGGCTTATTATTGAAAATAATAAACCAAAATACGCACAAGCCCTAAATGTAGTACCAAATGCTTGTCTGTGATTGGAGACTGGGCTGAAAACAATACTCCAAACGCAGTGTAGGTACCTATACATAAAACCAAATCATGTTTTGATGTATGTATGACATGATGCTCCTGCTCCCTCAAGCGTCAGTTGGACATCCTCTCCACTGATGTCTTAATTATTTTTTGTCAATTTATCACAAGTACCTACTCGTATTTCACAAAAGTACCTGTACTTTTTTTAGGTGAAAAAAAATCAAAAATAAACTTTCTACAAGTATGAGTTTTAATTTTAAGACTTGAACTATTAATCATGTAAAGAAGTGATACAAGTTTTTCTTTCAAAGAAATGTTGATTTTTCTTGATTAAATTTTGTGTTGATTTATTTTTTAATAAAACATGATTTTGTTTTATGTATAGGTACCTACCTACTGAGTTTGGAGTATTGTTTTCAGCTCAGTCCCCAATCACAGACAAGCATTTGGTACCACATTTAAGGCTTGAGCGTATTTTTCGTAGTTTCCCTAATATTGGTGAAAAAGGTTGAATTTGTTTTGGAAAAGGTTGAATTTGACTTGGAAAAGGTTGAATTTGACTTGGGAAAGGTTGAATTTGAGTTGGAAAAGGTTGGATTTGAATTGGAGAAGGTTGAATTTGACTTGGAAAAGGTTGAATTTGACTTGGAAAAGGTTGAATTTGACTTGGAAAAGGTTGAATTTGACTTGGAAAAGGTTTAATTTGACTTGGAAAAGGTTGAATTTGACTTGGAAAAGGTTGAATTTGATTTGGAAAAGGTTGAATTTGACTTGGAAAAGGTTTAATTTGACTTGGAAAAGGTTGAATTTGAGTTGGAAAAGGTTGGATTTGACTTGGAAAAGGTTGAATTTGACTTGGAAAAGGTTGAATTTGACTTGGAAAAGGTTGAATTTGACTTGGGAAAGGTTGAATTTGACTTGGAAAAGGTTGAATTTGACTTGGAAAAGGTTGGATTTGACTTGGAAAAGGTTGAATTTGACTTGGAAAAGGTTGAATTTGACTTGGAAAAGGTTGAATTTGACTTGGAAAAGGTTGAATTTGAGTTGGAAAAGGTTGGATTTGACTTGGAAAAGGTTGAATTTGACTTGGAAAAGGTTGAATTTGACTTGGAAAAGGTTGAATTTGACTTGGGAAAGGTTGAATTCGACTTGGAAAAGGTTGAATTTGACTTGGAAAAGGTTGGATTTGACTTGGAAAAGGTTGGATTTGACTTGGAAAAGGTTGAATTTGAGTTGGAAAAGGTTGGATTTGAATTGGAAAAGGTTGAATTTGACTTGGGAAAGGTTGAATTTGAGTTGGAAAAGGTTGGATTTGAATTGGAGAAGGTTGAATTTGAGTTGGAAAAAGTTGAATTTGACTTGAAAAATGTTTAATTTGATTTGGAAAAGGTTTAATTTGACTTGGAAATGCGATATATCATATTTTTTAGAGTCTATTACAAATGACTATAAGCCAACTTTTTGAAAAGTTTCATAATTTAAACAATCCCTCATCGCACCATCGCGGGATCTCGTTCAATTAGGACGCGGCCTCACAACTGAACTTATTGCATTTAAGTAGCCTTGTATAAAAATGGGGTCTAAGTACCCTTATCTTGGTACATTAATTACCTCACTTTAAGAAAAAGGATAAAAGAAAAGAAAAATTAAATAAATTTTGATCTTGTATTACATAGAAAGTAAAGTTGGTAAAATGTGAAATTATTAAAATAATTGTCTGTCTGACGACGATCGAAATGATGTAGTAGGTGTGAAGTGATGAATCAGTTGGTGGCCAAAAAATTATTATAGGTCTTCCAGGAATTGAACCCAAGATGTTTACAATCAGAGTTCGATACTCTATCCACTACACCAGGTGGGTTAGGTGAGAGACAGCGAATCAAATGTTCTTATCCAGCGTGTGTGTTCGGCGGAAGACGTACCGCAGAAATTGATGACAATCAGGAATGTGTACATTGATTTACTGAATGATAGGTCACAGTACCTGCAGGACAGCTTGATGGAGAAGAAGGTACCTCCTGAACTTGATGATGATGGGGCGTAACACCGTTTTTCTCCACTTCAAGCAAAGGAGAAGCTGGCCAGCATGAGTTGAGCGCTCTGGTGTCCTCAGGATGATTTGGAACCTCGCGGAAGTCACCAATATTCACTACTTATTACTGAGATGAAGATACTTGCACTCCGGAAGATAGTCAACTTCACTTAGAGAACGCAAGGTTGAAAACTTGGAAGAGAAAGAGCTGCATTTAGGTGTGCTGGACAAAGGACTCAGAACGACTGACCTTGTGGGAGACCTTGAGGGGAAGGCTGGTGATGGATGACCTTGGCGCACTGAACTTTGATTTTATTGGGATTTTATCACTGTTTCACGGTTTCACTCACTTCTTAAAAGCTAACTCTCAACCTTCAGTGTTGAATCAGATACCTACCTACTTTGTGGTTTGCATCTTGGGAGTTGAAATAAAAATTACTTGTAAATTGGCGAAGTGCCAATTTTTAGAAAATAAATTGGTACTTGCTGGAACAAGCCTTGTATAAAAATATTTGGTCACATCATTAGATAGCCATTTGGACCGATGTGTGACATGTTTATTTCCTCATGTCAAGCAGTGCCTCAGAAATTCCAGCAGCTTTTGGTTCATGGAGCCACCCGGTGCGAAAAAGCTGGTTGGAGCATCCAAAATATTCATCTGGGACGCTCCTTTGGCTAGAAGAAGATTTTTACATGCTAAGGGATCCATTGTTATTCCAAAGTTATTCCACTCTCCTGTAAGTTCTCAATGAGTTGTCTCGGTTGAAGCTAGTCACGAGAATCTACATTATTGTTTGAGGGCAGACTAACGACCATAGTTTAGGATATGAAATATTTTTAGTACGTACCTAATAAACAATCAACGTCAGATAATTCTGAGAAGATTTCCGAAGGTGTAGCAACGGGATCTTCTATTGTGTACACAGCAGCTCCCCAATTGAATTTTGCTCAAGTTCCAGATCCATCTGTCAGAGTATAGGAAGAGCTAGTGCATCAGTGAATGTTGCCTGGTGTTTGCTGGATCAGTTATATTTATTGAATGGTGTGCCTCAATCATTATTTTATACACCCACCTACAAACATATCAGGTGCTACTTCCTACCTACTTCCTAATACTTATTGGATGTATGATACCGTCCACATTATATATATTTTTTAAACATATGGGATCACCCTAGGGTGAGAGGAAACTGAAAATGCCATCTCATTATCTTCTGATTCTCCTCGTTTGTTTGAACAGTAAAATGGGTCCTGATAGACCTCCAGCTAAATAAATGTGAATTGGCAGCAGTTTCTCTGAAAAGCCTGTTCCCATTACCATATTCTCCGGCTATGTTCCTTTCCAGCATCTTGTCCCTCTCGCCCCCTACTTCTTCAAACTAATACACCAAGTAACAACCCTCCCCAGGGGTACTAACCCCAGTCATTTACATTTAAACTGAATCAGAGGCCTCGGACCGCGAGTATGAATGTTGATTTTCGTGCTGGTCGGCCTCCTGAACTACAGCTCTGGGAGTTGTTTCCTTATTTCCCACAAGGTTTTGAATATCCAATGAAACGCTACAGAATTACACACTTCTATTATTATCTACGCTGCTAAATTTTAAACCTAACAAGTCTCGGTCAGAAAAAGGAAAATGTTGAAAAGATATTTGCGATAACATTTTGTGGGTAAGAATGTTGCGAAAAAGTGAATAAATGAAATTTTCGGAAAGCCGGGATACGAGGTTGATATGTGTTAAGTATTGAGATAGCACGACATACATACCACCAAATAATATCTCCTTACGTATTTTTGAAGAGTTTGGTCGATCGAAGCTGATACCTGCTGAAGGTCTTTCTCGTCGAAGAAGTTTGTGCACGTCACTATTGAATAACCTAAATTTATAAAGCAAGGTACCCATTGAGTTCTGATGGGGTGTAGGGTCGTGTAGACACACACGAGGAATTCCTTAGAGAATTTTATAACAGGATACCAAAGAAATTAGGTATAATCTTCCTAATGGCGGTAAGAACGCTTATTCGAGTAGTTGGTTGAAAAAAAAAACGCTGCAAATTATTACACAAATTGTCTTACAGGGCTCCGCATGTGTTGTGTGTCGAAAACTTTGGAATGACCCCCAGAACAAAGACATATCCATGTCAATAAACCGAAATTGTGTCCCCCAAAATCTTAAATGTCACTCACATAAAAAACTTAGTTGTCACTAAAAAACATCGTGATTCGAGTTTGTCTGTCTATTAGTCTAGGAAGTCAATTTAAATACTTTGAAGAATAATAATAATTTAATATTAATTTAAATGAGGAAAAAATATTTTTAGTTTAATTTTAAATTTTAATTTATTTTGTATTGATGGAACAAATTTATTTCGTATTGTTGAAGTAAATTTTTATACATTACAATATTGTTGTCCGATTTTGATGAATTTTCAAAGTCATCGTCAAACGCACGCAGAAATGAGATTTTCCTTAACCTATTTACGCCCAGTGTTGCCGTATGGCGACAAGGAGAGGCATTCTGTTTGGAGGCTGCTGGGCACCTTTCTGAGTCATTGAGAAGACCTGGATCCTGGGGATCCTTTTCTCCAGATCTGTCTGATAATAGAGATGAATAATTTATTTTTCATCTTCATGAGGGTGGGACACGTAGCACGAAGCTTCGCCTACAACTTCAATGGGTAAATGCCCTGATTGGATGTCATCGGAACCACCGATTATCCTATCAAATACGCGGTAAATCGAAGTATTCTGCCAAGTGGATGGTGCACATACCTCATTGGATGCTCACAAAGCACGATGCGTCATCTTCAAGTTGATTGGGGTACTTGAACTGGCTAGAGGTTGTAAGAACTCACAAGTTCCCAACCAAATACCCATATTGTCATCATCAGGGCACCGATAATTTATCTAATGCCCCCTTTTGTGGTCTGTTTTGACTAATTATGAATGTGATTATGGGTTGATGAATTGCTCTCTTAATATTGGTCGTATTCAGCATCCAATATTCCACGAAAATTCCTAGTCAATCCGGTGAGATCACAATACAATCCCCTAAATCTCAGTTTTGAAAAGAAAAAAACTGTTCTTGTGGCGCCCAGCGATGCGATATGGCAACTTAAACCCATAAAATTCGACCAGGAGATTCAAAAAATTATTTTTCCCGTGTTCTAAAGACTAATTTGGGGACGAAATATCAGATTTACTTTCAAAATATACAGAGAAAAAAAGTTTTGGGCGTTAATGGGTTAAACAGCAATTCCTCAAAATCTGATCACTAAATGTTGCTTAAATTCATTGTTTGGTTTAGGGAGATGGGCTCAAAATTAACAGTTAATTTAAGATAGTGTTAAATTTCAAGAATCGAATGATTCCACACAGATGATCAACAATTGTTGAACTTTGTAGTTTACTGTGAAAAAAATGTATTTGAGTACAACACCCATGTGGTAGTTAGTATCCCAGTGAGCTCGAATGGACCGAATACTCCTCCCCTTGACCTACTCCAGGTCTTTAGAAGGGTATATAGAAGCCATGTTCTACGCAAAAGGGTGATCTTTACAGGAAAATAATAAACCGACATTTAATACTATACAGATTTTCTTACATCACAACAAAATCACTTCACTTCCGGAATACTCGTATTGTGCGTAACCTGAATCCCAGTGTAGCAATGAGAAAAAAGAGAACCTCTGGCTGGTGGGAGGGTAAAGCGTGAAAGCGGCTTTTTGCATTAATTAGACAAAGTCGGTACGAATTAACGCGCTAACCTTTTCCCGAGCTTCGAAAACCCTTTCGTTCGGCGTTTGAAGCTTTTTACGGGCCGCTAATGAACCCGGAGGGCGTGAAAAAGGGTTGACGAGAAGAAAAAGGAAGGAGAATAAGCGAAGGGGAATAAGCGAAAGAGAATACGGGAAGACGGCGAAAGGGATTAGGCAGGGCTGGAGGCCTCTTGAAGGGCTGTGAAGGAGAAGGAAAGAGCCTCGGGCGGTGCGACAAGAGCCGAGTGAAACTGAGTCAAATAGGAGATGAGGTTATTTCCTTGGCACAAGAGAAAATTTGAGGAGTACCTAGGTGGGAATTATAGAGCTGAGATGAATCACGTTCCATTGATTCTTTGAGTGGATTAGACGGAATTCAGTCGACAATAAAACGGTACAGGAGCAGTGTTGTCATTAATGAATAATACTTATTATTTATTTATTAAGGGGTCTCAGTCGGTCGCCGTTCGTTCTTAGTATTTCGCGAGATTGAAGGCGCAGAAACTTAAAAACTTGTGGGTACCTAAATTTGAAATTTTAAAGGATTTTAGAAATTCATTAGTGCACGGCCCTAGGGAGTTGAAAAACTGAAATATTGCCGCCGGAATCATCTAAATCGAACAATAATTGCCAAAGAAAAATGGGAAAAACTACTGAATAAACGGTTTTTCCCATGTTTTACCCATATTTCTCTGGCAATTATTGTTCGATTTTGATAATTCCAGCGGCAATCTTTCAGTTTTTATATCCCCAAGGCCCATGCACTAATGAATTTCTAAAATCCTTGAAAATGTCAATTTTAGCTACATTTTATGGGAAAAACATAACTGAATTAACGGTTTTTCCCATTTTTCTCTGGCAATTATTGTTCAATTTTGATGATTTTGGCGGCAATATTTCAGTTTTTCAATTCCCTAGGGCCGTGCACCAATGAATTTCTACAATCCTTCAACATTTAAAATTTAGGTACAACTTTTCAAGTCTTTGCGCCTTCAATTTCATGAAATACTGACTCGGAACGAGGAATGAACGGCAACCGACATAGACACACTTAACCCATGGTAATTTGGCTCAAACCCTGTGCACGGGGAATTAAGGTAATCTGTGGCCATCATTCGGTCAAGTTTTGTTTCAATTTCAGTACCGACCTGACGTTGCAAAACAACATGTAGTAGATCCAAAATGCCCCTAAATGTTTATTTTCTTCTAAGATGATCCATTGGAATCGTACAAGAAAAAAAATTTTAACCCCTTCACAATTCGATGGTTTACGTTTAAAAGTATGCAGAACCCAAAAATCGAATTTGAGAGAAAATCCGTCCTTCCACCGATTTTGATACAATTGGACATATTATTTAGTATTAGTATTAAGTAGTAGTATTAGTTGTTGTCAATCACTTCTAAGGGATGAAAAATGGGGGTTATAATTTTCTAAAACGCCTTGGCACAAAAACTCTCGAAATGAAGATATTGTTTTTTCAGCGATTTAAAAATTTTAAACAAAAATTTAAAACTATTTAATAGTACCTGTTTAACTTTTAGTACCAATTGTGACCCCAGTGCTTTGCAGGACAAACCGTTCGCTACCCACAAGAACTCAGTATGAACCGTTCTTTCCTCGTTCCGGGTCAGTATTTCCCTTAATATTACAGGCACTCAAACTTCAAAAATTGTACCTAAATTTGAAAATGTCATGGATTTTTGGAATTCGTCAGTGCATCAGTCGAGGGAATGGAAAAACTAAAATATTGCCGCAGGAATCATCAAAATCGAACAATAGTTGAAAGAGATAAATGGGAAAATTTTGTTTAAAAAACAACTAATATCGAAAACTCGATAACTAAAATTCGAATAACTAAAATATTGCCGCAGGAATCATCAAAATCGAACAATAGTTGAAAGAGATAAATGGGAAAAATTCGTTTAGTTATTCAATTCATTAGACTAATGTACTAATTACTTTCGAAAATCCTTGAAAATTTCAAATTAAGGTACGTCTTTTAAAGTTTGAGCTCCAGTAACGCTCCAGTAACCCGGAACGAGAAACGAACGGCGACCGACTGAGACCCCCTTAAGGGTTGTACTTCTGATAAATCAGAAACACGAGTGTGAATCGCTTTTTTTTCTTTATTAAGGAACATGCAAATAGGCCTAATCTCCGTTCAAATTTTAGCTGACCAAAAAACTATTGTTGTTCGTTTCCTAGGTTTATAGTCAGGTTTGCGTTCTTAGCTACCAGTAATAAAATTTCCAAAAAAATGTTTCAATAAGAGTGTTGTTTATGACAATCTAGTCCCCAACAATCTTTGTCGGGTTTCAGCGCTACCTCCCGCCACTTCAACGGACTAGCATTCCTGATTACCATAACTACCATTCTAAAGATTGTTGTCTCGTAATCGTTCACGTTTCTCATATTCGTTTTCGTTTCTCTTATTGTTTTCTCTATGAACAGCTATGGACGTGAACATGATGCCAAGTGTCGATTTATGTTGCGAAACGTGCCCAAAGTCATTCAATTTCAAAGCTGATCTCCAAAATCGTCACTGGTTCATGTTATAGAAAATCTTTAGAATGGTACTCGTAGTAATGGTAATGAGGAATGGTAGTTCGTTGGTAGTAAGTAGTAGTAATGGTAGTAAGTGGCGGGAGGTAGCGCTGAAACCCAACAAGGATTGTTGGGGGCTAGACTCTCATGTAGTATGCTTACCTAACTACAGAGACTGGGAGAAATTTTGTTGTTCCTATTCCTGAGTAAGGAATGCCCCATAAAAATGGTTTCATCACCAGTATAGTTGGGTTTTTTTCTGTTAGTTTGGTTTGTGATATGTAAGATGATAGGTACTCCCATGTTCCCTTCCTTCTGTTCTCATTTCCACATCCTAGTAAACTTGGTCGATGGGATCTACAATGGGATCTTGATTCATTAAAAAAGACTGTCTCCTTCTATCAAATTTATGGGGTTAATTCCGCTATTTATAAGAATGCAATACAGGAGGTCTCTCTGTACTCGGCTTGCTTGTTACGACGGATTCTCCAATACGGTACGTGGATAATGTTTTCTTCTTAGGTTAATGACCAATCGATCATGATAATAACCAAAGTTTACTAATATGATCAAAAATTGAAAAAAGAGAACAGAAGCACTAAGATAATTTTTTAATGACCCAATACGTAGACGTGGCTCTGATCATCAAGAATGTATGATCTAGATGTGGTTGATCGTGTCGAGTTTCAATAATTGATCTGTTTAAATGGGTTTAATGGACCACAGATTAATAACCGAATTCGAGCTCAAAACAATACTTTTCACACCTGGTTTTTAGCAATCAATCGTGAGAGCAATTTCTCGGAACTACATATTTTGTGAGCATAAAAAGTTATCTCAGTTATTTGCTTCGATTATTCTGTGTGAAAAAAGATATTTATACTCGAGAAGAAAAAAGAACTTTTTTGTCTTGCAAATTCACTCGAGGGGAAAGTTGGAAATTGAGGTAGAAAAGCTGAGAACAAGGGAGCTGTTAATGCGTTCGTATGTTCGCCAAAGTACGAAAAAAGGGGCTTAGAGGAATGAACGGAGGAAGAAGGTGAAGGGGGCTTTGCCCCCTCCTTTAGTAGATTTCCCTGGAGTGGTTGAAGGGAAAACCACTGGCCAAATCCCATTATACCGGTTTTCTTCTTTCTACCCCCCCACGCAACGCCATCTTTCTGGGGTGATGGAGTAAAACACCTCAAAGCTACTTGGGCAAAACAAAAAGTCAATAAAGTAATTTACCAAGAGGTAAGTACCTAAGAGCTGTAGAATAGATATGGCATAAAGAATCATATTTTTGTTATTATTTACCGCATTCAGGGGAGTGTTTATAACATCGCAGCATGTTATAGCTAACTTTCACTCAACTATCACGGTGAACAGCTATTTTGGTATATTGAGTGTTCTGTGTTTCTCTTTACTGAAACTGAAACTAGCTTGTTAGCATTACTAGAAACACTTGGCCTACTTCTTCTTTTAGTGCTTTCTCTGAAGTCAGAGGTTAGCGACAATTTGTCGGAATTCATCTCTATTCAATGCTTTATTTTTCAAATCGTGATACTTGAGTCCTGTCCATTGTATTCCATTGTATTATTCCCTCGATCTTTCCTTCAAACACCAGCTGCAGCAATGAGTATTTCTCACCACGGAGTAGGTGACCAACGTATGAAACCTTTCTCCTTCTAACAATTGTTAGAAGTTTTCGATCGGTATTCATCAATTTTCGTTGGTCATCCTACGAACCCATGAAATACGCTGCATTCGCCGGTAACACCACATTTCGAAAGCCTCGATTCGGTTCAAATGGGAAGCCTTCAATGTCCATGCTTCAACCCCGTACAAAAAAACCGACCATACATAACATTGAAGGAAGCGCAAACGAGCTGGTATACTGAGATGTTTGTCACAAAGCACGGCTTTATACTTCATGAATGAAGCTTTAGCCACAGCTATCCTCGTTTTGATCTCAGTTTCCACCTCGGTGTTCTCGTGCGAACGACATCCAAGGTATTTAAATACTGGCACTCTTTCAATGGGCCTACTAGGTACCATGTTTTTGTTTTCGACAGAAGCAGTTCTCAAGAAAACAACATTCCGTTGCTGCCGAGTGATTCAACGAAAACTGGTGAATTCAACCAACTGCAGCCGTGCTAATAGTCTGTTTGAAGATAACCGCTGCAGCTGATTTGCGTCGTACGAATATCCCCATGCCTGCACCTATAAGGGAAGGAATATGGAATACACCTTTGTCATCAAAACATCGGTTTCAGCATTTTTCATTTCATCTTCCGCTAGCCATAACCTTTCAAACTGCAGAAGTATCATGAAAAAACCTCGCAACTCTCATCTCTCCAGTTGGTGTCTACTGAAACAAGATGTCCTCACTCATCGAAATTACTTCCCGTGTTTCCTTCCTTGTCCTACTTAGACAAAGGAGTTATGTAAGAGCGTCTTATCAAAGGAACTTCGAATTTTTTCTCGCTTCATTTGCCTCCTGAGCTGTCATTTCGCTGAGTAGTAAATAAACTAGAGAAGATGATGCAAAAAATAATTAATTTTATGTTTCAAAAATGATGCGAAGGAGTATATTTTTTACGAGTAAATATCACCATATGTTTTTTGCTATTTTAGAGGAAATCCAGGCATCAATAAAGTGTAATCATACAACTCGGAACGAACGAGAACTCATCGAGTAGAAACTATGAATGAATGACTGAATGAAAACATATTTTTATTTACAACAATAACATCATCTTTACAAATTAACAATATGATGGGCTTTGGTAATTCACCGTTAGCCGGAGTTCACCACTTAATGGGTTTAACTGATACTTAGTTTATTTTCTATTGTTATTAATTACACTTGTTGATTATTTTGCTTCTTGTTATTCATAATTTTGTTTATTATTCGTATGCATGTTAATAATATTATTATCTATGTATTTTAATTATTGGAACTATTAATTATTGAATTTATTCACATATAATATTATGTTGTATTATGCTGCAAAATATTGTTCTCTAATTTAATTTGACTGAATTCATTTATTTAAATTTAACTTGTTTTGTATCCTTATTCAGTTGTAGTTAAATTCGTGAATCAGCGATCTTCTGTAGGTCCAAGCAGATTTAGCAAATTCGTATAGGTTGTCCCAGTATTTTCCATTAGGTAAGTATCGAGATCAATTCCTCGCGACTTAGGGAGGTCTTGCCAAAGTGAATCCTTCGTTTATGGCCTAATATTGGGCATATTGCCAGGAAATGCTCCATATTTTCAGTCGCCTTCATATTGCATAAAGAGCACTGGTATCCAAGGGATGTAGTTTAGGTATAGTAGCTCGCATCGACACTTAATTATCCATTTTACTTTCTCTAGTTCCAGTCCTTGTGTCAGCATGTTCATGTCGTGGCGTAGCTCTCTACATAAATCGTGGTACTGGCCTTCACTACATCGCTGGATCAAATTTTGCTTGGTCTCTCTCTTGATACCATCCACAATACACGGAAGAACGGCAGTCAATCCATTTATTCTCTCCCAATCAAATGGTGTATTGCACCCATATTTCACGGCATACTCTTCCCACATTTCGATTAGGAACTATTTGAATTTCTGAACAAATCATAAGGACATTTTGGAATTTATTGTGGTGTCAGATAGAAATTGTGGGTGTTTACTGGTGAAACTACGACTATTTCAACAAACAAATATTTAAGACCGACCTCATCAGGGTTTGTGGTAGTTTTAATTCCGGGATGCTCACAAACTGGGAATCACATTTAAAAATTCCAATTTCGTCTCGTTCAATGATCCGATTTTTTTCAAATAAAAGTTCTCGTAGACCTTCCTGGAGTGAAATGGTGAATTTATCAGGTGGCATAATAAATTGATTCTGAAGGAGTTACATGTTGATTTAATATACTTAAAAAAATTCGTTTTGTTTACCTTCTTACAAGGAATGGAATCAGTCTTTCTTTAAACCGATATCTCTGTACTATTACAGTTCGGCAATGACCCTAGAAGGATATAAAAAAAAGAAAAAAAGTTGTGTTTTTTATGTGTAAAGTTTACTGTTAGCTTTTTGTGATTATGCCAAAACTAACCTTCTGACTTAGCCCTCCTCTTAGCTGTGCTCTCCCTAGGAAGTTCTGCATCTGTCTCTGGCCAGACAAGATCCAGACATCACGTGCAACACTCATCCAACATAAGTTTTGAGACCCCTATGAGTAGAAATCACTCAAGAGTACGAGCCAATATAAACGCCCATGTCATTGCATCGCGAAACCCATCTACCCTCGGAGAGATGTTCAATGTGCAGTCTGGGAGAGCTGGAAACGACATTTCACTCCCTGTGCAGGTGTCTGGTGTTGGCGGAGTTCAGATGTTGTGCTCTTGGTAAGTCAAGTTTGTCGCGCGATGAGGCGATTGAACACCTTAATGACCTGCAGGCCTGGAGTAGACTGGCACATTATTGCAATTTGATTTGGCCATACCGCAGATTGCTCGTGGGGCAATTTAATTATCAAGTTTTTCAGAAATAATCCAGTATTAATTGTAAAGTTTTCTTTGATTTTAATTATTTTTTATATTTACTTATTTTCTTCTCTTAAAAAAACAAGGTCCGATCTTCCGGCAGGCGGTTCGAAAAGAACCATGCTGTATTTTTTATTTTGCCATTGTAATTATTATTTTCGATATATGTCAATTTCTTTATTAAATCATTTTCTTCTTCTTTCTTCTTCTTCATTGCAGCAAAAAAGTGCTCCCCAAAGTGTCATAACCAGCTAGTTGATTTGTTAGATTGCTTTGTTTCGACTAAACGTTGTTGAAGTAAGTTGCTCATCACTTTTTCCTTTTAATGGGGGGTGCGCCTTGATTTTTTTTAGATTTTTAATCGAAAGAAAACTACATCCTGAGAATTTTGGCACAAACCGCGACCTTCTAGCGTGAGTAGATCTGTTTCTATGATTTTTCAAAGTTTCGACCGTTTATGACGTCACGCGCCCCTCTCGCCTGGGCGGGACCCCCCAGCCCACTGTGACGTCATAAACGGTCGAAACTCTAACAATTCATAGGAAAAGATTTACACACGCTAGAAGGTCGCGGTTGGTTCCAAAATTTTCAGAATGAGGTCTAGTTTAGATTAAAAATAACAATAAACAGTTTTTCCGACCCAGGCGCACACCCTATACACTACTAGCTTGTTAGCATTACTAGAAACACTTGGCCTACTAGGTACCATGTTTTTGTTTTCGACAGAAGCAGTTCTCAAGAAAACAACATTCCATTGCTGCCGAGTGATTCAACGAAAACTGGTAAATTCAACCAACTGCAGCCGTGCTAATAGTCTGGATGAAGATAACCGCTGCAGCTGATTCGCGTTGTTCGAATATCCCCATGCCTGCACCTATAAGGGAAGGAATATGGAATCTTCTTATACACCTTTGTCATCAAAACATCGGTTTCAGCATTTTGGTTTATTATTTTCAATAATGAACCTTTGGAATCGACCAAAAAAAATTTTTTTTAACGCCCCCTCAAAATTTGATGGTTTACATTTCAAGGTACGTTGAATCCAAAAATCAAATACAAATTTGGCCTTCCGTCCGCCGTACGCCGTACGCGGCACTTGTGCACTTAGCATTGACCGATTTTGATGAAATTTGGTATGTAGGCTCCATTTCGGGTCTAGTTGTTCCCCGAAGGTTTTGATTGATGTAGATCACTTCTAAGGGTTCAAAAATGAATTTTGAAATTTTGAAAACGCCCTAACTCAATAAATGTTGATATAAAGGTATTGTTTTTCCTTAAATTTAAGATTCTATAAAATTTTCAGAATATTCGAGACCACGCGGAGCTCTGTATGACAAACCGTTCGCTTCTTACGAGAATTTAAAGGTTTTACGTACGATAAATCAGAACCACGAGTGTGAATCGCAAAAGAGGCCTAATCTCCGTTCAAATTTTAGCTGACCAAAATGCGATCGATGTTTTCTTCATGTTGGATGGTTGGTGGCTTTGCAGACGAGTGATCAATATAGAAAAATAATAAACCATTGTGTAATAATTTGCAGCGTTTTTCATTTCATCTTCCGCTAGCCATAACCTTCCAAACTGCGGAAGTATCATGAAAAAACCTCGCAACTCTCATCTCTCCAGTTGGTGTCTACTGAAACAAGATGTCCTACTTCTCAACGGCCTCACTCATCGAAATTACTTCCCGTGTTTCCTTCCTTGTCCTACTTAGACAAAGGAGTTATGTAAGAGCGTCTTATCAAAGGAACTTCGAATTTTTTCTCGCTTCATTTGCCTCCTGAGCTGTCATTTCGCTGAGTAGTGAATAAACTAGAGAAGACGATGCAAAAAATAATTAATTTTATGTTTAGAAAATGATGCGAAGAAGTATAATTTTTTACGAGTAAATATCACCATATATTTTTAGCTATTTTAGAGGAAATCCAGGCATCAATAAAGTGTAATCATACAATTCGGAACGAACGAGAACCCATCGAGTAGGAACTATTTGAATTTCTGAACAAATCATCGAAATTGCTGGTGTTTACTGGTGAAACTACGACTATTTCAACAAACAAATATTTAAAACCGACCTCATCAGGGTTTGTGGTAGTTTTAATTCCGGGATGCTCACAAACTGGGAATCACATTTTAAAATTCCAATTTCGTCTGGTTCAATGATCCGATTTTTTCAAATAAGAGTTCTCGTAGACCTTCCTGGAGTGAAATGGTGAATGTATTAGGTGGCATAATAAATTGATTCTGAAGGAGTAACATGTTGATTTAATATAGTTCAAAAAATTCGTTTTGTTTACATTCTTACAAGGAATGGAATCAGTCTTACTTTAAACCGATATCTCTGTACTATTACAGTTCGGCAATGACCCTAGAATGATATAAATAAAAAGAAAAAACTTGTGTTTTTCATGTGTAAAGTTTACTGGTTAGCGTTTTGTGTTTATGCCAAAACTAACCTTCTGACTGAGCCCTCCTCTTAGCTGTGCTCTCTCTAGTAAGTTCTGCATCTGTCTCTGGCCAGACAAGATCCAGACATCACGTGCAAGACTCCTCCAACATAAGTTTAGAGACCCCTATGAGTACAACTCACTCAAGAGTACGAGCCAATATCGCCTATGTCATTGCAGCAAAAAATTGCTCCCCAAAGTGTCATAACCAGCTAGTTAATTTTTTAGATTGCTTTATTTTGACTAAACGTTGTTGAAGTAAGTTGCTGATCACTTTTTCCTTTTAATAATTAACAATAATTATTATTTGCTCTTTTTAATTTTTTATTTATGGAAATCCTTTTAGAATATAAATTAATGAAGAGAAATCCAGTTTTGGGCGAATGTGTGTTTTACTCAACGGTACCCATAAGTTGGGGAAACATGATATCCTTATATAGGGGTAAATTCGATCTTGCATTGTTGTCGTGCAAGAGTGATTAGTTTTAATTGACTAAAAGTATCATTGGCGCTACACAGAGCACAATACACTGAGATTATTTCACGAGTGGACTTGAAATAACATCATTATGGATACGAATCACTAAAACCCTATTCTTGCAGTAAATTTCATCTTTGACTCATACCCTTCCGTGGAATCCACGAACATGGTAACTGAGGTAAGCCCCAATTACGGCAGATGGTCGAAATGTTTTTATTGGATTTTCGGATTCTACGTATCTTGAAACGTTAAACAACAAATTTTAGGGAGTTAAAAGCGTTTAGCATGTTGATAACGATAAACCAAAAACAGCTTTTGAAGGAACAAGGGTTTTAAAGTTCCACGACCCGCAACACTGATCTGAGTTGCAGTTTAGTGTGGATCCATGTGACCGGCACGGTGGCACTTCCTTTCTATCTGTGGGTGCTCAAAATCTCACGACATTTTATCCATTCCTTGGACTATTTAACTGATACTTACTTAAAAGATACATTTTAGAAAAACACCTGAATCCCAGAAATTCCCGGAATTGTCTAGACGAATAAAATACAAGGGATATCCGATTCAAAACATTATTTTGGTTTATTATTTTCAATTATGAAGCTTTGGAATTGACCAAGAAAAAAAATGTTTAACCTCCCCTCAAAATTTGTTGGTTTACGTTTCAAGGCACGTAGAATCCGAAAATCGAATAAAAATTTGGCCGTCTGCCGTACACCGTACGCGGCATTCTCTTCAGTTAACATTCACTGATTTTGATGAAATTTGGTATGTAGGCTCCATTTGGGGTCTAGTTGTGCCCCGAAGATTTTGGTTGATGTAAATAACTTCTAAGGGTTGAAAAATATGGTTTGAAATTTTGAAAACGCCTTAACTCAAAAAACTTTAATATAGAGGTATTGTTTTTCCATAAATTTAAGATAGTATAGAATTTTTTGAGACCACGCGGAGCTCTGTAGGACAAACCGTTCGCTCCCTACGAAAATTTAAGGGTTTATATTGAAATATATATATAAATCAAAACACGAGTGTGAATCGCAAAAGAGGCCTAATCTCCGTTCAAATTAGAGCTGACCAAAATGCAATCGATGGTTGGTGATTTTGATTTTTTTTTTTTTTTTTTGATTTTTTTTCTTCATATTGGATGGTTGGTGATTTTGTAGACGAGTGATCTATATAGAAAAATAATAAAGCATTGTGTAATAATTTGCAGCGTTTTGACGTACTTTCCTCCTATTTTGAAAAGAATAAATTTGAGTTTGAAACTCTATACAAATGGACTTCCATCAATTTTGTTATTCATATAGTATATTTTCCAAAGTGAAAACATAACCTAGATAAATTCAAAATTGAAAACCAACAACATTTCTATTTTTTAATAAACGAATAAATAAAAAGTATTGGGGTAGAGTGAAATATAGGTAGGAAACTTAAAAAGTACTTATAGATGCAAAATTTTAATTTCAATTACCCTCCTTTGAAAATATATTTATTTTCCAAAGAAGAATAATCCAATCTCGTATACCTCAAATTTTATCAATTTAGATTTCCGGAGGAACTTTACCAATATCGGTAATGTTATTGACGGCTTACGAGAGTAAGCTTATTCAAACGGAGTCGAACAAAATTTCGAAAAACTTCAATAAACGTTGCACTAGAAAAAAGAAACACTATTAGTGTTTTGATCTATAAGTATACAAAGCAATCGGTTCAGCACAAATGTGCTTTTCTTCTTTCCCAATGAGTTTGTAGCGAAAAATATTGCTTTTCTCCGCTTTTTCTGCGGAATTATCTTATCCGTTCTCTCCTTCTTCCGTCAGTTCTATTTCTGTTTTTCATTTCATAAGGTTTTTTCCGGATGGAAAAATTTCATTCCTCTCTTCATATTGAGGGGAATAAATACGTTATATAAGCGTATATAGCGTCATAACCGTTACATTAGGAAATTGTATGAAGTTTTATATAGAGTTTTCACTGTGCTGTGAGGCAACAGTATTGCCAATAACCAGAAGCGTTCTTATAAAAGCATCAATATCCTCATTGAGGATGAACCGGATAGGTTTTTCACTCTTCGAATCATCGCAAGGGTTATAAAAATATATTTGGGTGACTCGCACGATTTTCATCAATCTCCAATCTGATGAATCAAACAATAATTATCGACCGCGGCTCATAATGCGCCTCGTTCCCTGAAGTTGAGAAGGGT
This sequence comes from Apolygus lucorum, assembly GCA_009739505.2. Classification (NCBI taxonomy): domain Eukaryota; kingdom Metazoa; phylum Arthropoda; class Insecta; order Hemiptera; family Miridae; genus Apolygus; species Apolygus lucorum. Next base: position 56,000,217 of record CM019181.2, on the reverse strand, counting down.
GATCGGATTTTTTGAACTCGAAAACTTACGACTTTCTTACCTACAGGCTGGACGTTCCTTAATTTCTGTAAAAATTTAAATTCCAGTATATTTGTTCCCAATCTCGATTTTGACTTGATATCTTGAATAAAAGCAAGAACTTGTATAATTCTATGCGTAAATTGTCATTCAAATATTTATTGATATCTATGACAATACAAGAAGGAGTCCATCACCACACTTATAACTTTTCATAAACCAACGGAGTATGAAGGTTCATATTCTTCGTATATCTTTTCCTAACAACCCTCAGAATTAACCAACGATCGTTAGCTGGTAATGAATCGGTTCCCGTGAGAGTAACGAAGGGATGACCAAAGAAATAGTCATGAAGTCGTCCCGGGAGATTATTTGGATTGGTGACCGCTGGAGGCGGATTCCGGGGTGGCCGTTGGTGAACCCAGCCCCACTTGAGCGGGAAATCATCAGAACCAATTCTGACCTTCCCTTTGGAAGACAGCTGATGACGTCCGCTACGCCAGGTTAGACGAAAACTCAACCTGAGGTGGTTGTTCGCTTTTGGTTTATTATTTTCAATAATGAACCTTTGGAATCGACCAAGGAAAAAAAATTTAACAGCCCCTCAAAATTTGATGGTTTACGTTTCAAGGTACGTAGAATCCAAATCGAATAAAAATTTGGCCGTCCGTCCGCCGTACGCGGCACTTTAACCACTTAGCATTGACCGATTTTGATGCAATTTGGTATGTAGGCTCCATTTGGGGTCTAGTCTTGCCGAAGATTTTGGTTGATGTACGTCATTTCTGTGGGTTCAAAAATGAATTTTGAAATTTTGAAAACGCCCTAACTCAAAAAATTTTGATATAAAGGTATTGTTTTTCCTTCAATTTAAGATTGTGTAGAATTTCTAGAATTTTTGTAGACCACGCGGAGCTCTGTAGGACAAACCGTTCGCTCCCTACGAGAATTTAAGGGTTGGACGTACGATAAATCAGAAACACGAGTGTGAATCACAAAAGAGGCCTAATCCCCCTTCAAATTTTAGTTGACCGAAATGCGATCGATGTTTTTCTTCATGTTGGATGGTTGGTGGCTTTGCAGACGAGTGATCAATATAGAAAAATAATAAACCATTGTGTAATAATTTGCAGCGTTTTTTACTCTCAGAATTTGAATAGCAATCAAAGCAACACGTTAAACCCATAAGATCAGCTTTGACAAGAATCGAGTTTGTGGTACGGGATGCTAGCATTTTAGTTCTAGTTCCTAAATTGCGAAATCCGTGACAATTTCATCGGAACTTCATATCGAGTTGTACAAATTATGAAAGTTTGCATGGATTCACATTCGCTTAGATATACCAAGTTGATGATCAGAGGCAAAACTCATAATCCTTACGTCTCTAATTTGAAAGGATTTTTCGTCATTAGTTGAAAGCTCGGGGACTTTACCTTCATATACCTAATAATATCGTCATATAAATTCCTAGATTTTGAGTATATATTAATTATATACCTGAATATTGTCCGATCCTATTTTTTATGGGAATCATACTATATAAACGAGAGAAAAACTGCAGCTTAGTCACTCGAGGAATCTGTATTATCCACGCCGAGCCATCCTGCGCCCTGGACTGGTCTTCTGGGGTACAGAATGTCGTAGTGTCCCGGTCGGTAGAGAAGATGTACCGTCGGTACTCCATTGGTTCCGTTACCGTTGAAGTCATGGGCGTTGACGCCAGGTATACTGCTGTCCGAGAAAAAAAACTCGCAAATAACCATCACCAATACGGATTATTGACTACAGCGCATTCTCCGTTAGATCCACAATTTTATAGAATAAAAACTGCCCAAAAACACCCCATTCCTCTATCACGATCTTCCGAATCGACCCATAGGAAACTGGTCAAAAAATACCGGATGAGAGGATAAAGAGGTCCAAAAGTGCAGGTAGGGAGGGCGATTCAACGTTTAAACACTAATTTGAATGATTAGATGATTTCCGTCATGTCAGCTTCGAACAAATTTCCTCCGTTGAGGAATCAGAACAACTATCCTCCATACTCATGATGTGTTGCCTTTCTTTGTAGACAAGGTTAGTGGTGAGGGGAGGAAAGAAGCGGCTGATCCTCAGTTTTCATTTATATGAGTCATTTCAAAATTTGGGGTTATTTTGTCCTCGAACTTTTCCATAAATTATTGTTGAAGTTTTTATGTTTTTTCTCCCGTAAACGTCCTTTGTTTTGGCCACTGAGGCAGATCCTGAAGTGGGCACACACTTTATCAAGTAGTTTCAAATTTATAGAATTTTGAATTTTTTTCCATAATTTCGACTTTGTAGGGAGAGAGAAAACCAAGTGTGAGTTGAACTCATGAAACCTTTTTATTCCTTCAAAATACGAGAATCTTAGTTTAGGAGTCTCTTTTACTTATCGCAATCACAGTCCGAAGCTATAATCTAGGTAGGTACATCAGAATTATCAGATTCTTCAAGTCTTTCAATCAGTCTAATCTTTCGTAAAATGTGGGTTAATGAAAAGTCAGAATTATATGACCCAGCGGTGTAAATAGTTCAGGTAACTCTTAAAAATGTAAACGGCTTTGAAAAAAATAAAAAACTTCTCTCCCTGCAATTCCATCTCTCTTCCTACAAACCAGCCTCTTCCTAGAAGTTGTAGGTAGAGAGGTTGTAGGGAGAGAGGTTGTAGGGAGAGAGATTTGTGAGGTTATCACTCTCTACTGGCCTCACCATTATTGATTCTGAACGTTAGAAAAAATACATAACACTATGGCATTCATAATTGTAATTTGAGTTAAATTAAACTTAGTTGAACACTTACCCTGATGAGTGAGGTGGTTGTAGGGAGAGAGAAAGTATTTACCTACTCTCAAAGCTTCAACACTTCACAACATAACCCACACAACTGGGAGCTTGGAAATTCAACAAACTTCAGTAGCTTCGGAAGCCATCTTGCAGCAGTGTTCACTTTTGTTTTTCATGACACAAAATAATCGTTTTCCAGGAGTGGGCAGGCATTTCAAAAAAATTGTAGGGAGAGAGAATAAAACCTTGTGACAGCATCAAAACATAGCAAAAACCCTTTCAATTCATGGAATTTTCGTTCGTTTCTAATTTATTCCTGAAGAGGAGAGTATCCTGGACCAATAACGTTTTTTACTTAAATTAAAATATGAATATAGAGTTCTCCAAAAATTTTCAAAGTTCCCAACCTACCCTTTGTGACAGGTGTAGGGAGAGAGAATTGGGATCATAAATGATTTTTAATTATCTGAGTTAATTGATTAGTGAAATTCATTCTATGTGATCTTTGTAGACACCAACCTTCTGTATCTCCCTGAAAAAATTCTGAATTTCTAAGACAAATAGAGTGTTCACAAAAGCTGCGTGACAAGAAATAACCCCAAATTTTGAAATGACCCATATATTCGTGTCAAGCTAGCTTTCGCCAGTGGCATCGTTATGACACATGCACAGAGTTTGCGTTTACATTGGTCATCGTATTATTGTTTTTCATTCCTTCATTAATAAGTAATATAGAAGTCTTCTATAGTCCATGCAGTGGAATTACACAGTTCTGGCCGGTAGGTAAAATATCTTACACATTTAAGATAAGTTGGATGGTAGGTTGTTGGGGTACATGTAGTAGGTAGGTTTAGGCATTTTCCATAACTGAATCGCATTATTACTCTTGTAAGTACTGTCACCAGGTCACATACTTTGTCAAAGCTTACACATGTGAGTTAGATAGGTTGTAGCGCATCAGGTCAGTAGAATATTGGCTGGTGACATCCAGTTCCAGTTATTCGAATGTAAATAGTTTCCACAATAGTCCTGAGTGTAGTTAATATTTACTCAATAAGTTAAGTACTATTCAGTACATATGTAGTGATATTCTTATTGTGCTTTCTCATCAACCAGGGGGTATTGAACAGTTTATAATCAACATTCATGAATCAAATTCGAATAAAATGCTAGCCACGTGTTCAGGGTTTGGGACCTTACATGTGATAAGCTTTGACAAAGTATGTGACCTGGTGACAGGACTTACCAGAGTAATAATGCAATTCAGTTATGGAAAATGCTACCTACTACATGTACCCCATCAACCTACCATCCAACTTATCTTACATGTGATAAGCTTTGACAAAGTATGTGACTTACCAAAGTAGTAATGCAATTCAGTTATAGAAAATGCCTAAACCTACCTACTACATGTACCCCAACAACCTACCATCCAACTTATCTTAAATGTGTAAGATATTTTACTTACCGGCCATACCTGTGTAGGTAATTCCACTGCATGGACATATATAAGTAATGTAGGAATGAAAACCTCCAATAATACGATGACCAATGTAAATTCAAACCCTAAGCAAGAGTCCTGACGATGCCACTGGCGAAAGCTAGCTTGACACGAATATATAAATGAAAACTGACGATCAGCCGTTTCTTTTCTCCCCTCACCTCAACTATACTACATTATAACTAATTTTCTCTAGATCAGTTCACCTATACAATATCCTGTCGGTGGGTTGTACCTCCTGTCCATGTAGCGCACTCGAATCGCCACGTTGAGAGCGGCGCTGAGAGCTGTGATGTGAATGTGATCGCTCTCCTTATTCATCGGCTCTACGACTGTCTGGCAGAACTCCTCGACAGTCTTCCCGTTCTCCATGAAGTTCTTGTAGAAGCCTTCTTGCTCGCGGAGTTGAGCTGAGACCACAAGCCGGAGGTAGCTCACAACGTAGTCAGAACTCGCCTGATCATTGAATACCCTGAAGCAACACACAATGTTTTGTGGATATAATATCTAATGGGAAAGAGAGAAAGACGTTTATTGAACATTTTAGAAACTAAAAAAATGGACTAGGACTCCTGTAGTTGTTGAAACGGAAGGAATTACCTAAAAGTTCAAATTGAGTTGCCAAAAATTCATGATTATAGTCGATGTCCACAGCCCCACTAAAAGAAGTCCAAAATACACACATGCACATACAAGCTACTGCTTTTACTATGAGAAGAAATTTCCAATTCTTGTGAACACCACCTTTTTTACATCTGAAAGTACCCAACATATTTGTATACCTACTTATTTATTCGAGTACCGACCCTGAGGCCAGCTATAGCTAGACCCTTTGGTAGCTAGCTTTGGTATTTATAACGTGAATCGCTCTTCACTCGAGGACATCGTGCATAAATTTGAAGCCACTACACAGTCTTATGAAGTAGAGAGGAAGGTAGTGGAACCCTATGCAGTGCTGCCAACTCTCAATCTGAATTTCGTGGTGATCTCAATAAACACGAAATTGAAGTAACACGAACACAAAGTAAGTTTCAGAGACTATGTTCAGGAAATGAGAAATGCGAGTAACCAGATCATTTCTTTACCTGTGGAGTTCTGGAATTCCTTTTGAACCAGAGTTGGCTATGGCTGCTACATTACCGAATCCATCGGTGATGTCTTCCACAGTGAATTCGGGGTAATTGAGACCCAACAGGCGTTCTTTGTTGTTTTCAGTAGAAACCAAAAACTGCTCAAATTCGTCTCTGTGCTTACAAAGATGCTCCAAGTAGGCGTATCCGAAGCCCCGGAAGAAGCAGTTGCCGTCGGGACGGATTCTGCGGATCGATGCGTATTTCGTAGCCAAATCAATCACCTTCTGGAGATAGATTTCATCCCCCTCGTATTCATTGACGAGCTCCTCTAAGGACACTTGATGCCCAACTAGCATCACCCTCCTGGAAATATCCTCGATCTCTCTCTGCTGCTGGCTAATTTGCTCGTCCTGTTCCGATGTATTTTCTGACGCCTGGCTCATCTTCTGGAGAGAATCAAGATAAATGTGCTCAAATCAAAAAAATATTTCTTCAGACGATTAGAACATGAAGTTAATTTTAGAATTAGGTAACCCCTAAACCCAAATCGTATTACATCTCCTACTTTTGTGCACAGTTCTCACGTCCACTCATCTAATGAACATGAATTTGAGAACCTTTGAGAACCTCTCCATCAGCGGTTCAATGATGGTGTTTCAGAAGTATTTTTGATATAATGAATATCTGTTCTTCCAGCTCGAATTTATTGAGTAGTATGAAAGTGCTCTTGGAGTACTCACCTTATAAATTTATCTCAATGTTCACGCGTATGAATTTCCTACATTTACACACATCTCACTGCTTGATACAACTAATGTTGCCTATTATGACAATACCATGGCACATATTGGACACTTGTTCGCTTGTGTGTAGTGGGTAGAAAATGTTATTCTCTCTGAAGAAGTCGGTTGACAGGTTTTTTTTTAACATAAATAAATCTTATCACTGAAGTCAAAAGCCAAAGTCCAAATTTCCGCAAAAATAGCGTTACAAGCGTGAAGCGTTGGTACTTTCCCCAAAAGAAGGGATCCAGACATGAATATGTCTTATCCCTGGAAAGTTTTTCCAAGAGAAGTTCCAACTGAACCGTAAGACAGTTTCCCTTTCAAATTCCCCACACCGTCTCATTAGGGTTAATATCAGGATGCTAAGAAGGTACCTAAAGATGAAGAACGCCTTGACCCTAAGCTGTAATCGCTTATCTTGAAATTTTTTGAAATCATGATTCAAGATCTTATTTTTATTTATTGTTTACAAGCCCTGAGACCTGCTCCTCAAAATTTATTATGATAATCATGGGCACCTGTGTCTGTAACTACTGGATGTTGATTTTTTTTTAAACATTTACACCTGCTCTTTTAGTGACTTCAAGTGTTCTAAATTACAAAGAAAATTATAATAAATTATGAACTATTTAACAATATCAATAGAGTAAAACCATTAAACATTAAGATAAACAATCAACAACTAAAATAATTAAAATTTGAGCAATCATAGGTATAATATATAATGTTACATGTTATATAACATCACTTAAAAATTGTCAAAGTCAATGGAGTTTATAAATGTCAACAATTCGTCCCAATGGTCGCAGTACAATTCCTGGAATGAAGCTGGCCAACGACCCCCACACAACACAATTCTTCTTTCCATTCTATCGCGGATGTTGATATATTATTTTGAACATCTCTTATCAATCAAGGTCTCTGATTCTTCTTCAAATTTACCACCCTCAGTCATCACTAGTGGTTCAGGTGTAGCGTCAAGAAGGTCATCAACGTCTCTCCCTTTTAAGGTCTTCAGGAAAACCGAATTTCCAGATACTTCAGAGGGCTCTGGCGTTGGGGCCCCCAAAACCCCTTTGGGAAAGCCAAACTTGGGACCTTACACTAATTAGAGGACACGGTTATTAGGTTTTCTCTTTGAGGAGAGGGGGGGGGGGGCAACCGTAGACTCATTAGCCGGAAAGCATCGAGTCGGTGAGCGACACAAAGTGGTGGGAGACCACCTCCCGCTTCTGCCCTCTAGCGGTCGAAATCGAAATTAATTGGTCCTCATTAACTGGATTCATCCTTGTCCAATTCCTCGCTCGCCTCTTCAGTTTAGGGGATTTGCTCGGATTCGATTTTGAGGAGTTGTAAGATTTGGTTCGACTGGAGGATCACATTGGGTTATTTAGAAGAAGAAGTCGGTGCTGCGTTCTGTGAAGGGATGATGAGAGTGATGCAAATCATCACACTACGATCATCTCGCCTTCATTTAGCACATGGTTGTTTTCTACAGAGATTTATTTGTCTACAGAGATTCTATGTCTAAACCAAAGCTTTTTACCTTAACAGTTCAGTAATTGTTTATCCATTAGAATCCGTACAGATAAACCAGGATCCATTGATGTGGGGGAGGAGTCAAAAATGTATACCAACAGTGATTAACGCTTATCGAATAAATTAGAGTGGAAATGCATAGGCAGCACAATATCTGAAGAAATATCAAAATATGTATATTATTTGCATATTCTTAAAAATATAAGTATGTATGTAAGAAGTTACGGACACTCCTTAGAGCATAGGACTTCAATGAATGTTTTCCATTCTGATCCAGTTCCTAACAGACCTTTTATCTCCTGTTACGATTTTCCTGATTGGCTGACTTCTGCCTCCACAGACCTTCTCCAAGTTGCCCTGGTTCGTCGAAATCCTTGTGGGTTCCAGTCCAAAGTGCCTACTCTGCTTTGAATAGAAAATTAGATATTTCATTTGGCACAGAAAACCAGTTTGACTAATCAAACAATGGAGTAAAATGCAAGAACAGAAATGATGCATTTTGCTTAGATTTCCTTTTCATATTAGGCTTGGCTCGTGTTGTAGAGGTAGATCTTTGGAGATCTTGAGTTCAAGTAACAAATTTCTAAGTAAATCACAACATTATCACATAGCTATCTTATCTGAATTCTGAGTCAAATAAATTACAATATTGTTACTACCTATGTTGGTAGCCTAACATAACTTATATTTTACAATTAGACATACTTCGTTCCCTTCAGTTGCTCTATTGATCATTCGTCTTTTCTCAGGATTTTGTCTTCTTTATCTCTATGAAAATAGGTTTCTGGCTGGTACGACACAACAACTGATCATTGGAGATCACCTCTGCTTACTATACCACTGCTTACACTTAATGTGAAATCCGCACTAGGTTATCATAAATCTGGAGCTTCTTGGTCAGGGCTTTTGTGACCTTCCACGTTTAGCACCCTTTTAGAGCAATTTATTTGACATTCGCATTTAACCCTAATTGGACCTCAGCTGTCCCAAAAGTCACCAGATTGACTAGATTTAAATTGTAATTTAGAAATTAACGGCCAGAGCTGAATTTTTTATACTAGGTATTTTTTGTGTCAAGAAATGATGACAATTTTTTCATCGATTTCTTTGGAAATTTTTGTCATAACTTTATTTTGAGACTTCCAATAGCCCATAACAAATTCAAATAACATTTATTCGTAACAATTTATACATAACAATTTAAAATTGCAATTAAATTTTCGTTACTCCGGTGACACTTTGGTACAGCTGTTGGGTTTCTTACGTTACTTTCCCACGTTTTTGGTTACACTAGTGACACCATGGTCCAATTAGGGTTAATAACGCATCGTTTGCTTTCCTTATTCGTCGTTTTATGTCACCATGAGTTCCTTCCTGGGCATCAAAGTTGGTTCCCTGATACTGGAAGAAATCCACTTGTTCGACGACACAGCCGTTTTTCCTTAGAAGGGTCTCGTCTGATAACCTTCATTTTGATCTCTTTCGTCTTATTCACGTCTAAGTTCAGATCAGCCATGAAGTAGTTATCACTAAGGTTGTTGCAGTTGTATTTACGACGATTTCACGCATCTTTTTAATAGAAACAGGTAGTCCTATGTCTATTCTTATGTACGCCTCATGATGACCACCTGTGGAAATGTGTAGAGTGGTGGGTGTTCAACTAAAGGTGTCCTGGGTTTTATTTCATCAACAAAAAACGTCCGCCCTTTTGAGATTGACACAGATAAAATCGTCATATCTTATGTGTGTGCAGTCGTGTAGCATCTAATAGGACGAGTGAACGGTTCACTGTCACGGTTACCGTCATTTCACGTGATGCGGAGAGACGTCCAAAGCCCGCATTCGGCATGTAGACCAGAAAAAAACTTAATAAAAAGGTAATTATGAGCCGCCACGGCCCGTTCTGGACGTCCTCTCCTATCTCTAACGTATCGAATTTCGTTTTTACAAATTTTTTGTAAAGGCGTCCCTTCTCGTAAAGGACCGACTCGAAGCTGGAGGTCCGCGTCTTTTGAAATCGACGTCTTTTCGGGGTTTTGAATTACAAAAATGATCGCCTCTGACGACGTCCGACTCACTTCGAGCTGAATGTTGTCCCACAGCTGCACCTTACCCGAGTTTTTGTGAGGAATGATTTTTACTGATAGACACCTTCGACTTTTTCTCAGGTGTATGAATATTGATGGGGGTTTCGTGAGGGTGTCAAACTGGCGCGGCGGTGTGAATTACATGTTTCAACGGCTACCGCGTTACGCCCTGTGACACTCGACTAGTGTTTCTTCCTGGATGGTCCACGAAGCGTCACGCAACCCACATATTCACACTCTGGATGATATGAAGAGCTCCTAAAAATGGCTGGAAATCATCCGACGAGTTATTCTGCTTACCCGCTAATGATAAAGGAAAAATCTTCAAGCCCTACTTCCATACATACGTGGATGAACTCAAAATGTTGCATATTATTCCAAAACTGTGTAATATTCTTCCGTGATGATCACCCCCAACTGCGCGCCTTAATAGGAGTATTTCGCCTATTTTGAAGGGGATCTCAGCATGGCTCTAAAATGAGGGCTAGTCTCAACAGAATTCTGAAAAAACCCGTTACTAAGCATTGAAAGATGTAGTTGGTTTCAACGATAATTTCTTCCTTTCTTTACAAAGAAACAATAATCTACCATGTACAAAAGTACAACATTTCACCTGACTCGTCACTGCCAAAACATGATTAATACTGGTACGGTTATGCGTCAACCCGGAAGAAATAGCATGATAGAGGAGGTGCCCACTACACTACGGGAGGTGGATGCTTTATAGGGTGGATACTAAGCATACAGAAGATCATACAAGTGGATACTAGACTTGTGGGATACCAAGCATGAGAACTATTCATTTAGCTCTCCGGAACTCGCAATCATCCGTGAAGTTTTTAGTACATTTTGGTTTATTATTTTCAATAATGAACCTTTGGAATCGACCAAGAAAGAAAATTGTTAACCTTCCTCAAAATTTGTTGGTTTACGTCTCAAGGTACGTAGAATCCAAAAATCGAATAAAAATTTATCGACGTCGTACGCCGTACGCGGCACTTTCATCACTTAGCATTGACATTTTGATGAAATTTGGAATGTAGGCTCCATTCGGAGTCTAGTTGTACCCCGAAGATTTTGGTTGATGTAGGTCACTTCCAAGGGTTGAAAAATAAGGTTTGAAATTTTGAAAACGCCTAAACTCAAAAAATGTTGATATAAAGGTATTGTTTTTCCATCAATTTAAGATAGTATTGACTTTTAGAATTTTTAGATAAAACGCGGAGCCCTGTAGGACAAACCGTTCGCTCCCTACAAGAATTTAAGGATTGGACGTGAAACAATTAAGAAACACGAGTGTGAATCGCAAAAGAGGCCTAATCTCCGTTCAAATTTTAGCTGACCGAAATGCGATCGATGTTTTTCTTCAAGTTGGTTGGTGGTTACAAGTCGTGATCTTTGCAGACGAGTGATCTATATAGAAACATAATAAACCTTTATGTAATAATTTGCAGATTTTTCTATATAGATCTCTCGTCTGAAAAGATCACGACTTTGCCATTGTTACCACCAACCAATTTGAAGACAAACATAGATCGCATTTCGGTCAGCTAAAATTTGAACGGAAATTAGGCCTATTCGATTTTTGGATTTTTTTTTTTTTTTTTTGGATTCTTGAAACGTAAACTAACAGAATTTGTTGGTCAAAATTTTATTTTGTGGGGGGGGGGGGGGTTAAACTTTTTTTTTCTTGGTCGATTTCAAGGGTTCATTATTCAAAATAATAAACCTTTGTGTAATAGTTTGCAGCATTTTTAAGTAAATTTCTCATCAGGTATGATGGGGGTGAATGGGATAAATTGAAATGAGCATTTATAAACCACATAAAATTAATAGTACTTACCACCTTTCTGACTTTGTAGGTAAGTAGTTCAAAATTATTATTCGTCAAAACAATCAATTGACAAAAAACCCTAAAAATTATTACACAAAGGTTTATTATTTTTCTATATAGATCACTCTTCTGCAAAGTACACGTACGGCGTACGGCGGTCGGCGGACGGATGGCCAAATTTTTATTCGATTTTTGGATTCTACGTACCTTGAAACGTAAACCAACAAATTTTGAAGGGGTGTTAAACTTTTTTTTTCTTGGTCGATTCCAAAGGTTCATTATTGAAAATTATAAACCAAAATAAGTGTTTGTTGGGTCGATCATCATATTTGCAGTTCAAAATAATATTTAAAGTAGAAGATCAAGTTGAATACCACAACGACTTAGCTATGTTCTCAACTTAAGGACCCACGAATAAATCTTCCCTCAGGCAACGGAACTGAGTCCTACTTGGGTGATGTGTTCGTCATCCGAGCAGCACAAGAAAATCGAAAATTGGATCCACCTCAGAGGCTGCGGGTTCAGAAGAGTTAAGTGAGGGTGGTTTGAGCTATAATTAGCCCCTAACCCTTTGGGTCAAACCCTAACTTTTCGATTCATGATCTAGACTGTCGACTCCTAATGAGCTGGATTCAAACTTCGATTTTGTGTTACTCCAGTGAAAATTCTGTTCAAATTTTAAAGTTTTTCTTGTGGCTAAGAACGTTATGGTGGTTAAGGGTGAAGAGAGGGGGTGAATTAACGTTAACGATTTTGTATAATATATTATGGTGGAGACATTAGCATACATTTTCACACCTCGGCTAATAAATTAAGAGTACCAATCAACTGCGTTTATCCATGAACCTCATCCTTCATTTCACTACAAAACCGGTTTCCATATTCATTACACTATAATTCAGAAATTAGTTTCCATATTAGTTTCCATATTCATTAATTACATATTCATTAATTAGTTTCCATATTCATTACACTATAATTCAGAAATAGTGGGAGGTGGGATTACCTAACGCTTTGAATATTTGTTTAAGGGAAGTTTGCTCGCATTTGGTGCTTCTAACTTTCAAGAGAGCAATGTTCGCAGGTAGTGAAAGCCAATTTGAGTGAGATGTAAACCTTACTGTATTCATAAGGACGTGTCCCCTTTAAATTCAGACTTCGGTTCCATGATAACTACAAATTAATTCGGCCTTGTGGATTTATTGTCCGGATCCGCGCTCGTGTATACAAGAATAGTCTCGTTTTTCAGGGAATGAAGTAATTTTTTGGAAGAGAAGTTCCTCGTTCTGCAACGTTCTTCTTCTCCCTCCGGACATCTTTATTCTTTTCATCCCCTTCCCTCGTCATTGTTTAACGTCCTATTCATTCGGGAACGCGTCCAACACAACAGCGGCAGATCGAAGAGTGACGTGAACAGAAGAAACCATTTCACCTTTTGTTTTCTCTCTTGCAAAACGGGTTTTTCGTTGAGACGCGCCGTAGCGTGAATCTCAGAAAGGGGAGGTTTGACGGGAAAGCTGTTTTCTACCTACGCGACGGCTCTCACAGTTGGCTGGCTCGGAATTCGCCTGTTGAAGGATCCTAATGGGATGTCTGAAACCATATGGTAGAAGCTTTTGGATCGATGTGATTTTAAGCGACTACCACCCTATTGCACAACGAGGTAAATAGGATCGTTGCTCTTAGTTAAACAGAAACAAAGAACAAGCTTATTGGCAACAGCGGCATGCCATTGATACGTATCATACTCCTTTAAAAGATCATAGATTGATATAAACCATCTAGATTTGGCATATCTCAGCATACGGTCAGCCGGTTGAGTGGAGGATTTATAAGGCAATCTAAGATGCGACTCGTGCAAAGAACAAGATGTATCTCGTCTGGCTGAAATGTCTCTCATATTTGACAAACTCAAACCAAGTATGATGGTCGACCCAAAAAACAATTCTCTGTCAAATTGATTGGGGATGAGGTCCTCAGGAATAAAACTCGTCTTTTGCCGAGCTTTCGGTAAATTTATCACCATCTACAGGGTTCAAACACACCCTCTGAGCCTTGAGGAAGGTGATAAATTTACCGAAAGCTCGGCAAATGACGAGTTTTATTTCTAAAGACCTCATTCTCAATCAATCTTTCAGAGAACCATCAACAAGAAGGATACGTTTTTCCAGTTTCATGTGTCCGGGATTGACTTTTCATCAATTAATTTTCAATGTGAGATAATTTTCGTTAAACCGTTTTCCTACTTGGTTTCTAAAATTGAAAACATTTTCTCAAATGTCGCCTTCGTGGAGTACAGTCGTATCATCTGCAAATGAACATAATTTTGAGATATGTAGTTCTAGAAGCCTACTTCATTAAATGGGCTCCATTTGGGGTTTAGTTGTGCCACGAAGCTTTTGGTTATTGTGAGTTTCTTATAAAGAGTGACAATAATAGGGTATAGGCATATATATGGGAGTCCGGTGTAGCCACGGTCGCTGGGGTGAGCGTTGTTTGGCGGTGGAATTTGAACGACTTCTGCGGGGGTCGTGGGTTCAAATCTCATGGCCCGTGCGTCCGGGGCTCTCATCTCCCCCCTCGTCAAAACCCAGGGCGGTGAGGCAACAAATTTGTATCTTCCCTTTGACAGCTGATGACTTCCGCGACGCCAAGAATGGCAGTCGGCGAAAATCCAACCTGAAATGGTTGTTTACTTTACTTTACTATAATAGGGGTAATTATTCAAAACATCCTAGCTTAAAAATATCTGTCAAGCCTTTACATTTCGTTGGATAATAATCTGAAACAGAGAGAATGGGGTGTGCGCATGGGTAGGAAAAACAGTTGTGATTTTTAATCTTAACTAGACCTCACTCTGAGAATTTAGACACCAACCGCGACCTTCTAGCGTGAGAAGACCTTTTCCTATGATTTTTCAAAGTTTCGAATGTTTATGACGTCACAGTGGGCTGGGGGGTCCCTCCCAGGCGGGAGGGGCGCGTGACGTCATAAACATTCGAAACTTTGAAAAATCATAGAAAAAGATCTACTCTTCCAAAAAGAGAATAACTGGTGTCAAAATTCTCAGGATGAGGTTTACTTTCGATTAAATTTTTTTTGAATCAGGCGCACCCCCCATTCTGATGTAGAGCTTCTGGTTCACCAGGCGAAGAATGAGGAATTTCACCATGTCGGAATTTCCTATTTTTGACCCCAAAATCGGATTCAGCACCTCGAAAAACCTCCTAAGGCAAACTTTCAGCCCGAACTTCCTAATTTACGAATAAACAAAACAGTGTAGAACATACGAATGTTTAAAAAAACCGGGAAAATGACGTCATCCTGGAATAGTTCTTTATGGCCGCTTGAAGCGCTGAGATCGAGAAATCTATAGTCCCCAGATGCAAAATTTCACGAAACAGTAAAGTTCGAAATCGCAAAACTGAAGAAAAAAATACAAAAAGCAAGATGGGGAAAATTAGGTTTCCCCTGTTTTTGTTGGATAACTTTTCTCTTAGAAAACACGATTTCGTCGTCCCAATGGGCAACACTGGGAGGAGACGGCGATCCGAACAGCCAATCAGCGAGCGTTCCCTCTTCATGTTGAAAAGGTCTGTTTTCCCGGTTATTTTTTGAAATAATAAATTTTGATTGTCTCCCAAAAATAACAGGAGACTTATTTTCCGAAATCAGCCCGATTTTCATCTATCCCACACCATTAACTATTCAGGAAAAATGCAAGCAGAATTCAGTGAAATTCCTTATTCATACAATGGAACCAATATCCACGACAATTGTATCGTTCCTTCAATCATCAGCCTTTAGCGCTTTTACATAAAGGGGCACTTTTTAATATGTAGCATGTCACAATTTCTCGATGCTTGCAAGCTGTCTTGGTAGGTACAACGACTGGAAGTTGAATATAACTCAACAAAATGCTCCGAGAAAAAGGGGTATCGTTAGCGCCGTTTGTCGTCCAAAATGCATCGCATTGCATAGAAGGTGAGCGAGGATCGAATCTTCCTTAGAAAACGGTTTCAATAGACCTGTGAAAGGGGGGCGGGCAAAACTCAATCCCAGCTCATCTACGAGGGGATCCGATGAGCGGGTAAGCGAGTTATGCAAATTCCGCTCTCTATGGCGGCGTAGGAGGTCTGGATGTTGCATAATATATGAGGTATCAAAACACGAGGGGGTGATCCGATTTTGGCATATCCAGTTATTGGCGCGGAGGTGACTCATTTGAAGCGACAATGATTTGGTTCTCTCGTCCCATATTACGCTATTTCGCGGAATTAGCATATTATTAAGGGGTCGAATACGATTCCTCCTAATTTGGATCACACAACCACTCTATGAGAGACTAGATAGGTACTAATACACGTGTTATTCGTGCTCTGAGAAGAGCTACGGTTTTGAACTACCTTTTAATTTGAGGTAAGTAGTGTTGTTTCTTTCTGATAGGGGAACGAATCGTGGTTGAGTGAAATTATAACTCCAAAACTCAGATGAAACTGAAAAAAAAACTACCCGCTCAGGTTCACGTTATGATTCATTGATTTGGAAAATCCATTCATATTTTCTATTGAGATAAATGTATGCATTAATTGTATAATAATTTACGAGTAAAATAAACTGCTAAATTCGCTCATTAACTCATACTGCATAAATGGACTTTTTACAGTGTATGGTTGGTCTCAGAGACCTTGAGATCAAATTTACTTTGATCTAAAATATTTTCTAAAACGCTGCTAATTATTACCCAAAGGTTTGATTTTTTTTTATGGATCTTTCAACCCTTAAAAGTGACATCAGCGAAAAGTTTTGAGGCACAACTAGACCCCAAATGGAGCCCATATACCAAATTTAATCAAAATTGGTTCCTACTAAGAAAAGTGCCGCGTACGGCCGACGGACGGCGAATTATTTTTCGATTTTTGGATTCTACGTATTTTGGAACGTAAACCAACAAATTTTGAGGTGGGGGGGGGATTTAAAAATAATGTTATTGGTCGATTCCAATGGTTCATTATTGAAAATAATATACCAATATGCGAGAGTGACAGTAATTCTTTTGTTGGATATTTCTGCATCAAACAGCACTGCCAGCCTCAGGGTAGTTAGGTTCATTACTTAGCGAGTTGGTAGATACTTAGTTACATCACGTTATTCAAGGCTTTCACGTGTCTATCGCTATTGCATCAAACCTGAGAAAACTGATGTTGAGAGTTCAACCGTCATTCCCCACTTCGCGTCAATCAACTCCGTCAGAATCCTCGTGTTAACAACTCCCGTTAATTAGGATTCCGGTTCTATTGTGATCGTCGGTAAGCACCTCGTTATAATTCTTATTGGGCGGATGAGAGGGTTATTGACACTTGATGTGCTCATTGACACCCTTCAGTTTTGTGACTTTCTAGCGCTTATTGTATTTCTTTCTATACTATACTTTCTAGCGAGTACTTGTAAATTTGCGTCTTTAGATATGGTACATAAGTACGAATTAAATTAATCTCATTGAATTTTGCCGGAATATGTTTCGCTGACCTCGGATAAGACAGAAAACCCTCAAAACCTTTTGCACTTTTTCACTCGACTATTGCATTAATTTAGGTTCAATCATACCGACTACTGACATGCTTTCCCTTCGTAAGTGCTTTTAATTTATGAAAATGTCCTACAGGTAACCTTAAAAATCAGTTGTAGTCAGCGAATAAACGCAGTGTAAATGATTTCGGCGGACTTTCGCAACAGTCTTACCACCCCTCACTTTTCTCATTATGATGTGATTATGCTCACACTTGCGCTTGATGAAAATATTAAGCTGGGATCACATAGGTGCGTAATGGCCGTAATGCGTAGAGCGGCTTGAGCCAATTGATGGGACGGGCCTGATCTTTGCGGATGTCGACTTTTGGAGCAGTGTCTATCGTTTTGAAAAATTGTGTATTTCACGCACTCGGACAATCTTCGATAAACTTCGGTAAAATTCGTAATAAACTCTCTTCATTAAATGAAGAGTGAACAAATTTTGTTCACAACAAGTTTATTGACTCGGTCTCCTTTATTGACGAAACAACCCGAATCTTGTTTTGGAGACAATTCTGCGCGCTTCTGCGGAATCGCGTAATCAATCAGCCATGTTTACGCACTTGCTGCATTACGGAGCATCCCCACTTCTCTTCTTGCGCATTACGCACTACGGACATTACGCACCTATGTGAACCCGGCTTAATTATTAGGGAATTTGATTACTTACAGGTTGCTAAGGTCGCAAAACTGAGTACAACTCGAAGAAACGAACGGCGATCGCATTTTGGTCAGCTAAAATTTGATCGGAGAGGCCTCACTAGCGATTCACACTCGAGTTTCTGATTTATCGTAAGTACGACCCTTAAGTTCACATAAGGAGCGAACGGTTTGTCCTACAGAATAGAATAGAATATCAATTTATTGACAGAGAGAAAAACTAATCACAGAAAAGACAACAGTCTCATAACAATTCTTTCTTCTGTCCACCAACCTACTAAGTTCTTACGAACTTGTGGCGGCTAGTGGAGCTAATCTCAGAGAAAAAACAAAACAAAAAACAACTAAATATCAAACACCTAGAGAGATAAACAAACGTGAAAATATTTAAACAAATTTATTCCATAAATTTTTCAATTTTAATCAAAATCTCCTTCTTAAAGCTCCCTAAATCAATAAAATCGTCAGGGTTAATTTTACAGGCATAGAATAAGCGCAATACCTTATAATAAGAATTATTCTTTGCACGTTCAGTATTAAGTTTTGGGAGCTGTATGTTCGAAGACATTGCAGTACGTGAGTTAGAGATACGGCTTCTATGAGCAGGATGGATACCCGTCTTATAGACGAATAGACAAGCTTGTAGCAAAAATACTTGCCTAATATTCAGCACCTCAAATTCATTGTGGAGCAAAACAGTTGTATATATCTAGCATTCTTCCCGAGTATAATCCTAAGGATAGTATTATGTGCTACTTGCAAAAGACCTATTAAAGATTTACAGGCACTTCCCTACACCAAAATACCATATTTTAATAATGAATAAACCAGACCAAAGTAGATGGTTCTCAGCTGCACGACAGACAAAAAATTTCGAGCTTCAATAAACAAAACAAAAATAACTTTCTTAATTATCACTTACAGAACTCCGAGTGGTCTCTCTTATATCGAGAGTTTTCGAGCACTATTGAACATTCCAACTCTTAATTTTCACCTCTTAGAAGTGACTGACATAAGCCTAAAGCTTCGGGGCCCAACTAGACCCCAAATCGAGCCCATTTCATCAAAATCGGTCAATAGTATTTAAGGAACGTGTCGCGTACGGTGGACGGACGAAAAACTTTTTATTCGATTTTTGGATTCTACGTACCTTGAAACGTAAATCATCATATGTTGAGGGGGGTTAAAATAAAATTTGCAGGTCGATTCCAATGATTTATTATTGAAAATGATGAATGAAATAATAAAATTGTTATTATTAAAAATAATAATATTATTGAAAATAATATAATATAAACCAAAACATCCAATGTTGGCGGAATTCGTACATGAGATGAGAAGGCTGCTAATCTAACCTACCTATTTCACTGATCAGTAGAGCTCGGAATTTGCATATTTTGTATAACATACAAAGATATTTTGTATAATAAAAGATATTATCTTTTATTATGCGGTATATCTTTGTATTTGAACGTTTTGAAGGTTTCTGAAGGGTATGCGGTGGTTTAAATTGAAATTGAAATTGCATACTTTTGCACATTTCGGTCATTTTGGGGATTTTTGCATTTTTTAGTCATTTTGGGGATTTTTGCATATTTTGCAGCATATTTTACCAGTTTTTTGCGTATTCTGGATTTTCCACTGGCATGGAACAACTGGAAAAGCCGTCAAGGATAAACTGGAAGGGGTCATATCGAAAAATCCAGAGTGGTCTTCAGCGGTTCAAATCGTGAAAATTCTCAAAGCAGAAGACAGCTCATGGGACTCTCCCTACCCTCCAAAAGAGATTTCCACTTTTAAATTTTTGCTTATTTTTGCTTACTTGCTATGTAGAGAGATCGTTCTGCATTGAAAGAAATTTTAACCCTTCACTGGTAGACCCCGGAGCGCGGCGCTCCTTCAGCCCATTTTTCGAATACTGTGGTTCACGGTGGCTATACTGAGGGCTGTGATTAACAGTTCCCTCCTAGAAACCACCTCTACGCAGGACCGTGCCCTCCTCTCTGTCCCCAAAACAGCTCAGGGTTAGTGAGAATCGGTTTCTTGCACTAAAACGTGAATGTGTCAGATCGCTCTCAAGTCTGAGCGCTCTTCTGATCCCAAGAAATGGCTTCAGTGGTCTGAGGAAGATTCTGACGATATGGCAGAACGTACATCTGACTGAAACGGCTTTGATTAGTTAAATTTTGATTGCTCAGTTATTTGTATTTCAGAGTTGAGCAAAACCTATTTTTACCAATACGTATTTCTTAGTTCAATAAAAAAAACTTTTTTACCAATATGTTTTTCATTGAACATTTTTAGATACACCAGGAGATGAATTGAGTATCTCACTCTGACCAAAAACAATTAAAAAATATGATAAATATTGATTTTTTCGGGAGGAAGTACCGAAAGAGCGCCGCGCTCCTGGGTCTACCTTTTGCGAGATGAGATTAGGTCTACCACTGGAGGGTTAAGTGACAGGAGAAACTGTTTTACACCTGATAATTTGGAGCGTGTAATTGAATCAGTGAGAATGACAACAGTACATGTCCCCAATCAGCTTATCGAGATATCCATGGACTCCTACTGTTTTTTCCCTCAATCATTTTCATTTAGGCTCTGTTCAAGCTTACCGAGTGTGGTTAGCATACTGCTCTTGTGCTCAATGCGTAGTTCTACTGGTTACAACCTACAAAAAGCCATTTTTCAACAATCGTCAAAAATGGACTTGTACTGTTTTTATTCTCATCGATTCAATTGTTGTCCAATATAATATGTAGTTCATCTTTATATTTCATACCTAGTTCGTATAAATGTATAAATAGTAAATAAAAAATGTATAACTGATTTTTTGAATTGCTTGTTTACTTTATCTGATGCTTCATAACTTTTTTCTAGGAGAAAAAGGGCTAAAAAAATGTAATAATATGGAACATCCGTTCTTAAAATACTGAAATTCCAAAGTCGTATGCAGTTTTAAGGGCAAATGCATATTTTGCATATTTTTCCAGTTTCCGGTGCATATTTTCGGGAAATTTTCGTGCATATTTTCCGAGCTCTACTGATCAGCCACTAGATTGTAGTAGTAATTCGTTGGATACCTCGGTGTTCCAAACTATGAAGGATCCTGAAATTAAGATTCTCATAATAGTACAGCAACGTTCACTCTAACTTCTGCATTCAGCTCAAGAACAGTAGATCAGTTTGTTGTGGTGAAGTTGAGATCTCAAGTCCACCTAAATCGAACTCCACGCGAATACTTAACTAAGCAAGTCCCATCTTGAATCCTCCTTCGCCCATTTTTGGCAAATTAACGAAACAAAACCTCCGCTCCACTTGCGGCCTCGACAAACGTGAAAGGAAAACTTGGCAACGTCTTCCTGCTTCCGGGATTTTCGCCGTTCCAACTCTGCCCCTAAAGAGACCAGCTTCCTTTGCCAAACGGGTCGAGACAGTTTCGGCCTCAACGACATCATTAGGTAAGTGAGGTATATTTTTGAAGTTTTTTTTTTTTGCAGGAGATTTTTATGCGATTAAAAAAGGGAAATTGCAAAGCCGCAAAGGAAACGGTGTTTTGGCACAGGATCAAAATTCAATGTTCAGGAGTTGGAGGTTAATTTACATGTCTTCCTGGTACATAAATAATAAAGTATGACGAAGGGAATAACCAGGGAAAGAGTAAAAGGTTGACAAAATTCACCGTTAACGTAATTATACTAAAAGGATGATATTTTAATCTAAAAGTGTGGAAAAAGTGTTAAATTTTATTGCCTTTTTAGGGGGTTTCTGTTTTTTTAAGGGACGAAGCAATGAAGTTTGTCCACAGTGAGGGTAGTGGGCGATTTCAGGGTCCCCGGAAATCTGGCCAGAGGACTTGGAAACTGTTTCTAACTAATGGAACCGTTTTAAAGTGCTGAAAGGATAGAGAGAGTGGGGGTAAAGGCGATTACCCTCCCTTTAAAGGTTGGCGCTGAAGGGTTCTCTGGGCAGTGGAGGGGGTTTATTCGATTATTATAACCAACTGTGGAACTGCCTTCGCCCTGGAAATTTTGCCGAAACGTGGTCGGATCTCGTTAATTCTCCTCGCCCCGACCGGTGCCCTCGGACGCCAATATCTCATCGAAGATGGTGAAATTCGGCCTCTCTTTATTCCTTTCTCCGTGATATTTTCAGAAATTAAAAGACATTTACGTCTTCAGTATCGATGGTATGAAATATTCGTATTTGTGTCTGGAGGCAAGAAAAAAAAACCATGGTTCTGGAGGGGTGTTTTCGGCAAGTAAATACCGTCATTGCGAGGATCCTGCTTGCCCTATTGTATGAAATGTATGTACCAACGTTCTGCTTCAGCTGTACATTCTATGACGTAGAACATACATAGATACACATATTCATCGACAGATACGTAGCTATTTAGTCATACATGACTTGCATAGCTTATAATACGCTCTTATTAAGAGCTTATTACAAGCTATGTAAGTCATGTATGACACTCTATGTGAGACAAGTATATTTTGTAAGGTACGCATCTATTATTCTTCACGTTTTTATGCAAGGAAGTCCTACGTTCTATACACCTTGTCAGACTCTCTCCTTCAACTTTTATGTTTAAAACTTCCAACAGACTGTATATTTCCTTTTTGTTTCAGGTCTGATTGTCTATAATGCGATGAACCATACGAATTTCCGTAAGTAATCGACCACCTTTTTGGTTTATTATTTTCAATAATGAACCATTGGAATCGACCAAGAAAAAAATTTTTTTAACACCCCCTCAAAATTTGATGGTTTACGTTTCAAGGTACGTAGAATCCAAAAATCGAATAAAAATTTGGCCGTCCGTCCGCCGTCCGCCGTCTGCCGTACGCGGCACTTTTGCCACTTAGCATTGACCGATTTTGATGAAATTTGGTATGTAGGCTCCATTTGGGGTCTAGTTGTGCCCCGAAGCTTTTGGTTGATGTAGGTCACTTCTAAGGGTTCCAAAATCAACTTTGAAATTTTGAAAACGCCCTAACTCAAAAAATTTTGATATAAAGGTATTGTTTTTCCTTCAATTTAAGATTCTATAGAATTTTTAGAATTTTTTGAGACCACGCGGAGCTCTGTAGGACAAACCGTTCGCTCCCTACGAAAATTTAAGGGTTTATATTGAAATATATATATAAATAAATCAAAACACGAGTGTGAATCGCAAAAGAGGCCTAATCTCCGTTCAAATTAGAGCTGACCAAAATGCGATCAATAGATGGTGATTTTGATTTTTTCTTTTTGATTTTTTGATTTTTTTTCTTTTTTCTTTATATTGGATGGTTGGTGATTTCGTAGACGAGTGATCTATATAGAAAAATAATAAACCATTGTGTAATAATTTGCAGCGTTTTTCATTTATGTGGCATAGTAAAGACATAAAATGTCAAAAAACCATGGTTCTGGAGGGGTGTTTTCGGCAAGTAAATACCGTCATTGCGAGGATCCTGCTTGCCCTATTGTATGAAATGTATGTACCAACGTTCTGCTTCAGCTGTACATTCTATGACGTAGAACATACATAGATATACATATACATAGACAGATACGTATCTATTTAGTCATACATGACTTGCATAGCTTATAATACGCTCTTATTAAGAGCTTATTACAAGCTATGTAAGTTATGTATGACACTCTATGTGAGATATGTATATTTTGTAAGGTACGTATCTATTAATCTTTACGTTCTACAAGGAAGTCCTACGTTCAATACACCTTGTCATACTCTCTCCTTCAACTTATATGTTTAAAACTTCCAACAGACTGTATATTTTCTTTTTGTTTCAGGTCTGATTGTCTATAATAGCTACCACGATGAACCATTCAAATTTCCGTAAGTAATCGACCACCTTTATTCCAAGGAGATCACCTACCCAACATTAGCATGCAACATATCTATTCATTTCGGAAAAAGTTCAAGTAAATGGCAAATTATAGCAAACACACATCCGAAAAGAAAGACGGGGCTAAACAGATTGACTAAAAACCAATCGACACTACATGTACTTCAGATATTGGTTCTACAACTAATTCGCAACGATTTGGATTAATATTTTCAATAATGAACCTTTGGAATCGACCAATAAAATTTTTTTTTCAACGCCCCCTCAAAATTTGTTGGTTTACGTTTCAAGGTACGTAGAATCCAAAACTCTGCAAATCATTGCTCAAAGGTTTATTATTTTCTGTATAGATCATCCTTCTGTATAGATCACTGGTTCTCCATCAATAGCACCTACCACCATCTGTATTCTCCCTTGACCTTCCCTCTCAAATTTCAGCTCCTGCGTTCAATAGGATTGAAAATGGCTTCGGAGCTCACTCAGCTGATCAGTGATCAGAAGAGTGAAGAAGATCTCCTCGAATGCTGGAGACGCCTGGAAGAGCACTTCCATTCAATAGGATTGAAAATGGCTTTCGAGCTCACTCAGCTGATCAGTGATGTGAGGAGTGAAGAAGATCTCCTCGAATGCTGGAGACGCCTGGAAGAGCACCTCCATTCAATAGGATTGAAAATGGCTTCGGAGCTCACTCAGCTGATCAGTGATGTGAGGAGTGAAGAAGATATCCTCGAATGCTGGAGACGCCTGGAAGAGCACTTCCATTCAATAGCATTGAAAATGGCTTCGGAGCTCACTCAGCTGATGATCAGTGAGCAATGATTTGCAGCGTTTTTTACCTACAAACATTGTTTTACCTACCAATTTTTTTTTACCTACCACACCTACCTATTGGTAGGGTACTACCAACCACACTATAATGGCTTCACACCTTCACAATCAAGTTTATTAGAAAGAACTAAACGCTTCACACTCGATTCGAAAAATAGAAAGCTTGATATGGAAATTTGATTACTGGTTACGCAGAAGGCAAAACTGTATACAAATCGAAGAAATGAACAGCGATCGCATTTTAGTCAGATAAAATTTGAACGGCGATTAGACCTCTTTTGCGATTCACACTCATGATTCTGTTTTATCGAAGGAAAACCTTCAAATACTCGTAGGGACCGAACGGTTTGTCCTACAGAGCTCCGGGTGGTCTCAAAATTTTTTAAAAATTCTGTACTATTTAAAATTGGTGAAAAAACGATACCTTTATTTCGAGATTTTTGGAGCTAGGGCACTCTTGAAATTTTCAACCCTTAATTTTCACCCCTTAGAAGTGACCTACATCAACCAAAAGCTTCGCGGCACAACTAGACCCCAAATGGAGCCCATATACCAAATTTGAACCAAATCGGTCCAGTGTTGCTAAGAAAAGTGCCGCGTACGGCGGACGGCGGACGGCGGACGGCGGACGGCGTACGGCGTACGGCGGACGGACGGAAATTTTTTTATTCGATTTTCGGATTCTACGTACCTTGAAACGTAAAACATCAAATTTTGAGGGGGGGGTTAACATTTTTTTTTTTCTTGCTCGATTCCAAAGGCTTATTATTGAAAATAATAAACCAAAATCGAATACAAATTTGGCCGTCCGTCCGCTGTACGCCGTACGCGGCACTTTCCCCACTTAGCACTGACCGATTTTGATGAAATTTGGTACGTAGGCTCCATTTGGGGTCTAGTTCCGCCCCAATGATTTTGGTTGATATAGGTCACTGGTAAGGGTTGAAAAATAAGGTTTGAAATTTTGAAAATGCCCCAACTCGAAAAATGTTTTTATAAAGGTATTGTTTTCTTATCAATTTAAGATAGTATAGACTATAGACTCAAAACTTGTTGGTTTGCTCGAGAGAAACGACCACTTAAAAGGCTTGTTTTCACCTTCGATTGTTCGAAAAAGTCGAAAATGAACGTCAAACCATCGAAACTTGTTGGTTTGCTCGAGAGATAGACCACTCAAAAGGCTTTCTCAAGTACTCTGTGACTCAGACGAAAAGCGCGACTAAAGCATGTTCCATGTTTCTTCATTTTGGTTTATTGTTTTCAATAATGAACCTTTGGATTCGACCAAGGAAAAAAGTTTTTTAAAACCCCCTCAAAATTTGATGGTTTACGTTTCAAGGTACGTAGAATCCAAAAATCGAATAAAAATTTGGCCGTCCGTCGCCGTACGCGACACTTTCCCCACTTAGCATTTTTTTTGCGATCGATGTTTTTCTTCATGTTGGATGGTTGGTGGCTTTGCAGACGAGTGATCTATATAGAAAAATAATAAACCATTGTGTAATAATTTGCAGCGTTTTAGCCAAAGGCTCTAAGCAGTAAGGTGAAGAGCCTGAAGAGCCGAAATTTTCTGAATACAAAGTTTCCCTATCTTCGACAATGAGGAAGGAAGAAGTTAAGAAGTAGTTAAAATTAATGCCAAAAGTAATGTTACAAATGGCTTGAAAATTCAGTTTTGGGACCTACAGACGAACAATGAATTTGATATGAATCCAATATCCTCTGATTAGCAATACAATCAAGTATCTGACCGAGTCATGAACGTTCTCCCATCACGCCTGCCTCCATCCGATAACCGAAACCCTTCGAAACTAATAAAATTGTACAATTCAGCCAGCAGCGATCGCAAATTTGATGATCCGATAATAATCGAAGTTCGAGCGGACGCGATAAAGCCAATTGACCCTTCAAAAACGATGTTCGAAAAGTAATTTCGCAAATCGTTTTTTCGTTTTGCGAACGCATCGGAATATTTCCCCAAACCGAGTACTGTTGGTTTCGAGCGTTCTTAATTGAGTCGTTTCGACCGGTTTTCCATTACAAAACATGATTAAAGAGGTGGAGAGAGTGAAGGGGGGATTCCAAACGTGATTCCCTCCCCCTCCTAAAAACGGATAATCGACAGGACGTGGGGTATCGAAATGGGGTAACAGAATGGGCTTGCGGTCCAATGGCAGAAACACAGTTATTAGCGAGAATCAGCTTTTGAAAAGGGGAGGAAATTGGCGACGAGAAAACAGCAATGAAGTGATGCAATCGTCGTTTCGGTATTTAAAAGAGGAAATATCGAATTTCTGGTTTTCTTTTTTTGTTGGGTTTGATTGGTTGAAGAAGGGAAAACGAGGGTTTTTCCACCTGTGGGAGGGAGGAAAACTGCCCTGGAGGAACACTCTATATATTGGATGGGAATTAAATGAGTGTCCGGTGTCAACTCAATAATTGATGGAGCGACGTTTTGCCGCCTTTGTGAGGCACAAAATCGAGTGGAAAAAAAAACAATGTAAAGCTGGTGTGTTGACAGGTTGTGACTATCTCCGTAACAAAACCTGGGGTGAATCGTTGAGAGATGTAAATATTATTGAGTTGAAAAATGCTGCAAATTATTACAAAATGGTTTATTATTTTTTATTTTTCTATATAGATCACTCGTCTGCAAAGCCACCAACCATCCAACATGAAGAAAAACATCGATCGCATTTCGGTCAGCTTTAATTTGAACGGAGATTAGGCCTCTTTTGCGATTCACACTCGTGTTTCTGATTTATCGTACGTCCAAACTTTAAATTCTCGTAGTGAGCGAACGGTTTGTCCTACAGAGCTCCGCGTGGTCTCAAAAAATTCTAAAAATTCCATAGAATCTTAAATTGAAGGAAAAACAATACCTTTACATCACAATTTTTTGAGTTAGGGCGTTTTCAAAATTTCAAAATTGATTTTGGAACCCTTAAAAGTGACCTACATCAACCAAAATCTTCGGGGCACAACTAGACCCCAAATGGAGCCTACATACCATTAACAATTTATAATTTGAAAAAACACTTCACCGCTACAATTGATGGTATTGTACATAAATAATTACATCACAGCATTGTATCAGAACTTTCAGCATTAGCAGTCATGTCCATCTGGCTGCTTGGTATCAGGGTCCGAGATCCGACCTCGGACATTGGGGTGAGGGACAAGGTTGAATCACCTTACCCCACAAATGATGGAGGGAGGATTGTGCCTCTTCTGGCTATGCCATCAGTCGACACTTCTCCTCCCCATGGGGTTCGAGTTCAGCTCCAAGTCCCACGGAGCCCACTTGCTCGAGCCGTGGCACGCCGTCGTGTGGCCGTAGCCCTGAATTTAGACTAGATGAATGATCCTCTTGTTAGGACTCGGGTGGTCATCCACTCCAGGATAAACAGTTGGTAACCAGCCCGAATCAGATCCTTCGCTGACTTGCCATATCCCTCTCCAAGTGATAGTTGCTCCATTCACCTTTAGTTGTTTTCGCTGAATGTTTGCAGCATCTAGTATTGCGTCAACTTCATATCGGATTTTTTTTTTAGTTAGGGCGTTTTCAAACTTTTAAAATGGAATTTTGAACCCCTAAAAGTGACCTACATCAACCAAAATCTTCGGGGCACAACTAGACCCCGAATGGAACCTACATACCAAATTTCATCAAAATCGGTCAATGCTAAGTGGCAAAAGTGCCGCGTACGGCGGACGGATGGCCAAATTTTTATTCGATTTTTGGATTCTACGTACCTTGAAACGTAAACCATCAAATTTTGAGGGGATGTTAAAATTTTTTTTTTCTTGGTCGATTCCAAAGGTTCATTATTGAAAATAATAAACCAAAATCGAATAAAAATTTGGCCATCCGTCCGCCGTACGCGGCACTTTTGCCACTTAGCATTGACCGATTTTGATGAAATTTGGTATGTAGGTTCCATTTGGGGTCTAGTTGTGCCCTGATGATTTTGGTTGATGTAGGTCACTCCTAAGGGTTCCAAAATCAATTTTGAAATTTTGAAAACGCCCTAACTCAAAAAATTTCGATATAAAGGTATTGTTTTTCCTTCAATTTAAGATTCTATGGAATTTTTAGAATTTTTTGAGACCACGCGGAGCTCTGTAGGACAAACCGTTCGCTCACTACGAGAATTTAAGGGTTTATATCGATATATATATCTTCATATTGGATGGTTGGTGATTTTGTAGACGAGTGATCTATATAAAAATTGCATCAAATTTCGTGACGATTTTTTTTTTTTATGTGCCATATGAAAGACATGAAAATGTCTTTAATTTATGCAAGTTTTCATAACAACGTGGGATTTGACAAAATTACCTTGAACTCGTATTTTAAGTAAGAACAGTTTAAAAAACGCTTGCATACGAGTCTGCAACACATTGAAACATTTTCATGCCCCCCTGGTAATATCAAACTGTAAAGTACCTACCTACCTAACAACTTCACTTCTGATGGTCATAATCATCATTGTGGCGACTTGGGACAAATATCGTTGCAACAAATATCGTTGCAACAAATATCGTTGCAACAAATATCGTTGCAACAAATATCGTTGCAACAAATATCGTTGCAACAAATATCGTTGCATCAAATTTCGTGACGATTTTTTTTTTATGTGCCATATGAAAGACATGAAAATGTCAATAATAAACCGTTGTGTAATAATTTGCAGCGTTTTATTCGATTTTTGGATTCTACGTACCTTGAAACGTAAACCATCAAATTTTGAGGGGGTGTTAATATTTTTTTTCTTGGTCGATTCCAAAGGTTCATTATTTAAAATAATAAACCATAATTGGCAAGGGGAGGGGGTGAGTGGGGGGATAATATTAAAAAAATATCCGATTTTTAAATATTTCGGTTCCTTTACTGTTTACTAATTGTATCCAAGCTTTGAAATTGAGGAAAAATTCTCATTATACCTCCGGATTTTCATGAATTATTCTCTGTGCCACCATGGAAGTAATAGTGGTGCCACCATGGTGCCAGGACACCATAAACCGCATATTTCGTGAGTTTTTGTGTGTTTCGCTTTCAATACGGATGTGAACTTCTTCTTACTGCCTACCAAAACTAACTGGTGAAATTTCAACGTTACAACGTATTTCCGCTTTGGTGCCAGACTGGTACCATTGGAGGAGGGGGGGGGGGGTGAACTCGAAATCGCATGTTGGGTATCGTAGATCATGGATTTTCAAAAGCTCTTCAAATTCGAGACTCCCATGTCGCTACAAATGTTATGGTGGATAATGGTGGGGGTGACCACAATTTGTTACCCAAAATACCAAATTAATTAGATCGAGTGATACAGTTATCGCTTACCAACTGGATTACATTGATCGACAGCTTGTCCAATGGGACGTCCCCTGGAATGCATGCATTACTAAACAATATGTTTTTCTGTTGAGTGCTGTCCAACTTTCCTCCAGATTAATCGCATAAGGACGCCCAAGTCTTACTAAGTTACATTTCAAGGTTGAGATTCACGTCAAAATGCGGAAATAATTCCGGTGTTGGCAACCCTGGGCTGACCGTCGAGCCTGAGCGGATTACGGGTCGTTGGAGTGCGAAAGATAACATTGTCAGGCGTATCGCACGGGTGGGCGGGAGGAGAACGTGACTGACGGCGGAGGACGCGGAATTGGGCGATATGGGGACGAGCGGGTGACGTGACGGACCGTCCTACTCCCCGGAGGCGCTACCCGCCATCTCATCGCGCGAAAAGGCGCTTATCTCCTTCCCTCCACCCCCTTCCGACGGGCGGGTAAACAATTACAACTGGCGACGTGTCCTCTTCCATCATCAGCCCCCCCCCCCCCCTGGATGATCTCTCAAGGATAATCCATCCAGGATGATCCTTCATCCCTTGTGTGAGCTTAGAATGTAGCCTCAGCCTCCAGGAGTCCTCAGATGGGATTGGCGACGACCTTACAGATTTATTATAGCACCAGCTAGGCCGCTCGCTTCAGAGGCGTTTGGATCTCCAGCGACTCGTCCACTACACAAGCACTCCTGCTAAATCTGTTATCTCAATCTCGCGCAATCTTTCAATTACGTAAAACTAGAGTGGAAATTTTGATTTTTAAAATTTTTCTCGAAAAGTTCAAATAATGCTTCAGCTACCTTGCTCGACTCGGATCCAAATGAATAGGCTTAGGATCTAAGTTATCTAGGGTGGGGGGGGTAAGCATAAGAACTAAGTAAGCATGGGATCTAGGTTGTCAAATAATGTTCTCCCTGGAAACCCAACCCTGGTGGAAAGGTGTTCCTCTGAAGACTGATGTGTTGATGATGAAGTGATGATGTTAAACCACGCGTGATGGTGTTGTATGAGATATAAGTGGTGCTGATACGACTGTTAGGAGTACTAAACTTGTGGAGGTGAAAGGTGAGAGTGATGATGTGTGGTGGAGGAGGGGGAGCAACTTCCCAGCTATGATGAAGAGGCGGAGGAGCCTTTTCATAAAGTTCAAGGGGAGAACAAAGGGGGCACTCAAGAGAAGGGGAGGTCTAAGATATGGGTGAAGGTAGCGAGGAGAGGGGTGGTGGGAGGCGGGGGTGTCATCGCTGTAGCAGCTGTTGTTATGAGGGCAACAATAAGGCGTAAATCGTCCCGCCGTCGACAGAAGGGGCTCCGAGTTCGAGTCGGCCGCGGGTGCCAGGCAGTCTATAGCGGTCGTCTATAGTCTCCTCCGGCTACTTTACACTACCTGGGGCGGAGGGTGTCTATCCAGTGAGCAGTGAAGCTGGGAGGTTGGAGGGTGACTAACGGGACTACTCGGACGGCAGCCAGTGACTAACGGGATAATTTACGGTCTTTAATTAGTTTGGTCGCGCGACCCAACAAAATACCTGTTGGGAGTGCGGTTAGCTGAGCGACCTGGAGGTGGAGGTGATGTACGACGTTGTTTACTTTAATGTGTTGGAGGCGGAGGCGGAGCTCCTCCTCCATAGAAAGTAGTGAAGCACTAAAAAGTCCCTTTCGTGCAGCATGAGTGATTGAGCGAAGTTTCAAGGAAACATTTCAACCTATTTTTAGTCATTTTTGGCTTATTAAATACTAAACATTTTTGAAAACGCCCTAACATAAAATTTTGATACAAGGTGCGTCGGGGGAAGTGCAGAGTACAATTTGCATAGTTCAACTTTGGTAGACCCTGAGAAACTCATTTTGGTTTATTATTTTCAATAATGAACCTTTGGAATCGCCCAAGAAAAAAAAAATTTTAACACCCCCTCAAAATTTGATGGTTTACGTTTCAAGGTACGTAGAATCCAAAAACGCTGCAAATCATTGCTCAAAGGTTTATTATTTTCAGTATAGATCACCCTTCTGTATAGATCACTGGTTCTCCATCAATAGCACCTACCACCATCTGTATTCTCCCTTGACCTTCCCTCTCAAATTTCAGCTTCCTGCGTTCAATAGGATTGAAAATGACTTCGGAGCTCACTCAGCTGATCAGTGATCTGAAGAGTGAAGAAGATCTCCTCGAATGCTGAAGACGCCTGGAAGAGCACTTCCATTCAATAGGATTGAAAATGGCATCGGAGCTCACTCAGCTGATCAGTGATCTGAAGAATGAAGAAGCGTTTGAGCAATGATTTGCAGCGTTTTTTACCCACCAACATTTTCTTTACCTACCAGCTAGGTACTACCTACCACACCATACTGGCTTCACACCTTCACAATCAAGTTTATTAGAAAGAACTAAACGCTTCACACTCGATTGGAAAAATAGAAAGCTTCATATTGAAATTTGATTACTGGTTACGCAGAAGGCAAAACTGTATACAAATCGAGGAAATGAACAGCGATCGCATTTTATTCCGATAAAATTTGAATGGAGATTAGACCTCTTTTGCGATTCACACTCATGATTCTGTTTTATCGAAGGAAAACCTTCAAGTACTCGTAGGGACCAAACGGTTTGTCCTACAGAGCTCCGGGTGGTCTCAAAAATTTTTTAAAATTCAATGCTATTTAAAATTGGTGAAAAAACGATACCTTAATTTTGAGAGTTTTCGAGCTAGGGCACTCTTGAAAATTTCAACCCTTAATTTTCACCCCTTAGAAGTGACCTACATCAACCAAAAGCTTCGCGGCACAACTAGACCCCAAATGGAGCCCATATACCAAATTTGAACCAAATCGGTCCAGTGTTGCTAAGAAAAGTGCCGCGGACGGCGGACGGCGGACGGCGGACGGACATTGCAAATTTGGATTCTACGCACCTTGAAACGTAAAGTGACAAAGTTTGAGGGGGGGTTATAAAAATTTTTTGCGACACGATCACATAGGCTTATTATTAGAAATAATAAACCAAAATCGATTAAAAATTTGGCCGTCCGTCCGCCGTCCGCGGCACTTTTGGCACTTAGCATTGACCGATTTTGATGAAATTTGGTATGTAGGCTCCATTTGGGGTCTAGTTGTGCCCCGAAGATTTTGGTTGATGTAGGTCAGTTCTAAGGGTTCCAAAATCAATTTTGAAATTTTGAAAACGCCCTAACTCAAAAAATTTCGATATAAAGGTATTGTTTTTTCTTCAATTTAGGATTCTATAGAATTTTTAGAATTTTTTGAGACCACGCCGAGCTCTGTAGGACAAACCGTTCGCATGCTACGAGAATTTAAGTGTTTTACGTACGATAAATCAGAAACACGAGTGTGATTCGCAAAAGAGGCCTAATCTCCGTTCAAATTAAAGCTGACCGAAATACGATCGATGTTTTTTTTTCAGTTGGATGGTTAGTGGCTTTGCAGACGAGTGATCTATATAGAAAAATAATAAACCATTGTGTAATAACTTTCAGCGTTTTAGAGCAAGATTTTGCTTCCGAGTCTACCAAGGTAGCGGAAGCTTTGTTTTCACTTTCTAGGAAGAAAAAAAAAAGTTCTCCAAATCAAAATTTTCACTCGCGTTTTGCGTTTTAGACCTTCCTGAACAATTTTGGTCCCGTGTCGGTCTGTGTGTCTGTCTGTCTGTCTGTGTGTCTGTCTGTCTGTCTGTGTGTCTAGATTCCTTGTAACGCGCAGAACTATACGAAGTTATTGTCTGATTGCTATGAAATTTTCAGGGATTGTGCGGGTTGGTGTGTAGATGGTCCCCTATGAAAATCATCATCCCCGGACTCATAGAAGCGACTGCGCATGCGCAAACGTGAATTCCTTGCAACGGCCATAACTTCTACATTTTCCATCCGATTTCGAGGAAATTTTCAGGGATGTTACAGAGTAGTGATGGTCCCCAATGAAAATCGTAGAGAATGGTTTTTCATAGAGGGATTTATTCATAGAGGGATGGTCCCCTGTGAGAATCTCACATCCTATACATTGCATCACTAGGCCTCAATAGCTCAGAGGTAGCGCGTAGAATTATCCCCCAGGGGTCGCGGGTTCGAATCCGAGGCTAAGCATTTTTTTGATCCAATCACATACATCTACTCACTTACATTTTTCATCCGAATTTGATGAAATTTTCTAGGATTGTCCAGATTAGCGTGTAGATGGTCCCCTATGAGGGTAGTGGAAGTTATATAGAGATTGGTGTTTTGAGGTTAACTACTTTGCATCGAATCATCTATATAATCGGGTTATGGATACGAGGAAGCTATGTGCCACACCTACTTGGCATACGTTTTTATTATTAATTAGTGAAAAATAGGGGTGATATTCTCAAAATCTTTTTTTTTAAACGATTTCTCAATTATAAGAGTATCAATACTTTCGAGTTGTGGATACGAGGAAGCTATGTGCCACACCTACTTGGCATACGTTTTTATTATTAATTACTGAAAAATAGGGGTGATATTCTCAAAATCGTTTTCTTAAAATGATTTCTCAATTATAAGAGTATCAATACTTTCGAGTTATGGATACGAGGAAGCTATGTGCCACACCTACTTGGCATACGTTTTTATTATTAATTACTGAAAAATAGAGGTGATATTCTCAAAATCGTTTTTTTAAAATGATTTCTCAATTATAAGAGTACCTATCAATACTTTCGAGTTGTGGATACGAGGAAGCTTTGTGCCACACCTACTTGGCATACGTTTTTATTATTAATTAGTGATTATTAATTAGTGTCGGGCGGGTGGCGGATGAGCTGACGGGCGGGTTTGTTGTCTTCTGAATGGTGAGGGGGGTTGCCTGACTGAAGTTCACCCCTAAGCGCTGTTTTTGACTTTCGTTTTCTCTTTCGGTCGCTAATTCTCAATATTTTTGATTTCTGATAGATTCCATATGTTGAGGACGTCTGCTAAAATATGCCGGGTATCTCGTTTTTGAGAAAATTTATTCTAATACCCGCATATTTGGTCAGTGAGTGAACCACCAAAAAATTAACTGTGGTGATTCGTCAAAAAATATAGATTTTATGAGAAATTTGACATGGCAGAAACTTAGAATACGAAGAAAGGAAACCAAATAATTTTACAGAATGAAAATCGATCCACTGATAGCTGGGAACTTTTGGGAAAATGATTAAGCTCCTGACTCTCTCTTTTCCCGATATAGCTGTCTCTCTCGCACACTTGTCATCCCCTTTAGCCTTAAACAAGGTAAAGAGGTGACGTCAAGGTGACGAAAGAGGTGACGTCAAGTGATGTCACTGTTCTCCGTACCTCACCTTACCTACCTGGCATGATGAGTCACTCAGAGTCACTCGTCCTTTATTGGAGAACTAACATAGCTAAGAGTATGAGTCATTACAGTTAGAAAGGTTTATTAGTTTTCTATATAAATCACCCTTCCTCAAACATCTCAACTTTGTCATTATTTTTTGTTTTTATTTATTTACCTATTTATTTTTAAAAAAACTCCCCTCAAAGACCGAGAGAGCACGCCATTAATGAACAAAAAAAAAAAAAAAAAACAGATCAAATATAATGGGGAGGACGCCCAGGACTCACTCGACGCTGGCCCTGGGGATGAGGGAAGATGGAAGAGGTGGGGGTGGAAGAGTATTTAAAAAAAACTTTTTTTAAAACAAGCTTTCATTTGTTGTTGATAAAATGAACTAAAAACTTGAAAATAAATTACCACTTGTAAGAAATATAACTTTATATTATAAAGTTATAAATATAACTTTATAGAGATAACACTTTAACACAGTCCAAATTTTATGAATAAAAGGGTCCAAAAATAATAACATAAAATAATAAATAAAAACCAGGGATCTTTTGAATGTTTCACTCCTCATTTTCCACCCCTTAAATTGACTGAGATCATTCAAAAGCTCTGGGGCACAACTAGATCCCGAATGGAGCCTACATACCAAATTTCATCAAAATCGGTCCATGGTAACTAAGGAAAGTGCCGCGTAAGGCAGACGGACAAACATTTTTATTCTATTTTCGGATTCTACGTACCTTGAAACGTAAACCAACAAATTTTTAGAGGGTTTAAACGGTTTTCTTGGTTGATTCCAAGAGTTCATCAACCAAAAGTATAGTCTCTGTGAGGCGCGAATCCGGCGGGAACCAGTTGTTTACGAGTTGCCAGTAGCGACCTTCAGTTCCACCTCCATCCGACAGATCCCGCCACAGTTCGATTCCCTCCACCGCCCCCAGCGCGTTCTACCGGCTGTCCCTTCCAACTTCACCGCCCCCGACCGGTGCTGCTTCAACGGTCCTCCCCCGAAGCACCCCGTCCAGTCTAATAATCCCCTCCTACCGCCATTCACGCCGCCGCCAATCACGGGATTATTGTACTGCCAACCTCCCCTGGCCCTGGCAACCCTTTGTAATCCACTTCAGACCCCTCCGCCACTATTACCATCCCTGCTTCTCCCAACCCCACGATATAATACTCCTATTCCAGTTTGATTCCTCTGCAAAATGGTAGCGAAATTTTCGCCACTACCGTATTTGGTACTACTTCCATTCAACTAGAATTCGACGATCGAAAATTTGTCAACACTGACATATTTTCATGTACTGATCAAACAGAAAATAATAAACCTTTGGGCAATGATTTGCAGCGTTTTATTCGATTTTTGGATTCTACGTACCTACCGACTTTTTTTTACCTACCAACCATACTGCCTTCACACCTTCACAATCGAGTTCATTAGAAACAACTAAACGCTTCACACTCGATTCGAAAAATAGGGAGCTTCATGTGAAAATTTGATTACTGGTTGCTCAGAAAGCAAAACTGAATACAAATCGAAGAAATGAAGAAGAAGAAGAAGAAAGAACATGTTTATTGATAGGAGACAATTGGACACAAAAAACTGGCATAACAAAATTTAAACATGGTAGGCATGGACGTGACGTCCGTCTGCCGAGTGGTAAGAGCGTATTTGTGGACATAATATTTTGCGGACATATTTAAATTTTGAATAAACAATACATTATATCACTACTATATCTACTTAATACTAATTCAATTCCAGTTAAACTCTTCAACAAGTTTTGAACGATAAAACCAGCACTTCTGGCCATACTGAGCTACCTTCACCCAACACCTTCCGCTATCCAGCAGTCGAATGATGTCAGTAGTGTCCAGCCGATCCGCCCCCAAAAAATAGACCCGAAACTCGGATAGCACAGGGCAAACCCCAAGAAAATGGATGATGTCCTCGTTGGCACCCATGTTACAAAGAGAGCAGGTTCGGCGTGAGCTCTCCGATCTCCGATACGGACCATCATTGAGAGCAAGAAGAGCACCTCTGAACTTCAATACCCAGCGTCGAACCCACAACGGGTGCCCAGAGGCTTCGTCCTGCAAATCCGCCGGTCTCACGCTGTAATCTAGCTGGGGGTATATGGGGCTTCTGGACTGTGAAGCACATGCGCGCATCTCATCAATCCATGATGCACGAACCGCCTCTACCAGCGCTTCCATCCGGTGTAGCCAGGAGGACAACTCCGACACTTCCCCCACAAAAGCACAGCCATACCTTACTGCTAGCTCCCTTAGAGATCGATACCAGGAGACATTTCTACCGACAGTTTCACGGGCCACCAAAAATGGAAAGCGATGTTCTGGCATTTTCATTGCTTTAACAATATATCTGCACGCAACTGACAGACTGTACACAAAGATTGGATCAGCACCAGTTTCTAGGTATACAAAGTAGTTGGGCGTGTTCCGGGGGAGGCCATAAATCATCTTTATGA
Organism: Apolygus lucorum; assembly: GCA_009739505.2. Classification (NCBI taxonomy): domain Eukaryota; kingdom Metazoa; phylum Arthropoda; class Insecta; order Hemiptera; family Miridae; genus Apolygus; species Apolygus lucorum. The sequence goes on along the minus strand of CM019181.2, from coordinate 55,962,499 downwards.
AATGTCTCAGAACTTGTTCCAGAGAGTCCGACCGCGAGAATCCCGTTACTTGGGCTCCGTAGCACAAAACTGCTCGCGACACTGCTTTAAATATCTTAAACTTCGAGTGCACTGGTATGGCTGATCGGCAAAGCAAAGACTTGTATACACTATTCATGCCAAGTTTAGCTGCTGCCGCCCTCTCAGCAAAGTGCCGACCAAATGACATTTTTGGGGAGAGAGTTATGCCAAGATATTTATAACTTGCCACAACCTCAATCGGGCTGCCATTGAAACTGAATGTGTCCAAAGCCCCAAGCCTTCCCCCTCGCCGAAACACCATCACTCCAGACTTCGCCAAATTCACAGTCATTTCCCATCTGGCACAATATTCTTCCAGTCCTTTTATGTTCTGTCTTAAGTCGGCTGGTGATGTGGACAGAATAACGACGTCGTCCGCATACATTAGGGCCTTGATGACGACTCCACCAATCTCCACCCCACACGGCAACATCTCTATCAGGCCATCTATGTAAAGGGCGAATAGCTGAGGGCTCAATAGACATCCCTGACGAACACCACACTCAATGGGGAATGGTTGTGAGACGCCCTCCCTTACCCACACCGCACCAGTGCCATTACTGTACATAGACTTTACTGCCGAGATGAACCTGTGACCAACGCCCGAATTATTCAGCTTCTGGAACAAGAAGTCATGCCTCACTCCATCGAACGCCGCTTTGAAGTCCACAAATAAAGCATATAGCTTTTGACGAGGACCATCTGCAAGCCTCAAAGATATCAGACTGGTAAGTGTGAAGACAGCATCATTTGTACTATATCCGCGGCGAAATCCACATTGACTCTCATTCAGGGTGCCCTCCGTCTCAAAGTGTGTCTCAAGTCGCTTCAGTAGCATAGCACAATATATCTTGGCAATACAATTGATAAATGAGAGTCCTCGGTAGTCAGATACACTATTGATATCGCCCTTCTTAAAAAGTGGGTAAATTATAGATTCCGAGAAGCTTGATGGAGCTGTACCTTCCTCGTAAGCCCTATTGTACAACCTTAGCAAGGCCAACACGAATGAGTCTGGAGCATGCTTATAAAATTCATACGAGATACGATCCAAACCTGGTGCTTTCCGATCCTTCAATCCTGCAAGTGCCAACCTCAGCTCCCCAATATCGAATGGTCTATCCATCGCCTCGTTTGGTCCCAGCGATACACCCAGCAACTCACGGGGGATACCAGCCCTGCCCCCGAGACTCCACTGGGCTTGAAAATGCCGCCTCCAACCATCCATGGGTATGTCTCCAATCCTGCGTGATGAAGTAGGCCTTAGCGAGCGGACCAAACTCCAAAACTCAGCTGCCCCTCCAACTCTCGAAAACTGTGCAGCCAGGTCGTCATAATATTCCTTTTCCTTGCATTTGCAAATATGTTTGTATAGTGAATTTGCCCTACAATATGCAACTCTGACCATATCTGACGCAGACCTCCGGAACAGGTTCAACAAAGAGAACGATCTTGATCTCGCCCGAGAACACGACCAATCCCACCATGGTTCTTTTCCATTCGGTTTCTGCACTCCTGCCATGTGGGAAACTTCGGCAGCGCACACAACCCTCTCTATCATAGATGATACCACATCCTGCGATGGAGCACTGTAGTCGAGGGGCTCGGACATCAGCGTATCCAATTTGCTAGCGTACTCCTCCCTGCGGCTATCTCGCCACAACAGCTTTGGAAGAAGAGGTAGCGCACATTCAGTGGGGGGAGACCGCCCACGCAACGAGTTCATTAGAAAAAACTAAACGCTTCACACTCGATTCGAAAAATAGGGAGCTTCATGTGAAAATTTGATTACTGGTTGCTCAGAAAGCAAAACTGAATACAAATCGAAGAAATGAACAGCGATCAAATTTTGATCAAATCAAGTCAGATAAAATTTGAACGGAGATCAGACCTCTTTTATGATTCACACTAGTGAATCTGTTTTATTGAAGGAAAACCCTTAGGTACTCGTAGGGAACGAACGGATTGTCCTACGGAGCTCCGCGTGGTCTCTAAAAATTCATTCAATACTATCTTAACCCATTTTAAGCCGAGGGTAGAAATACCTAACAGAGTGATGGGAGGAAGAGGATGAACTACTCTACAGAATGGCGGCCGAAATAAGGCATAATTTTCTCTCCAATCGAGAGCAAAAATGCTCCAAATTTTATGAATATAACATTTTGTAGGATTTGAGAGGTCTCAGTTTTCCAAATCGATATGATTTATCCATTTCATTGTTAAAAATCTGAATAAAATCTAGGTAAAATTTAAACATCCATTTATGGACCGGAATCTGTTTCGACTTATGGCCCAGAACGCTCACACGCCCAGGATCGAATTTGAAGTACCATAATTACTCTTTCGGCCAGAAGGCCTCTCTAAAAAAAATTCCCCCAAATCTTATTGAGCTCCCAAATGTCGAAGAAAATGTTTTTTTTTTTTTTGTGTTTTTTGAAAAGTTTAAGAACTGCGTGAAAGAGAAAAAATTCTTCTACAGAGATTTTCCACTATTTCAATATTCAAAAAAAATCATAAGTATGACGATGCAAAAATGCATCAGTGACCAGAAATGGGTTAAATTGGTAAAAAAACAATACCTTTATTTTGAGAGTTTTTGAGCTAGGGTACTCTTGAACATTTCAACCCTTAATTTTCACCCCTTAGAAGTGACTGACATCAACCAAAAGCTTCGCGGCACAGCTAGACCCCAAATGGAGCCCATTTACCAAATTTGAACCAAATCGGTCCAGTGTTGCTGAGAAAAGTGCCGCCTACGGCGGACGGACGGAAAATTTTTTATTCGATTTTCTTATTCTACGTATCTTGAAACGTAAACCAACAAATTTTGAGGGGGTGTTAAAATTTTTTTTCTTGGTCGGTTCCAAAGGTTGAAATTGAAAAATTTTCAATAATTTTCAAAATTTATTATTTAATAATAAACCAAAAGGGAAAAGAGAATCGCCGGGTAATTGATACAGTAATGTATCATCACCATTATACAAAGGCATATAAGGTTTTTATTAAACACAGAATTTGTTTTAGCCATCGACTAACTAGCCAAAAAAGCTAACGAAATCTGGGACGACAACATGGATACTGATGATACGGAACTAATGATCGTGTAACCTGATGTAATCTATGCGATATTTTGATATGACGCGGTGATTATATAAGATTCTGATTTAGTGGGAGGAAAGTAGCGAAATTATGTGAAACGCGGGAGCTAAACCACATTCTGTGTTTCAATAATTTCAACCGAAGTATGTAAATAGAGATATATACATATATCTACATGTAGATAGAGGCGCGGAGCGCCGAGTTTTTTTTTTTCACGTGGTACCTAGTTTAGTTTGGTAAAATCATGGTTTCGTATCAAACGACTAATTTTTCAATTTTCAGCATCCACGTAGACACCTAACCCGGGTCGAATAAATTATTTCAGAAATTTTCTAATAATGGTGGATGGAAATACGATGCTGTTTTTAGCTGGAACTCATCCAATCGTTCATTAAAAATCAACTAAAAGCTTACGATTTCTCAGCATTTTTTTTTTCGTACCTTCACTACACACATCAATTTGACAATATCGTTCTTGCGTGTCATTTTTTCATGGATTAATGCCCCAGAAAGGCTTTTCCGTTTAATAAAACAACCACAAATGTTCCGAACATCCCAAAAACAACTCAGCATCACACCCCCTCCCGGTCCATCAGCCCCTCGACTAACCTCTTTTATTACCGTTGAATGGTTTTTCCATGGAGTATTTGTAATTGACGGGATGAAAGGCTCTAAATGACGACGAGGACTAATGAAAATGATTTCAAGAGGAAAAGGCAACATTTTCAAAAGGGGGCAGCCGATTTTATTACCAACTTTGATGGGATTTATCCAGCTGAAATAAAAACAGTACACCCCAGTGATACAGGGTTCCAGGAATATTCATGGTACATTTATCTGATTCTTGTAGGAAAAAAAGTGTTTACGATGGAGCTTTGAAAACTGTGGCGTGTAAATTTGAGAAGGTTATTTGAGATTCAAAACGCTGCAAATTATTACACAATGGTTTAATATTTTTCTTTATAGATCACTCGTCTGCAGAGCCACTAACCATCCAACATAAAGAAAAAAAACCCTGTGTTGTTGCCTGTAAAGTCGGTATACGGGCGAAAGTTTTACGTGACAACGACTTTGAGTGGTAAAATAATTTTAATGTTAATATTCATTCGTATAGTAGGAAGAAGGATAAAATAAAATTCTTTGTCAAGTTGCACAGAGTAGGTATTTCCCCTAGGTAGTAGGTATTTCCCATGGGTGGGGGGGGGAGTGAGTGCCAGGGAAGGGGGGCGGGGCGCTCCCGCTTTTGTGAGGGCTGGTGAAGGGGAGGGGCCGCCCGCCTTTAGGGAGCGCCGAGCTGCACCCCCTCCGTGAGCGGAGCGTAACGCAGTTTCTTGAAGTGTCTCCCGGTAAACCAATTTATAAGACGTTATCACGTCAAAACATCGATCGCATTTCGATCAGCTAAAATTTGAACGGAGATTAGGCCTCTTTGCGATTAACACTCGTGTTTCTGATTTATCGTACGTCCAACCTTTAAATTCTTGTAGGTAGCGAACGGTTTGTCCTACAGAGCTCCGCGTAGTCTCAAAAAATTCTAAAAATTCTATAGAATTTCAAATTGAAGAAAAACAATACCTTTATATCAACATTTTTTGAGTTAGGGCGTTTTCAAAATTTCAAAATTCATTTTTGAACCCTTAAAAGTGACCTACATCAACCAAAATCTTCGGGGCACAACTAGACCCCAAGTGGAGCCTACATACCAAATTTCATCAAAATCAGTCAATGCTAAATGGCAAAAGTGGGCGTACGGCGTACGGCGGACGGACGGCCAAATTTTCATTCGATTCTTGGATTTTACGTACCTTGAAACGTAAACCATCAAATTTTGAGGGGGTGCTAAAAAATCTTTTTCTTGGTCGATTCCAAAGGTTCATTATTGCAAATAATAAACCAAAATCGAATGCAAATTTGGCCGTCCGTCCGCCGTTCGCGGCACTGTAACTGTTATGTGAGTTCTCGTGCTCCAAGACACGAGAAAGCATGAGAGACGCAACCATGTAGGTTCAAATTTTGTACGGACTCCTACCTTAGATATGCACAACTTCCTGGTCCCCAAACTAAACCGGGACGCAAAAATCGAGTAAAAATATCACTGAAATGCTTCTGGAGGCCTAAAATTGTTTTGAACTGCAACACCAATGCAAGGTTCTTTTCATTTCATCCGAAGCTACCTACTTATCAACGTTCAGTACGAATGAAACGTTTCTTCAAATCAACCGATGTTTGAACGCCAGTTTGGTCTATTTTGTTTAATTATTTTCAATAGTGAATCTCTGCAATCGAGCAGGAACAACATTAAATGTTGTTCTAAAATTTTTAGATTTTATTTTTAAATTTTAAAAAAATTTTTAGTCTTATTATTTTCAATAATGAATTTTTGCAATCGAGCAAGAACAACATTAAATGTTGTTCTAAAATTTTTAGATTTCTAAAATTTTTAGACCCCTCTAAAATGGTTATAAACTATTTTATACAGTTATAAAAACATACTTTTCCATTGAAAATATTCAAATAGATTGAATATGGATTTATCAGAAGTAATATAAAGTTTTGTGGTACAACATGACCCAAATTGGGGCCCACATATCGACAGTGAACTTGCAAAACCATGTAAGTCGTTTTCCAGAAATTTTACAGGAAACGAGAAAAACTTGCTTCAAATTGGACTTAACACGTCATTGTTGGTTCATATTTGTTGCTTTTAACGCATAGAGAAGAGATAGTTGAGTTTTTGCCAGTTTGGCTCCGTTTGATGGATCAAAGGGGTCTCATTCTACCCAAATAGCTAATAACCTTATTTTCGAAAAAAATCGGACTTACATGGTTTTGCAAGTTCACTTTCGATATACTGAATTCTGGTCAAGCAGAAGATGTCTGGAAGACGGACGGACGGACATATTTTTTAATTATAATTTCAGATTTTACGCATCTTGAAACGTAAAACATTAAATATTGAGAGAAGTTTGATCTTGCTTGGGTGAATGGAAGGATCCAAAGATATTATTGTTGTAGTTGAAACTGGAGATTCGAGTTGGACTGCGTTCCTTTAGGGACTCGGCTAATTAGAACGGAAAGGACCGTCGCTTTCCTTCACTGGTATTTGATTTCCTTGTGTAAAGCGAGCCGGCCGCCTTCGCTTCATTGTCCTCCGATCCGAACCAGTTCGGACTTTGTTGAGTCCCGCCAAACTCTTTAATCTATAACGAGGCTCTTGAAAAAAAAAAAAGTAACGGGGGAAAAAATCTACTAATGATCATGAGAAAGCGGGCAGTTTGAAAAGAATAGCGATCAGTTCAGAGAGCTATCGAAGGTCGTCCGTCTATTGAATTTCCTTTGTAGAGAAATGCGTGTGATGTAATTCGATGAATAGGTTTCTTCGGTTTTTACGAATTCAAAAAAAAAAAAAAACAGGTGACGTCCCATTGGATAAGTATTCGGTCAATTTGTATTTACCTTCCTCCTGCACAAAACTGTTTTACTCAATATACGTAATTTGGTTAGCATTTTGAGTGGATTCTCTCTATCTCTGGTCCTGGCACCACTGATTTGTTTTGCTGTGTCACAAAGGATAATTCATGAATTTATATAAGAAAATACGAGTATATTGATAATGTTCCCTCAATCGAAAAGTTTGAGTACAATAAGTAGGCTATAAAGGAACCGAAATATTGAAAAATCGCATAACCCTTAATTTTCATTTTGTTGGTGGTTGGGGTTGAAATTTTCAAAAATGCCCTAGTAGGAAGTAGGTATCTACGGTTGGTAGGGGGGGATCTATACAGAAGAGTGATCTATACAGAAAATAATAAACCTTTGGGCAATGATTTGCAGTTGGTTTAAGAAAAAAAAATTTTAACACCCCCTCAAAATTTGATGGTTTACGTTTCAAGGTACGTAGAATCCAAAAATCGAATAAAAATTTGGCCGTCCGTCCGCCGTACGCGGCACTTTTGCCATTTAGCATTGACCGATTTTGATGAAATTTGGTGTGTAGGCTCCATTTGGGGTCTAGTTGTGCCCCGAAGCTTTTGGTTGATGTAGGTCACTTCTAAGCGTTCCAAAATCAATTTTGAAATTTTGAAAACGCCCTAACTCAAAAAATTTCGATATAAAGGTATTGTTTTTCCTTCAATTTAAGATTCTATAGAATTTTTAGAATTTTTTGAGACCATGCGGAGCTCTGTAGGACAAACCGTTCGCTCCCTACGAAAATTTAAGGGTTTATATTGAAATATATACATATATAAATCAAAACACGAGTGTGAATCGCAAAAGAGGCCTAATCTCCGTTCAAATTAGAGCTGACCGAAATGCGATCGATGGTTGGTGATTTTGATTTTTTTTTTTTTTGATTTTTTTTCCCCCCTTCATATTGGATGGTTGGTGATTTTGTAGACGAGTGATCTGTGAAAGAAAAATAATAAACCATTGTGTAATAATTTGCAGCGTTTTTTTTTTTTTTGTTTTTTTTTTTTTTTTTTTTTTTTTTGTTTACATACGAGTACCAACTTTTTAGGGATCACCTCGTTCGACTAGCAGTAAATCAATCTGTAATACTAAACTTTCTTTTGCAGAAAATTACAATAAATGTCCAATATGTTTAAAAACGGACGGAATTGGTCATTTTCGAGGAAGTTTTTAAGGGTGATGAAAAATGTGTGGACGCTACGTAAATGTATGTTTTTAAATAACGTTCTACATAGATTACTCATTGTGCGGTGGTCAAAACCCAACGGCGGCAGGCTACTACCATAATTTATTAACGTGACGCCGAAATATTAACGCTCTTGTAGCGAAATATGAACTTCAATTAGTGGTCCGAGTGCAGTCAGCGGACATTTTATTCATAATACGGGGAGGGAAGCGAGGACTAAAGTGATGGGAGGCTTTTAGCGCATTTCACCTCAACGATATGACACATACTGCAAGCACGCTGCACGTACCGCATACTGTGGAAGCCCAGGAGTGTTCTAGTTGATGCTGCAGGGAATTTGCGTTCGTTGGCATTTATATTCCCCTCCCTACTCGCGAACCAGTGCATTTTAGCCTCGAGTGACGGTGCTTCAGTATAAATCTGAAGGTTGGTTCTCGCACTATGCGGCTTTGTTGCCCTGTGGTGCTGCTCATCTTCTGAATTACAGGAATCAAGCGATTTGACGAACATCCTACAAATTCAGGTGAGCTTTCACTTGAAAATATTGATGCTTATGAATACCATACATGTTATAACAAAACAGGTAACTTTGACTTTTTTCTACTTTGCTCCCTCGCCATCGAAGACAAGGTAGCTTTGTAACTGAGCAACAGGTCTGAAAACTTGTCTATATCCAGGGCATTTTGGTAGAATACAATTTTTGGAGACTGAAGTCAGCTTCCTATTTACTGCTCACTTTCTGATTGATAGAACTACTTCTCATCAGGATTTCTAATCAGTAGATTTGTCCTTCTCAAATGGTTTCTATAATTGCCTTCCAAGAGGGAGTGGTAGTACAGCTAACGTATTGATAAAATTGGCATATTAATCGTATTTGTTGACGTAAAATCAAGTTGATATTTTTTCGAAATTTATTTTTTCTTTTTGAGTCAATTTGCATGTCGATGTGCCCAAGTTCCTGCTGATTGGATTACTTTGGTAATCGTAAGCTATCGTACTAAAACCTATTTCAAAATACTTTTAATTTACGGTCTTACGGACTTAGGGTCTATCTATATCATACAGAACTCAGCATATATGTGTGGATTGGTTATCCCATCCAGTGGGTTAAGGATGGAATAGGGAGTCCGCTAAAGCTCACTTATATTATTGATTCAGTGTTCTTCAATGTATTCATTGGTAACCTCAATGACGAGCTTGGGGAGGTTACACATTGATTCTTTATTGACCATTTTCTATGAAGTGTTCAACTACAGTAAGGTAAAGAGTAACTAGACACTCTTTACCTTACTGTAGTAGAATACTTTATAGACCTGTAAGGAGAACTAAGAATTCACCTTCATTGCCGTTATACCGCATCAATTTAAAATTCTGCTGAACTTTCAAATTGGGTTTATTATTTTCAATAATAAGTCTTTGGAATCGAGCAAGAAAAAAAAAGTTTAACCCCCCTCAAAATTTGATGTTTTATGTTTCAAGGTACGTAGAATCCAAAAATCCGATAAAAAATGTTCCGTCCGTCCGCCGTACGCGGCACTTTTCTTAGCAACACTGGACCGATTTGGTTCAAATTCGGTATGTGGGCTCCATTTGGGGTCTAGTTGTACCGCGAAGCTTTTCGTTGATGTCAGTCACTTCTAAGGGGTAAAATTGAGGGTTGAAATTTTCAAGAGTGCCCTAGCTCGAAAACTCTCGAAATAAACGTATCGTTTTTTTACCAATTTTAAATAGTATTGAATGTTTAAAAATTTTTGAGACCACCCGGAGCTCTGCAGAACAAGCCGTTTGTTCCCTACGAGTACTTGAGGGTTTTCCTTCGATAAAACAGAATCACGAGTGTGAATCACAAAAATAATAAAAATGGAAAAATAATAAAATAAAAACTTTTTTAACAAAAAAATGGACCGACCTCATTTTTGAGGTCCGTGAACACCAAAAAGGAAAAAATAATAATCTCAGCGAAAACACACTGATGTATTAGGTTGTTGGATATAAATATCTTTTCAACAGATGGTATGTTGGAATACCAACAATAATTTGTAATGTGATTCACACTCATTGTCACACTCATATCCTCCATCATACGATAGCAGTGACGTACTACCCAATAGTTTTGGAACACTTATCTCTACTCGTATTCATGTTTTGCAATACTCACCAGATCATGTGAGTATTACTTAATAACCACAGTGTATCCAGATAGGTAGGTAGGTACGCATTGAAGTCGCCGCCGTGCCCACCTGTAGACACAAACGTCTCCTAGATGTTCTACTTACCAACATTTTATTCGTTTTCGGAAATATAGGTACATAGGTACCTTCCATACCACAGACAAGCTTCCACACCGAGTATGAACGTATATATCTTTTTGTCTAAAATTGTGGACGGTTTTGAACGTTAATTAGGTAAAAATGATTCCGAAGGTATGTTGCTACAATACAATATATCCACCAATAAAATAAACAGTCTCATGTAATAATAGAGTCTCAAATTACTCGTCACAACCATTCCTAGGGAGGTTCACACTTACTATCATACCCATATGGCAGCAGAGACGTACTAGGTACCTGATAGTTGGGGGAGCACATTGTAACTCAATGGTAGGTACTTACTCTTGTAATGCTAACCTGATCATCGAGAAAGGAAGGTGATTAGTTTGTGTCTACAGATGGGCACGGCGGCGACTTCAATGCGTACCTACCTACCTATCTGGATACACTGTGGTTATTAAGTAATACTCACATGATCTGGTGAGTATTGCAAAACATGAATACGAGTAGAGATAAGTGTTCCAAAACGATTATGTAGTACGTCACTGCTATCGTATGATGGAGGATGAGAGTGTGACAATGAGTGTGAATCACATTACAAATTATTGTTGGTATTCCAACATACCATCTGTTGAAAAGATATTTATATCCAACAACCTAATACATCAGTGTGTTTTCGCTGAGATTATTATTTTTTCCTTTTTGGTGTTCACGGACCTCAAAAATGAGGTCGGTCCATTTTTTTGTTAAAAAAGTTTTTATTTTTGGTTTGAGGTACAATTTCTTCGAGTTGCACGATTATAATATTAGTAATCGCTGTTTACTTTTGCACGTTATGCAATCGATAGATTAAGAGAAAATCAACATGGGAAAGATAACTGTGACATAAGTTTTGTGGGTTATCGGCGGGCTGCGCAGTTCCAAGAGAAAACGTTATTTCTCCCGGCTGTTGAGACTGTTTGTCTTTGGATGAGGAATTGCTCAGTTTGTCTATTCGTCGGCACGTGTGAAACTCCATTGACGAATAGTTGCAACATGTTAAGACAGCAACGGTCAATACTGCTTGGTTCGAATATTTATTGAAAATCCAATCATAGGACTTGAGTACCTATGCGGCAAATTCTTTGAAAATTAGATTCCATGAAGGTATCCTTCCTTTTGAAATGGGAAAGTAGATAACATTATTTTCATCTTCCGCCTGTTCAGTTGGTCATCGTTATTTCCCCTTTGAAATCACCAACTTTCTAGAGGCTGCAAGAAGTTGAGATTTGGAGTAACCGTCAAGTTTACTCAAATTGGCGCAGGCGACTCCCGTAACATCTAGTTTGAAGTTCCAAACGCTGAATGGAAGTGAAAATGTTTTTTCGTCACGTTGTATTTACTATAATTTATATTGGGAAAAAAATAGTTCACCTGCACAAATTTGAAATTTTTGCCGATTTATTGCTCAAGTTATCATCCGCAGTGGATTTGGTAAAACTTGAAAAATCCTTAGTGTTCTAATTTCTAATTTTTTTTTTTTTTAATTTCGGCATTTTAAAAGAGTTTTCAAAAATGTCCAAATACTTATTTATTAAAATTTAAAAAAAATTCTCTTCTTGAAATAGTAGTTTAGTTTGAAATGCTAATTTGTTTTCTTCAAAAATGCGCTGAAAGACTGAAAATTGGTTAAAATGTTTTTTTGAAAATATGGACCCATGCTGTACGAATGGGGTATTGTTAATATGTTAATATATTAATTAATGTTAATTAATATATATAATTAATGTTAATATATTAATGGGTATTGTTAATAGTGATTCTAACATACTGCCCATATATGGGCTACATATATGTAGGGTGAACAACGTTGTTTCAACTTGAAGATAAAGTAATATATTTTACCTTATGGGTTGTTGTGTGACGAACACAAACAAAAGAAAGGATTAGTTGGGGGGGTCTTATTATGGTCCTTCCTGGAAACTGAGCTTTCAACTGCTTGGAAATGTGACCCGCGCATGCGCAGTGCCTTCCAGCTCTCTCCCAAGCACAAGCACAATCAGTCAGCAGACATTCTTAGGTCGAGGTGAAGGTGATAGTGAAGGTTCTCAGTTGTGGTTTTAGAATTCTTCCTGACTCATCGAATTCTCATGAGCAATGTTCCTTTTCATTAGGTCTTATTGTACGGGTTGTGCATGGCCTTTTCGAAACAGCGGAGTGGAAGTGTTAGTGAAGTGATAAGTGAAAAACTCCATCACCCCAGGAATCTACCAAATCTGCCCCAGTCAAGTCATACTAAGTATGAGAAGTCTTCTCAACAGGTACCTATCTAGTTTTTCAAGACCAATATATTGTAGGGTAACAGCACTTCCAGATCTCACCGTACGTGTACGGATTCTGAGGACAAAAAGTCGAATTTTCATTAATAAAGGCGGAAATGTCGGGTTGTGTGACTTGGGGGTCAACGCTCTTTCAGCTTCCTACTGTAAAGTCGTGTACCTTGGGTTGGATGTACCTTGGGTCATTTCCAAGATCTGTAGGAAGGACTAGTGAAAAAGAGTTTGTGTCCACCATAATCTAAACTGTTCATCGAAACAATGAAATGAGAAGAAATTTCATCTTCACAGATTTGGCACAGGATTGATAAGAGTTACTTAAAGTTTTCCTAACCTATTTCAGAGATTAGCTGCTCCACATTTCGATGGTCCCCAAAGAACGGGAAGTGTATTTTCTTATATTTTTGGTTGCAAAGTGAAGTAAAACAATCAGTTAATCAGATGATGTATGGTTTTTTGGTTAATTGGACCCAGTTATGCAAATACCTGGTAAGCGACAAAAATCGAAAATCGAGTTTTTGGTATCGTTGGATTCAGCTTGTCAAGATCTACGATTCTGGAGTGGTTTCATTCAGTTACGTTTATTAAAAGTAATTAAATTATTACGTCAGGTAAGCGACAAGCCTTGTATCCGCGGTTTTTTATTTTGCAAATACCTGGTAAGCGCCAAATGTTGAATTTTATTTCGCAAATACCTAGTAAGCGCCACTAGGTTTCATTTCAAATACCAGGTAAGCACCAATTGGTAACTAAAGTAGTTACGCAAACACCTGGTAACCGCCAGAGATCGTCGTTTACCAGGGATTTGCGTAAATTCAGCTGGGCCAAACATCTGAGTCAACAAGCTGGTAAGCGACAGATTAATCTAAGAATTTTGCTTCCTCACTACCGAAGGTAGGGAAGCTTTGTATTCGTGAAAGAAGTAAAAAAAAAATGTCCTCCAAAATCAAAATTTCCACTTGCTTTTTGCGTTATAGAGCTTCCCGAACAATTTTGGTTCCGTGTCTGTCTGTCGGTCTGTCTGTGGTCAATCCTTGTCCCGGGCAAAACTATACTAACCTGTAGTCCGATTTTGATGACATTTTCAGGGATTGTGCGGGTTAGGTACTAGACGGTCCCCTATCAATTTCAGCACCTTCGGACCAATAGGAGCGAGTGCGCATGCGCAAACGTGAATTTCCTGGAACCTCGGTTTCTCGGTTTCTAATGAACCGATTTTGCTCAAATTTGGAGGTTAGTTAGGGACTGACTTCTAAGAGACACCCTATAAGTTTCAATCAAATTGGTCAAGCAATAGCCGCTGCGCATGCGCGAACTTTAAATTTATTGTTACAACAAAAACTCCGCAACTATTCAACCAATTTCGATGAAATTTTCAGGGATTGGGTGGGTTAGGTCCTAGACGGTGGACCGCTAAATAAAATTCTACGTTGAAAATACAAATATCATACTACTCGTGCCCACACTTACTTCCAGGTTCCCGTGTAAATTGCTTCTTTTATTGTGTGATCAAATGTTGTGGTCTGATTCTATACGTCCATGTTACAATGAGTGAGGAAGCTATACTGCCCACCCAACTTGGCAGACGTTTTATTGTCACGGTCACGTTCTTCCATCCGAGATTCCAACAAAAAATTGTGTGGTTTTTTTTAAACATTAAATTTTAATGATTAAAATGAATACTCGTGGTAAGAAGTTAGTTCAAATGTGCCTTAGTGACCTACAGGTATAACATAGTTCACGAGGAACACGATTTAGCTATGTCCTGACTATCACAAAACGTATCAATCGAGGGAGAGGGAACTATATCAATGGCGTTGAACCTGTTAGTTATAACCACATCTATTTTGTTATCATTTACTATCTTTTTATAAACATTTTCAAGTAAGTACAAATACTTACATGAATTCGGTGACCATCATGCTTTCTTTTTTTTCGTGCACCATCAGTAGAAGGTTAGGATAACATTTTCCTGGTAAAGTCTCTGTTCTTTTTGATGTGACAACAAACAGGAAATCGACAAATAGGCACTTACCCTGTTATCAATGTTCTATTTTCTGTTCAATTAATTTCGCAATTACCAGTTAAGCGACACATTGGCGCTTACCAGGTTTTCAAAATTTAGATTTGGTCTCTGGGTTATTTTTGCAAAAACCAGGTAAGCGACAAATTGGCGCTTACCAGGTTATTGCAATTTAGGTTTCTGCTCTTGGTGATTTTTTCAAAAACCAGGTAAGCATAAAAATGATACTTGCAGACATTTTTCTTACATTTTGACCGAATAGCTGGAAAGAACACACCAAAAAAACCCCAGAGACGAAGTTTGACCTCTTAATTAACATGCCAACTACCAAAACAACGTGTATACTCGTAAAAACTTTGGACGCGTTTTTCTCAAAATCGACTTTTGTCGCTTACCAGGTATTTGCATAATGCGGTCCAATTACGAGTGATAACTCGTCATTTGATGTTTTGTTTTAATTGGCGCATTCGTGTACCTTGAGTCATTTTTTCTTTTACGTTGTTTTTTCGTTTAATTCAGTTGCCTCGTAGTGCAACCGGAATCAAACCATTCCAGTTCCACCGAAAACGCTTGCAGAAGCGGAGGATGAGATAAGAGGAGGGTTTTCCATCCGTCAACCGTTGACCATGGACAGGCGACCGTCAGATTCACCCGAAAAAAAAAGAATTTTTCGTTTGGCGTGATTTCTTACTAATATAATGTATTATAATATAATGTTATTATAATATAATAACAATATTATTGTATTGTATTGTTATTATAATATAATAACAATATTATTGTACCTTGAGTAGGTACATAATATGTGTTTTTAAATATATTTTTTGCTTCCGAGTCTACCAAGGTAGCGGAAGCTTTGTTTTCACTTTTCAAGGACGAAAAAAAAAAGTTCTCCAAAATAAAAATTTTCACTCGCGTTTTGCGTTTTAGACCTTTCTGAACAATTTTGGTTCAGTGTCTGTGTGTCTGTGTGTCTGTGTGTCTGTGTGTCTGTGTGTCTGTCTGTCTGTGTGTCTGTCATGATTTCCTTGTAACGCGCATAACTATACGAAGTTATTGTCCGATTTCAATGAAATTTTCAGGGATTGTGCGGGTTGGTGTGTAGACGGTCCCCTATGAAAATCATCATCCCCGGACTGATAGAAACGACTGCGCATGCGCAAACGTGAATTCCTTGAAACGGCCATAACTTCTACATTTTCCGTCCGATTTCATTGGAATTTTCAGGGATTGTGCGAGTTGGTGTGTAGACGGTCCCCTATGAAAATCATCATCCCCGGATTGATAGAAGCGACTGCGCATGCGCAAACGTGAATTCCTTGTAACGGCCATAACTTCTACATTTTCCGTCCGATTTCAATGAAATTTTCAGGGATTGTGCGGGTTGGTGTGTAGACGGTCCCGTATGAAAATCATCATCATCGAACTGATAGAAGCGACTGCGCATGCGCAAACGTGAATTCCTTGAAACGGCCATAACTTCCACATTTTCTACCCGATTTCGATGAAATTTTCAGGGATTACGCTGATTAGGTTGTAGATGGTCTCCAATGAAAATCAAGGCCTTAACATTTATAGAAGCCTCTTAGCATGCGCATACGTAAAATCCTTGTAACAGCCATACCATTTACATTTTTCATCCGAATTTGATGAAATTTTCTAGGATTGTCCAGATTAGCGTGTAGATGGTCCCCCCTATGATGGTACCCCCTATGAGGGTAGTGGAAGGTACTTAGAGATTGGTGTTTTGAGATTAACTACTATGCATCGGATCATCTATATAATCGGGTTATGGATACGAGGAAGCTATGTGCCACACCCACTTGGCAGACGTTTTTTAATTTCTGTATGCGACTCTAGGCACAATTCCCTACTCATTGCACAATCATCACTGACCCAAGGTACATTCAGGAATGTACCTTGGGTCAAATTTCAAGTTTTTTTGTGAAAAAATCACTATATTATATGTAGGGTGATTTCAGCTAAAACTCTTTTTCTCATTTGTTCCCAAGTTGTCACCCTACAATTTAAAAACAAAACTGGATTTTTCAAAAGGTTTTTTGAACGTTAAATTTGAGTTTGCAAAAAAATGACCCAAGGTACACGACCTTACCCGAGTTGTGCAATGGGCGTCCACACTTACTTGTAAATTCTTCTTCTGAAAAAACTCTTACCACACCCTCATTTAGGACCATCCCTGACCAATTATTGGTTTTCCACACTTTTCAGACTTCGGTGTATTCCAACGCTGTTTTCGGTATTCTTTCCTTGCCTAAATTCTTTCCTTTTTGCCTAACTTATAAAATTCAAATTAGGCTATAATATTTTATAATTATATACTGTCCACCGTTGAGGTGATCCATACTTCAATAATCGATTCTACAACTAATTTGCAACATTTGACATTGATATGTCTTTTGGCTGGAGGTCAAGGAATTTTTCGCGATACTTTTTTTTACCCAAAAAATGCAACGCGATAACCATTAAACGTTTCAAAGTACGTAGAATTCGAAAATCGTACGCAGCACTTTCCTTAGTTCCCATGAACTGATTTTGCCTAATCTCCGTTGAAATTTTTTGTGTAGTAGGCAGGTAGTGCCTATGGTCTGACAATGCCAAAGCCGAGTTCTTTGCAAACGAGTGATCTATATAGAAATAATGAACCTTTAACCCTGGAATGGAAACCTTCCGCAACATACGCTTAATGGAAACGTTCGACGTAAATTTTACTCCCCTAAGAATTAGAATTTCCCATGATTTTTTTTCGCTCCAACGTTCTCTATAATCTATTATCTGCTAAAACGCCACATACTATTAGTTTAGCTAACTGGGCGCTTAATACAAAAAGAAAATAGAACATTTTTGTCCCAAAATGGTAATTTTTGTAATTATACCATATCAATGAATTATTAAAGCAAAAATAACTTGAAATTATAGACTTTTCTCTTATGTAGGTAGGTATAAACTAATAATTTGAGGTTCGATTTAAAAGAATTACAGATGTTGAAAAGGATCATTAAAAAAATTTATTTGAAAATAAACTCAATTTTAAATTCTGGTGTGTTTTTTGAAAAGGTTCAAACATTGCTGGGTTGATAAAAAGCAAAAAGCAATCGATAGGCTCAAGTAATTCCCTTCTCTTCGAGCATAAACAAAACTTCCGGAATAACATCATCACTCATCAACTTCCCCATTTTGGATTACTATTTTCAATAATAAACCATTGGAATCGAGCAAGAAAAAGAAATTGTACCCCCCTCAAAATTTGTTGGTTTACGTTTCAAGGTACGTAGAATCGGAGAATCGAATTTAAAAAAATTCCGTTCGTCCCCTATACGCTGCACTTTCCTTGGTTACCATTGACCGATTTTGATGAAATTCGGTACATTTATGGCCTCCATTTGGGGTTATTATGTTTTTGTTGATGTCAGTCTTTCCTAAGCAGTGGAAAATAGGCGTTGTAATTATCAAAAGTGCTCTAGCTCGAAAACTCTCGAAATAAAGCTACTGTTTTTTCACCGATTTGGAATAGTACTGAATTTTTATAATCGAATGAGACCACCCAGAGCTCTGTAGGGCAAACCGTTTGCTGCCTACGAGATTTGAAGAGTCGGACTTGCCATTCTTAAGAGTTCGTATCCCAGTTGATAAATAAAATAAATTAATGTCAAGATAATGAATCCTGACTTATAAGTAACATGAATGAAAGCAATTGAGGAATTAACGATCGGTCAAATGGGAATTGGAATTGTAAATTTACTTCTAGTAAAGGGGCTGCAATGGAAAAGTGAAGTAAACTTTACTCCTTAAGAAGGGGATGTAATGGAATCATGAAGTAATAAGATAAAAACCTTTTTAACAAAAAAATGGACCGACCTCAAAATTGATGTCCGTAAACACCAAAAAGGGAAAAATAATGATCTCAGGGAATTCAGTTGGGAAGGTGGGTACGGATTGAAGTCGCCGCTGTACCCATCTGTAGACACAACCATACGCAAGTAGAGAGTAGACATGCGTCGATAGTGCAATACAAAACAGGAATGAGGGTGGGTATCATTGAGGTAATATATGTGTTCCAAAACTATTAGGTATTAGGTCACTGCTGTCGTATGAAGGAGGATGAGAGAGTGACAATAAGTGTGAATCCCCGAAAAAAATGTTTGGATTCCAACATACCATCTTTTGAATAGATGATATATAATTATACCTAATCTATTGATCTAATCTATCTTTGATTAGATAATATCTATATAATCTAATATTGCAAGTATTGCATGATGCATGTACCATTGTCTAGATCATGATGTGGGTTTGTGATATGGGTTCATACTCAAATGATCGGTTAGCATTACAACATACGTCGAAAGTTCAATACAAAACCGGAGTAAAGGTAGGTAAGTAAGTAAACAACCTTCTCATGTTGAATCAGCAGCTGTTATCACAGGGAATATTCTTACTAAGATTCATTCACACTTATTGACACACTCTCATCCTCCTTCATACGACAGCAGTGACCTACTACCTAATAGTTTTGGAACACATTTATTACCTCAATGATACCCATTCTCGTTCCTGTTTTGTATTGCACTATCGACGCATGTCTAGGGATGGCAACGATATATCGATATATGTAATATATCGATATATTAGTTTCGATATATCGATATATTAGTTTCGATATATCGATATATTTATATCGATATAGAGAACCGATATTATCGGTCAATATCGATATATTTACCGATATATCGAAACTTTTTTTCAATAAGTAAAAATTAAATATTAAAATGGATAGATGAGACGGGACGCCTGTACCTGTAAAAACATCAAGTAATTTTATTCCAAATTTTGTAGGTACCTACGTGATTGATTTCAGATTACTGACTTCAGCTCAAACATGATGGTTTTCACTTCAGTGGCGCTCAAGTCTCAATTATTTGACTTGAGCCAAAAGTAATGGAGGCGTGACTAATACGAGCTCGTACTTATACTAGTTGAAGCAATTTATAAATTAATGAAACATTGCTATGGTGAGGGTAGGTATCTATGATTTTTATATTGTGTTGTTAGGACCCCTGACAGTAGTTTATCCCCAAATTTGCAACCCCAATAACCCTTTAGACTTAGTGCTCTGACAACCATGACATTTTCGGACTTTTACAACTACGTATGATAATTTCGATAATTCATACCAGTAACTTTTTAAACCAGGTTAAATACTTGCTTCAGCCGTTTTTCTAAGTAGATCTTCCGATACGTCGTGTATATCGATGTATTTCTTCCAAAATGATATTAATAACGTTTCAATTCACAAACCTACTTACTTCAATAAGATTTTCCAAGTAGATCTTCCGATATATTTCACTCGATTTGCCATCCCTGCATACCTTGTAACGTAGGTACCTAAACCATGATACTTTTGAGAGGGTTAAATACTAACTTCAGAGAGTTTTTCCAAGTAGATCTTCCGATATGTCGAGTATATCGATGTATTTCTTCCAGAATGATGTTAGTATTGCTTTTAAACGTTTTAACTCGCGTATCTACTTCAACAAGATTTTCCAAGTTAGATCTTCCGATATATCGAAATATCGATATATTTTATCCGATATATCGTAGGTATCGATATCTCATTGACGATATATCGTTTGATTAATATATCGATATATTTCATTCGATATGCCATCCCTACGCATGTCGTAATACTAACCAGATGGAAGTGGAATCTACTTGCGTATGGTTGTGTCTACAGATGGGTACAGCGGCGACTTCAATCCGTACCTACCTACCCACCTTCCCAACTGAATTCCCTGAGATCATTATTTTTCCCTTTTTGGTGTTTACGGACATCAATTTTGAGGTCGGTCCATTTTTTTGTTAAAAAGGTTTTTATCTTATTATTTTTCCATTTTATAAAATTTTTTATTTTTCACTTTTTAGTGGTCCTCAATTTAAATCTGAAATTAATTTACCCGCAGTTTTTCGATCAGTTTTCGTAATATAGATCTATTTCCGTACTGTGAATCATTTCAGTAAGGTGAACCAGAAGCCGTAGGGTGGACCAAATTCTTCAATCCGGATCAGTTTCCATATGTATAGATGAGTTTCCGTTTTTGGATCGGTTTCAGAAGGTATTTGGTTCACTTTCCTACTTAGCAATCTACTCTCTTATCTCCTAACTGTTCGACTTCCCTCACATTTGGTAGGTAAGTACTTGGTAGTTCTGACAACACAATTCAACAACTTAACCATGACATGATTGACGAGGGAGCTATGTGCTACACCCACTTGGTAGAAAACCCTGTCATCACCTAACAGTACTATATACCTCATATCTGGTACGGCACTATTCAGTTCTGACGATCTCCTATACCATTATCTACCTAACTATATGATGGATGACGAGGAAGCTACATGCTACACCCACTTGGTGGAATACCCTCTCATCACCTAGTTGTACTATTACCTACCTCATATTTGGTACAGCACTATTCAGTTCAAATGATCTCCTATACCATTACCTACCTAACTATATCATGGATGACGAGGAAGCTATGTGCTGCACCCACTTGGTAGAATACCCTCTCATCACCTAGTTGTACTATTACCTACCTCATATTTGGTACGGCACTATTTAGTTCAGATTATCTCCTATACCTACCTACCCAACTATATTATGGATGACGAGGAAGCTATGTGCTACACCCACTTGGTAGAATACCCTCTCATCACCTAGTTGTACTATTACCTACCTCATATTTGGTACGGCACTATTTAGTTCAGGTGATCTCCTATACCATTACCTACCCAACTATATTATGGATAACGAGGAAGCTATGTGCTACACCCATTTGGTAGAATACCCTCTCATCATTTAATAGTACTATTATAATACAAATATGAGGTATATAATATACCTCATATTTGGTACGGCACTATGCAGTTCTGACGATGTCCTCTACTATTACCTACCTAATCATGTTATCGTTGATGAGGAGGCTATGTGCTACACCCACTTGGTAGAATGCCTAATAACAGTACTATTATATCACTGATATTTGGTAGGAAAAATCCCATACTTGAGCATTCATAAACACGTTTGATAGGGCTCATGCAGGTTCTGAGCGAATAGCACAGTATAATTTCCCCTTTCTCATCCCCCGCAGCACCTCTTAGTTATCGGAACCCCCCTTATGTAGCATACCATTTTGAAGCTTACAATCTGACCTTCAATTTGACTATACACAAATAGTCCGTAATCGGCTCAGTCGGATGTCACAGGGCAAGAAGAGTGAATGCGGACCAATATTCCCGAAAACGGGACCACGTTTTTCAACTTCTTTCACAAGTTTTTGATTCTTCTAACAAAGCAAAATGAAATCTGTTTGAAATGGGACCACCACGAATACTGGTAGAACACATTTCAAAAAGAATCAGGCAGATTGGTACCAGAATAAAGAAATGCAAGGTGTTCAGACATACAAAAAAAAAAATCGTCGTCCCACGACAACCCGAAATGAGTACCTCCTCTTTCGCGCGCCTTCGGCGCGTTGAAGTCGGTCAAAAAGAGGTCTAAACTCCGTTCAAATTTTATCTGACTAATATGCGATCACTGTTCATTTCTTCGATTTGTATTCAGTTTTGTTTTCTGAGCAAAACCCATATGAAGCTTTCTATTTTTCGAATCGAGTGTGAAGCGTTTAGTGCTTTCTAATAAACTTGATTGTGAAGATGTGAAGACTTGATTGTATGGTGAGGTAGGGAAAAAACGCTGCAAATCATTGCTCAAAGGTTTATTATTTTCTGTATAGATCACCCTTCTGTATAGGTAGATCACTGGTTCTCCATCAATAGCACCTACCACCATCTGTATTCTCCCTTGACCTTCCCTCTCAAATTTCAGCTTCCTGCGTTCAATAGGATTGAAAATGGCTTCGGAGCTCACTCAGCTGGTCAGTGATCTGAGGAGTGAAGAAGATCTCCTCGAATGCTGGAGACGCCTGGAAGAGCACTTTCATTCAATAGGATTGAAAATGGCTTCAGAGCTCACTCAGCTGATCAGTGATCTGAGGAGTGAAGAAGATCTCCTCGAATGCTGGAGACACCTGGAAGAGCACTTTCATTCAATAGGATTGAAAATGGCTTCAGAGCTCACTCAGCTGATCAGTGATCTGAGGAGTGAAGAAGATCTCCTCGAATGCTGGAGACGCTTGGAAGAGCACTTTCATTCAATAGGATTGAAAATGGCTTCGGAGCTCACTCAGCTGATCAGTGATCTGAAGAATGAAGAAGCTTTTGAGCAATAATTTGCAGCGTTTTTCACCCACCAACATTTTTTTTACCTACCAACTTTTTTTTACCTACCAGCTAGGTACTACCTACCACACCATACTGGCTTCACACCTTCACAATCAAGTTTATTAGAAAGAACTAAACGCTTCACACTCGATTGTAAAAATAGAAAGCTTCATATTGAAATTTGATTACTGGTTACGCAGAAGGCAAAACTGTATACAAATCGAAGAAATGAACAGCGATCGCATTTTAGTCCGATAAAATTTGAATGGAGATTAGACTCTTTTGCGATTCACACTCATGATTCTGTTTTATCGAAGGAAAACCTTCAAGTACTCGTAGGGACCGACCGGTTTGTCCTACAGAGCTCCGGGTGGTCTCAAAAAGTTTTCGAGCTAGGGCACTCTTGAAAATTTCAACCCTTAATTTTCACCCCTTAGAAGTGACTTACATCAACCAAAAGCTTCGCGGCACAACTAGACCCCAAATGGAGCCCATATACCAAATTTGAACCAAATGGTCCAGTGTTGCTAAGAAAAGTGCCGCGGACCACAGTGGTCCGAATTACGAATCTAGCTGATCAAAAATGAAAAAGGTGACCCCTTTAAATCCGTAAGAAATGTATCATAAACTAATTCTAACATGTTCCTGATAGCATAACCAAAGGAAAAAACAGGGGGGCAAGTGAGCAAAGTCCCTGAGCGAGATGTAAACAAACAGATAATACGGATCGCTTCCGAGCCAGTTATTTCAGTGCTTTCTTCGAGCCAAGTCTTAATCGTAGTAAAAATATTTTCGCCAGCTTATCAAGATGAATTACTCTCATTCAGGTAAGAAGAACACAATTTTGAAAGATTTCTATTTAAAAAAAAATTATTTTAGTGGTTTGAACGATGGCTTTAAAAAAGAAGAAATATGACTAAATCGTTTCCCTTCAAAATACTCTAAATCTTAGGGAACCACTCAGAACCAGAAAATTATTTTAAATATACGTTATATAACTGATATACTTCGAAATAAAATCACAACCAGCTGCGTCCATTTGCGTTCCTGAAAGTTATTTAATTTTTTGTTGTCAAAGTCGTCTGAAATCGTAAAAAGTTCTGTTCTCTTAAAAATATATTCTTCTCTTCACAAAGTAAGTGAGTTATTCATTTACTACGAAGACATAATGTATAATGTTCAATTTCTCCCTTGCGAGGGAAAAACATTAAATCATGTTTAATGTTTTTCCCTCGCAAGGGAGAAACTCAGCTGATCAGTGACCACTCAGGCGCCTTCAGCATTCTCCATTGACCCTGCTTCTCAAATTTCAGCTTCCTGCGTTCAACAGGAGAGAAAATGGCTTTGGAGCTCACTCAGCTGATCAGTCACCCTTCAGGCGCCTTCAGCATTCTCCATTGACCCTGCCTCTCAAATTTCAGCTTTCTGCGTTCAACAGGAGAGAAAATGGCCTTGGAGGTCACTCAGCTGATCAGTGACCACTCAGGCGCCTTCAGCATTCTCCATTGACCCTGCTTCTCAAATTTTAGCTTCCTGCGTTCAACAGGAGAGAAAATGGCCTTGGAGCTCACTCAGCCGATCAGTGACCACTCAGGCGCCTTCAGCATTCTCCATTGACCCTGCCTCTCAAATTTCAGCTTTCTGCGTTCAACAGGAGAGAAAATGGCCTTGGAGGTCACTCAGCTGATCAGTGACCACTCAGGCGCCTTCAGCATTCTCCATTGACCCTGCTTCTCAAATTTTAGCTTCCTGCGTTCAACAGGAGAGAAAATGGCCTTGGAGCTCACTCAGCCGATCAGTGACCACTCAGGCGCCTTCAGCATTCTCCATTGACCCTGCCTCTCAAATTTCAGCTTTCTGCGTTCAACAGGAGAGAAAATGGCCTTGGAGGTCACTCAGCTGATCAGTGACCACTCAGGCGCCTTCAGCATTCTCCATTGACCCTGCTTCTCAAATTTTAGCTTCCTGCGTTCAACAGGAGAGAAAATGGCCTTGGAGCTCACTCAGCCGATCAGTGACCACTCAGGCGCCTTCAGCATTCTCCATTGACCCTGCCTCTCAAATTTCACCTTCCTGCGTTGAATAGGAGAGAAAAAAGTCTGCCAAGTTGGGTGGGCAGTATAGCTTCCTCACTCATTGTAACATGGACGTATAGAATCAGTTGGCGAAAAAATTATGATTCAAAGAGTTATTGAATACCAAACTATTAGCGGTCCACCGTCTAGGACCTAACCCACACAATCCCTGAAAATTTCATCGAAATCGGTTGAATAGTTGCGGAGTTTTGGTTGTAACAATAAATTTAAAGTTCGCGCATGCGCAGCGGCTATTGCTTGACCAATTTGATTGAAACTTATAGGGTGTCTCTTAGAAGTTAGTCCCTAACTAACCTCCAAATTTGAGCAAAATCGGTTCATTAGAAACCGAGAAACCGAGGTCCCAGGAAATTCACGTTTGCGCATGCGCACTCGCTCCTATTGGTCCGAAGGTGCTGAAATTTATAGGGGACCGTCTAGGACCTAACCCGCACAATCCCTGAAAATTTCATCAAAATCGGACCACAGGTTAGTATAGTTTTGCCCGTTGCAAATTTGCGTGTCGGAATTCACAGAATGACCCCCAGCCCTAAAACATTAAACATGTTAATACCCGATTGGAGTTGTTTGAAGTGTTGAAGGCCCAGAATTTTGAAAGTAAAAGGTAATAAGATTATTTTTGAATACATTTCGAACAAGTACGATGTAAGGAATCCCGAGGTTACAAAATCAAAAATTATTTTTGCAGTAAGCAGTTTTTTGAAAGTTTTAAAACCCTTTTGGGTAAAATGGTACAGGAATTCAAAGCGTTTCTGTGCCAAGTATGAGAGTTGGTTACAAGGTACCCTAAAACCTTTTAGTCCGACTATTCCTACTCCTGGTACCAGTTGTGGATCACGGGGGACCCCGTCCAAAAACTTCAGCACGAGCAGCGAAGTACCAAAACGTCGAATAACCAGGAATATTGTTGAAAATCTCTCAATGGAGGAACTGTGCTTCGCCCTAAAGTTGAAGTTGAGGCTCGGTGGAAAAGAGGACGCAGCATATTTGTTAGGTGAGGTGCTGGCGTCACCAGGAAGAGCAACAAACATTTTTTTTAAATACAAGAAAAAAATTGAAATTAATTCTACGTTGCATTTTCTTCAGGAAGCATTGGCATTAATCGTCGGAGCTCGACTCACCAAACATCAATACCTACTACTTCGCAAAGGTGCCACAAATGCCAAGAAAAACCCTTTGTATCCGTCATATAACGTCGTACTAAACGCCAAAAAAGATTGTTATCTCTCTGAAACGGAGACAGTGATTAGCGATTCAATGGGAGAAGTTATCTGAAGATGTGGTGGAGATTCGACATAAGGAGTTCAAGAACTACAGACAAGGATATTCCAGAAAAAATTCCCGAATTATAACAAACTGTGACATTTTGCACAATCTATTAATCTCCTCGGATCCCACAATAACGAGTTTGAGACCTCTACCCAAAACTGAAGACTTGGATCAACTGGACAGCAAGGTTCAAGAACTTTTGGTTGATGCTCCTGCAATACCGAGTGACAGCGATGACTCTGATAACATCAAATAATTTAAGTGACATGTAATTGTCATAAAATGTGATTGTTTAATATAATAATAAATAGAGATTATATAATATGATATGAAATTATATGTAATATGTATAATAAGAATAAGTTACCAACGCAGTTCTAAAAACGTCTGCCAAGTTGGGTGGGCAGTATAGCTTCCTCACTCATTGTAACATGGACGTATAGAATCAGTTGGCGAAAACTCGGCGCTGCGCGCCTCGGCGGGGGCTTCGCCCCTGCACCCCCGGATGATTTCCGCTTAGAGCCTAATGGCTAAAATGTGACATACCTTGAAAAGGTTTTTGCTCCCTCTCCCTCTTTATCTTTCTTCCACTGTAATATTTAAGCTCACTCAGCTGATCAGTGACCACTCAGGCACCTTCAGCATTCTCCATTGACCCGCCCTCTCAAATTTCAGGTTCCTGCGTTCAACAGGAGAGGAAATGGCCTTGGAGCTCACTCAGCTGATCAGTGACCACTCAGGCACCTTCAGCATTCTCCATTGACCCTGCCTCTCAAATTTCAGCTTCCTGCGTTCAACAGGAGAGAAAATGGCCTTGGAGCTCACTCAGCTGATCCGAAGGTGCTGAAATTTATAGGGGACCGTCTAGGACCTAACCCACACAATCCCTGAAAATTTCATCAAAATCGGACCACAGGTTAGTATAGTTTTGCCCGGGACAAGGATTGACCACAGACAGACCGACAGACCGACAGACCGACAGGCAGACAGACAGACAGACAGACAGACACGGAACCAAAATTGTTCGGGAAGCTCTAAAACGCAAAAAGCAAGTGGAAATTTTGATTTTGGAGGACATTTTTTTTTTTCACTTCTTTCACGAATACAAAGCTTCCCTACCTTCGGTAGTGAGGAAGCAAAACACTTCATTTTTTGTGAAATAACCTACATTATCTTTTCAAATAAAAAGTTTAGCTCAAATTTGGTTTGACCATCGTGTTCGCCGTTTGAAAATCAATAAGAAAACATAATATACTTGTAAGTTACGACATCATGATAGTAGCCAAGATTTTTGATCAGCTAGATTCGTAATTTGGACCACTGTGCGGCGGACGGGGGACGGCGGATGGACATTGCAAATTTGGATTCTACGCACCTTGAAACGTAAAGTGACAAAGTTTGAAGGGGGGTTATAAAAATTTTTTG
The DNA here is from genome assembly GCA_009739505.2 of Apolygus lucorum. Lineage (NCBI taxonomy): Eukaryota > Metazoa > Arthropoda > Insecta > Hemiptera > Miridae > Apolygus > Apolygus lucorum. Next base: position 55,934,987 of record CM019181.2, on the reverse strand, counting down.
CGATACGATCACATAGGCTTATTATTAGAAATAATAAACCAAAAATTGGTGGGTAAAAAAAATTAATGAAAAAATGTTGGTAGGTAAAAGAAATGCTGAAAATCATTGCCCAAAGGTTTATTATTTTCTATGTAGATCACCCTTCTGTATAGATCCCTCCCTACCAACCATAAATGCCTACTACGTACTAGGGCGTTTTTGAAAATTTCAACCATTCATTTTCATTTGATTGTTGTTTGGGTTAGAAATTTTCAAAAATGCCCTAGTAGGTGGTAGGTACTAATGGGTGGTAGGGAGGGATCTATACAGAAGGTTGATCTATACAGAAAATTATAAACCTTTGGGCAATGATTTGCAGCGTTTTAGAAGCGGCAGGTTAGATTCCTCCTCTGACATCTGATTCCTAACAGAACAGTGTTTTGACTACGACCACATATATAGGCATTAAGTAGTACTGCTAGAATTACTGTGTAAAATCAAAATAAAAATGCCCGTTCGGGAAGCCAAGTTATGACACTTTTATATCACAACATCCTGAACTGTTCAATCGTATGGTTCAATCGAAAACGTGAGAACTCTTTGTGTTTCGCCCGTGTCCGGTTATTTTCTACAATATCCATTTCGGAAAACTGGACGGATTCTGGACTATAATTTGGAAGAATTGGAGATCGACGCTTTACAGGTTTGGGATTTTTGATGAGTTATGAGGAATCCATTGATGCAGTGAGTGGTCTATACAGGATGAGGTGTAAAGAATTGAAAGTGATCCGTAGAAGTCGTGAATAATACAACGCATGGGATTGATAGAGGTAATATATGATGTATTATATTAATGTGTGTCGTAGAGGGTTATTAGGGGAGGTCGGTGGTTCATAAGGAGTCTATAGAGGTAATTCATAAGTCCACGTCATTTTATGTTACGTGTATATTTTCAGTATTGAACCAGGCATGACGGTTTCACCAAATCATTCTTGACTAGCTAAAAAGCCTGCTAAAAGCAGGCAAAAACAAATCGTAAATTGTTATTTGAAGAGAAAACCCTAATACCATGACATGAAGTGTTAACCACAAAAGTATAAACACGTAGTTTATTAAATTAGAAACAAATTTGACATCACGGCCTGGAATTGAACCCGGTTTTCCAGACGATCGGCGATGTACTCGTAAGGTTGGGATTTTATGTATTAGATGGAGTTAAGTTATCTCGTGCTTTCAATTGAGTATTTATTAATTGAGTTTCACCACCTCAAAGGTCTGTTAAACTCAATATCGTAAGTGTAAAGCTAAGTGTGTTCATCAAAACGTATGAAGGTCATAAACTTGGTACAAGGTGTGAAGGTGGCATCGGCTAAGTACGATTGTGACAGTATTCGTCCTAAAACCACCCCCTTTATCGTGGAATCTACGTACCTAACTAGATCCGGTCTTCTGAGCCCCCTCGTCAGATTTGCAACGGAATCGATAGGAAATGAATGAGGATTTGTAGCAACACGAGTGCATCAATTAGCAAGAAGCCGCCCTCGAGCGAGAATCACGACGCGTAGGACCATCAAAGGTGGAACAGCGCTCGCTAGGTACATTCCTTCCGCGGTGACCGATTCTGATTGAGGGGATCTGAGGATTAACCATCCCTTTCCCGCTTCCAATCAACTTGCTGTTCACCCTCGGATATTGGCTTCCGACTTGGCTATGTGGACGAACTCTCTATTCATCAGATTAACCTGAACATTGTACGAGAGGGTGCGTGAGATCACACAAATTGGAAAGCACTGCAGAAACCAACTCCTCTCGTTCGCCGATTTTCTAATTTCTGAGTTTGGTTGGGGACTGATTGAACTCTACAGACAAAGGCGATGGAAATCTCCTTCAGACAAAAAGAGCAAAAGTTGAGGTGAAAACATCCAATCCTGTGTTGATTGAATGTTATTATGGAGATCAACTCTTTCTCAAGGAACAAGCTCACAATTCGACATTTTGCCGATCTGTAAGGACAAAAGTGTGAAGGAATGCTAAAAACATTCCTAATCAACACAAACTCAAACTTTATCACCTATTATACAACCAGCCCTTTGTCAATAATTAATTCGAGGAATGTTGGAGTTCCCTTTCCCATCCCAATTTATAAATATCTACAAAGATTATGGGTTTTCCATGTATACAGTCGTTAAATAAACTCCGCACAGTTTGAATTTGTTGATAAATATTGTATTTATGGATAAGTTTAGTTGGCATAAATGAGCATCTATCTACATTTTTATAAGAAAAAGAACTATAAGCTTTGGGAAATGGGCGACAGGTTTATTGAGCGTTTCTGTAAAAACTGTAACGCTCGACCTGCCTCCTAAAACGACTCGGTGAATAAAATTCATCTGAAAAGTGGGAGATGTGCCATGGAGATAGTAGGGGGTTCAGACGCCTATTTCCATTTTAGGCCTCGAGAGAGAAGAGAGTTAAACAAGGTAAGTGGGCCATTAAATGTGATAGTGTTGACATATCGGTAATGGTCCCTCACGCCTCTCAGTTTTCGACGTTGAAAAAGAGGAGAACGGCTTGAGGTCCTTCAGAAATGTGATTTTCCCAGAGTAAAGCTATTTTCGTCGACAAATAACTTAAATTTATTATCGCTTAGTGTTTCATTGAATAGCCCGTCGATCAGTTGTGTAAGTTTAGTACCAGATAGATTAGCTGCAGTAGGTGATAAGTCTTATATTTATGTGGTGACAAAATGTCCGCCAAGTATGATGCAGATTTTCGGATGTTGAGGAAAATCATCGAAGGACTTTTGGTTTTTCCCTTCATTGGAATACTTGACATATCTGCTCGATGAAGTTCATGATTTCATGATAATTCGCCGCCTGAGGACCAACCTACCATGACGAAATGTCCACCAGTATGATGCAGATTTCGAGGGTGAAGTTCCAACAGTGCTCAAGTCATTTTTTCCGATTTTACAGGAGACGCAAAAAACATTATTATTTCTCCTCCTAAGCCATAATTGCAAGGTTCCAGGTGTCAATTTACTATTGAAGAGCTGCTCTTTGCATTTATTTGAAATTTTCGTTGAAATTATTGCTTGTTCATAAAATAGTTTACTTGGGCTAGGTTGTCTGAAACCTTTGATGAGTTGGGCTATGTTGTGAGAAATTAAATCGAACCTATATTAATAGTAGTAATAATAATATTAATGTTTTATTCTTAATTTATTTTTCACCAAGCCACCAATATTGGAAAAAATGAAATAATAGGAATTAATCAAGGATTTCAAAAAGCCACCTTTTATAAACAAACAGTCATGAAACTCACAATGTATTACTATAAGGTAGGAAAATACTGAACCAGAGCCATGGAACAAAAAAAAAATAAAATTGAAAAAACTTTAATGAAAATTACAAATGAAAAACAGTCTTAGAAAAAAGCTTAGAAAACAGCATTACACGAAATTTTCAATCACTTTGTTGCACGACTTAATCATAGTCACTTTTGGTTTATTATTTTCAGTAATGAACCTTTGGAATCGACCAAGAAAAATTTTTTTTCAACACCCCCTCAAAATTCGATGGTTTACGTTTGAACTCCCTAACTCAAAAAATTTTGATATAATGGTATTGTTTTTCCTTCAATTTAAGATTCTATAGAATTTTTTGAGACCACGCAATCGATTCTATGATCAATGACCGATCAATGATTGCAAAGTTCATTGATCGGGATCATGAGGTCATCTTCACTCAACTTCTCCGTTTCCAAACATTATTAACATTAGGTATAGTAAAATGGTGCAAAATAATGGAATAATAATGTAAATAATTTAATTTATAACGTAAAACCATAAAATCTCAGAAAAAGTGTAATGCGAATAAAGCAGTGTTTTGCTTCCCAACAAAGCCTAAATCAAACATGCGTTGTTAAAAACCCAGAAACAGTTGTAACAACAGTGCCTAACTCAAAGCTTCCTTTTTTTGGAGGATTTCTTGGCTAAAACAAGGCACATCTGAACAATTCATCGTTCTATGCATGTTGGTTACATACTAATTTAACTTATTCAACCATAAAACTTTGAAAAAGAGGATAACAAATTATGTTAATTACTTCCGACACAGATTGTAGCTGAGAGACCACATTTTACCATTGAAATGAGGTGACTTGGGCACTGTTGGCTTCACATTTGAGTTGAGTAGTGTTGCCTTTTTGTGATTTTGAGGCGTTTATGGGGGATTCTCCTAAAACCAATGTTACCAATCGATTCGGCGTGAAATTTTGAATCCATTGATGTGCCTAACTCAAAATGTCTAAAAAATGACTTGGGCACTGTTGGAACTTCACCCTCGATTTTCGGATCTTGAGGAAAATCATCTAGGACTTTTGGTTTTTCTCCTCATTGGAATACTTCACATATTATTTACCCCCAGTTGCCAAACGACGCAATTTATGCAAGATACCATTTTTAGGGGATTAACTGTAAGCCAATAACCAACTCAAATTAGCCAAGAATTAACAAGTTACAGTATTCCATGTCGTGTTCGGTATGATGATTCCATAATACTTCCCCGATTTGACCGAACTCCACAAGACTACCAATTTGCATCCGATTCGGGTAGTTTTGTGCCTCTAATGGAGACGTTTGGGAAAGACTTGTTTACTTTTGCGGTCATCGGCACAACGTCTGTTGGCAAATCAAAAGAGAAAAAAAACTACGTAGGAAAACCGAGGAAGCGGAGGATGGAAAGAGGGGAAAGTGGCTGGCTCGCGTCCTACCTACTTTGGTATTCAATGCGTGGAGTCTGATGGGGGGGGGGGGTCGGTAACTTGAGCCTTGTTAGCAGAAGTGCAGGCTGTGGGTTTCTACCCCCCTCCCCTCTCCTTTCCCCAACCTTTCACCCTTACTTCAGCTTTCCTTTGGGTCGACCTCCTACTTGAAAACCTTGCCTCCCCCGCACCTCACCTCTCCATGATGTTCCCAACGGGTAATCCAAGAACCGAAGAAACCTTTTTATACTCATCTACTAAACCTACCCCCTTCCCCCTATCCACATCCATACCTTCTTTGGAAACAAAAAAGCCGGATTACCCCTTTTTCTTTCCCTCAACCTTTTTTCCCCTCTACCTTGGGAATCACAGTGGTGAAGTGAGTATCAACTCCTCGGTTGTTTTCCTTGGCAGAAGGTACAGTTCCATCCCAAGTTCTTGACTCTTTGACTACCTATATTACGTACGAGTAGAGTAGTTTTCCCCTGTCCATAAACTTCCAAGAGTGTAAAGCGTAAAAACAAGACAATTCGTTTTACAACAACACATAAATAATTTATAGGAATCACTCATATACACAGATGCGACATCTTACCAACACTGAGGAGGAGATACTTGTGAAGAAAGGAGAGGGTATGGGTGAAGTTTTATTATCCATAGGTTGGTACTCGATATCGCAGACATCTTCTGTATATTTATAGTGGTGATAGGGTGGTAGGAGAACGGTCCGATTAGTGTAATAAAGTAAATCACCAATGCCAAAATTTATTCGAGTAATAGTCTCTAGATTGAGTATAATTTTATTAGTGCCTTTGGGAAATCCACCCTCAAAAGTCAGGTTAGATATAAATGCTATTCTACTGCTTATGCCATTGAGATTTAACCATTTATAGCTCACCAAATATGAGTTCACCGTGAGTCCCCTTGTCCTCGATGCAATATGATATTAGAAGTCAGAAGCAAGCTAGCACCATACACCTCCCTGGTATCACAAAATGGTCAGCAATTGAGAAATTATGAAATTTCAAGTGATATAATAGACTTAGACGAAGTGAAAAGTTTTAGAAAACGTCTGCAATGGTTATTCTCGCTGGATAATCGTGAATGAGTTCACCACAATCACATGTGAATAGTAGACTGCATCTTGAAAGAGTTATACCAGATTGCCCTGAAGCAATACTCACACAATAATTCCAGTAAAAAATATCGACGGTAGGAGAAAACTTGGTGACGTTATTGCTGTGGATATGAGCAGCAGACGAAGAACCAGCGACTGAAGAATTCAAGGCTTGTTATGGGGCCTTGCAACGCATCGACAGATGAGACTTTACTAATTATATTCAGTATATAATTATATTATAAGAAGCTTTATACCTACAATCGTACATGTTAAATTCAGAAACCTGGACAAAAGGAAACCTTCCTCTATCAAACTCCATTTCTTAGTGCTTACAGCACTAGATCCCTAATTCATCAGGGGAATCATTTCGAGGAGAGCACGAATCGATGATATGTGGAAAAAGTGTAGAAGTCTGAAACGATTTTGAAAATACTCACTTACCTATTCATTGAGACACAAAGCAAATTCAGAATCCAAAGAAGACAATCTAGTTCTTTGAGACGATTCCCACGTTTGCCACTCTTCAACAATTGAGACTTCACTTTTTGCATACAGCATAGGATTAATTATTTTCAATAACCTAGTTCTAGATGTCTGAACAAACGCTGGACATCGAAATCCATTTCTTGGTACTTACAGTACCGGAACCCTGATTTATCAGAGAATCACTTAGAGAAGTGGAAGAATCGAGAATTTATGGAAAAAGTGACGGAGTTTGAAACGATTTTTAAAATACTCATTTACCTATCTATTGAGACACAAAGGAAATTCAGAATCTAGAGAAGGCAATCTAATTCTTTGTCAAGAGCCCCAAAGTTGGACGACGTTGGTCGTGAGGTCGTGAGGGTAACAAAGTTTAAAATAATTGAGGGAGTGTCGTGATGGGCCATCAGGCAGGTGTGGTGGCAGATGGTGGGGGGTGATGTAAAGTGCCCCATGGCAGGAGGGTTGATGTAAACTGCCCCCAGGACGAGGCCTCATTTAGGAAATGAGGAGGAAAACTTTCAGACTTTTAAAGGCCGACGGACAGCTCTTTCCATCAACTGTCGGAAACACTTTCGCCAGGTTCACTTTTCAATTTGAATATGCGGAGAGGAAAAGGGGTTTCTTCCAGGTTGGCGAAGTTGAGGCATCAACATTATAATGCCTACTCATCGTCGAGAGCTCTTGAATCTGAAACAACGCAGTGCCTCTTTTTAGAATGCCTCCCAATGTCGAAGAGAATTGAACCAGTCTTGAAGTTCCTAATTGGTGACGGAGTTTACAAGATGAATTGTGTCTCCAATCCACAAAATGATGAAACCCGTTCCAGATATTTAACACTAAAAGGGAAAACCGATGGCAACTGAAGTCAATAAGGTGAATAGAGTCATTTTTTCAAAACAGTGTGGAATAGAAAATCCCTCAAACATGAGAGGTTTTAGTGTCAGGAATTACATTGAGTATTCAGAAATTCCTATCCAGGAGGCCTGATATTGACACGAGTGCTCGGATATTTTGCTTTTGTGAGTCAACCTTCGGAACTCTGATTAAAACTGATGATTCTATAAACTCTCACGTAAAACATCAGAACATGAATGCATACAATTCTGTGGTTTATTCAAGACCTCGCCTACCGCAGACTGAAAAAATACGCTCTTTCTATTTGAGATTCAACACCGAAGCCCCCATAGCTTTATTTTTCTAACCCGAATTTTCAACGGGAATGATTCGACTATATCGCGTAAACTTGATAACGTTCAATCAACTAATGAGGTCAATCGGATTATAATAATTCGTCAGAGGCAGCCGATGAGAGGGGAAACTACATCGGTATTCACAGCCCATTTCCCGACTGCAAAAACAGGTCGAAGCAAACAAGGGACCGAACGATTTTTAATGAGGTTCGACTTTTGAATACTGACGAGACTGAATGTGAAAAAATCAAATTGAAAAGTCTTTATTTAATATTCTGATTAAGTACCTCGTATTACCACGAAAAAATAAAAAAATGGAGAAGAAAATGTCAAAGGCGTGGAGAGGTTCTATAATGTGGTAGGGCCTGCTACAGAGTACAGAAACACGTTTATCAACTGAGTGGGGTGTACTGCAGAATTCAATAAATTCAAAGGGGTCAGTTAGACCCCAATGACTGTAGTGAAATTTAAAAAAATCATTAATGAAATAAATATTTTTTTTCTGAATTTTCAGGGTTAGATGGGACCACGATGAGTTTGATTGTGAATTGTTTGATTTATTTATTCTATACCTGACAGGGTCCTAGATAGGACCAAATGCTTTGCAGATCATGATTTTGCTTCCTCACTACTGAAGGTAGGGAAGCTTTGTATTCGTGAAAGAAGTGAAAAAAAAAAATGTCCTCCAAAATCAAAATTTCCACTTGCTTTTTGCGTTTTAGAGCTTCCCGAACAATTTTGGTTCCGTGTCTGTCTGACTGTCTGTCGGTCTGTCTGTCTGTCGGTCTGTCTGTGGTCAATCCTTGTCCCGGGCAAAACCTGTGGTCTGATTTTGGGTAACCTGTGGTCTGATTTTGATGAAATTTTCAGGGATTGTGCGGGTTAGGTCCTAGACGGTCCCCTATAAATTTCAGCACCATCGGACCAATAGGAGCGAGTGCGCATGCGCAAACGTGAATTTCGACAGGAAAAATCGACAGTAAAAAGCGACAGGAAAAAGCGACAGGAAAGTAGCGCTATGATTTATCATAATATGCTTGACATCCTCTCCTGTTGAACGCAGGAACCTGAAATTTGAGAGGTAGGGTCAATGGAGAATGCTGAAGGTGCCTGAGTGGTCACTGGTCAGCTGAGTGAGCTCCAAGGCCATTTCCTCTCCTGTTGAACGCAGGAACCTGAAATTTTAGAGGGCGGGTCAATGGAGAATGCTGAAGGCGCCTGAGTGATCACCGATCAGCTGAGTGACCTCCAAGGCCATTTTCTCTCCTGTTGAACGCAGGAAGCTGAAATTTGAGAGGCAGGGTCAATGGAGAATGCTGAAGGTGCCTGAGTGGTCACTGATCAGCTGAGTGAGCTCCAAGGCCATTTCCTCTCCTGTTGAACGCAGGAACCTGAAATTTGAGAGGGCGGGTCAATGGAGAATGCTGAAGGCGCCTGAGTGATCACTGATCAGCTGAGTGAGCTCCAAGGCCATTTTCTCTCCTGTTGAACGCAGGAACCTGAAATTTGAGAGGCAGGTTCAATGGAGAATGCTGAAGGTGCCTGAGTGGTCACTGATCAGCTGAGTGAGCTCCAAGGCCATTTCCTCTCCTGTTGAACGCAGGAAGCTGAAATTTGAGAGGGCGGGTCAATGGAGAATGCTGAAGGTGCCTGAGTGGTCACTGATCAGCTGAGTGAGCTCCAAGGCCATTTCCTCTCCTGTTGAACGCAGGAACCTGAAATTTGAGAGGGCGGGTCAATGGAGAATGCTGAAGGCACCTGAGTGATCACTGATCAGCTGAGTGAGCTCCAAGGCCATTTTCTCTCCTGTTGAACGCAGGAAGCTGAAATTTGAGAGGCAGGGTCAATGGAGAATGCTGAAGGTGCCTGAGTGGTCACTGATCAGCTGAGTGTGCTCCAAGGCCTTTTCCTCTCCTGTTGAACGCAGTTACCTGAAATTTGAGAGAGCGTGTCAATGGAGAATGCTGAAGGCGCCTGAGTGGTCACTGATCAGCTGAGTGAGCTCCAAGGCCATTTCCTCTCCTGTTGAACGCAGGAAGCTGAAATTTGAGAGGCAGGGTCAATGGAGAATGCTGAAGGCGCCTGAGTGGTCACTGATCAGCTGAGTGTGCTCCAAGGCCATTTTCTCTCCTGTTGAACGCAGGAAGCTGAAATTTGAGAGGGCGGGTCAATGGAGAATGCTGAAGGTGCCTGAGTGGTCACTGATCAGTTGAGTGAGCTTAAATATTACAGTGGAAGAAAGATAAAGAGGGAGAGGGAGCAAAAACCTTTTCAAGGTATGTCACATTTTAGTTATTAGGCTCTAAGCGGAAATCATCCGGGGGTGCAGGGGGCGAAGCCCCCGCCGAGGCCCGCAGCGATTCTATACGTCCATGTTACAATGAGTGAGGAAGCTATACTGCCCACCCAACTTGGCAGACGTTTTAACACAGAATGTGTTTTTGCGATGACCTACCGAAAAAAAATCGTCACGAAAAAGCGACAGAAAAAACATCTGGTGATATGTTTATTGGTTGTCATGTTGATGTCAACTCCACATTTATTATTGTTGTTTTTTATTTAACGGATGACTAGTATCGCAAAAACACATTCTGTGTTCCTATGATTTCATACAGAGTATGGAAAAAGAAATAAACCGGGGGGTGCAGGGGGGCGGAGCCCCCCGCCGAGGCGCAAAGCGCCGAGTTTTTAACACAGAATGTGTTTTTGCGATGACCTACCGAAAAAAAATCGTCACGAAAAAGCGACAGAAAAAACCGTTACGCGCCTTTTATAATGATTTCCACGTGCAACCAAGCCGTTGGTAAGGAAATAGAACTCCCGCAGTGAAATTTGAGAGGGCGGGTCAATGGAGAATGCTGAAGGCGCCTGAGTGGTCACTGATCAGCTGAGTGAGCTCCAAGGCCATTTTCTCTCCTGTTGAACGCAGGAAGCTGAAATTTTAGAGGGCGGGTCAATGGAGTATGCTGAAGGAGCCTGAATGGTCACTGATCAGCTGAGTGTGCTCCAAGCCCATTTTCTCTCCTGTTGAACGCAGGAAGCTGAAATTTGAGAGGGCGGGTCAATGGAGAATACTGAAGGCGCCTGAGTGGTCATTGATCAGCTGAGTGAGCTCCAAGGCCATTTCCTCTCCTGTTGAACGCAGGAACCTGAAATTTGAGAGGGCGGGTCAATGGAGAATGCTGAAGGCGCCTGAGTGGTCACTGATCAACTGAGTGAGCTCCATGGCCATTTTCTCTCCTGTTGAACGCAGGAAGCTGAAATTTTAGAGGGCGGGTCAATGGAGAATGCTGAAGGCGCCTGAGTGGTCACTGATCAGCTGAGTGAGCTCCAAGGCCATTTCCTCTCGTGTTGAACGCAGGAACCTGAAATTTGAGAGGCAGGGTCAATGAAGAATGCTGAAGGCGCCTGAGTGGTCACTGATCAGCTGAGTGTGCTCCAAGGCCATTTTCTCTCCTGTTGAACGCAGGAACCTGAAATTTGAGAGGGCGGGTCAATGGAGAATGCTGAAGGCGCCTGAGTGGTCACTGATCAGCTGAGTGAGCTCCAAGGCCATTTCCTCTCCTGTTGAACGCAGGAAGCTGAAATTTTAGAGGGCGGGTCAATGGAGAATGCTGAAGGCGCCTGAGTGGTCACTGATCAGCTGAGTGTGCTCCAAGGCCTTTTCCTCTCCTGTTGAACGCAGTTACCTGAAATTTGAGAGGGCGTGTCAATGGAGAATGCTGAAGGCGCCTGAGTGGTCACTGATCAGCTGAGTGAGCTCCAAGGCCATTTTCTCTCCTGTTGAACGCAGGAAGCTGAAATTTCAGAGGGCGGGTCAATGGAGAATGCTGAAGGCGCCTGAGTGGTCACTGATCAGCTGAGTGTGCTCCAAGGCCATCTCCTCTCCTGTTGAACGCAGGAACCTGAAATTTGAGAGGCAGGGTCAATGGAGAATGCTGAAGGCGCCTGAGTGGTCACTGATCAGCTGAGTGTGCTCCAAGGCCATTTCCTCTCCTGTTGAACGCAGGAAGCTGAAATTTTAGAGGGCGGGTCAATGGAGAATGCTGAAGGCGCCTGAGTGGTCACTGATCAGCTGAGTGAGCTCCAAGGCCATTTTCTCTCCTGTTGAACGCAGGAAGCTGAAATTTCAGAGGGCGGGTCAATGGAGAATGCTGAAGGCGCCTGAGTGGTCACTGATCAGCTGAGTGTGCTCCAAGGCCATCTCCTCTCCTGTTGAACGCAGGAAGCTGAAATTTTAGAGGGCGGGTCAATGGAGAATGCTGAAGGCGCCTGAGTTGTCACTGATCAGCTGAGTGTGCTCCAAGGCCATTTCCTCTCCTGTTGAACGCAGGAACCTGAAATTTGAGAGGCAGGGTCAAAGGAGAATGCTGAAGGCGCCTGAGTGGATTGAAAATAAAATGAATAATTGTTAGACATTTAATTTGGTCTAAAACCCGATAAATGTGCGCATCCACAAAGCAGGATATCCCTTTTATAATAACTTTTATTATAAAATCCCTTTTATTATAACTCTTCATTTTCATCTTCTTGGTTAGATGGAGCTCTTCTTTCGAAAGAAGGAAGAGAGATTCTCCTTTTTGGACGAGGTGTCATCTGTTCATACAGCATAAACTGGAGGTTCATATCAATTGAAAAGCCACTGCTTGTAATTTTAAACCCGTTGCATTGAACGATAGTAGCAGAATGGAAATATTTGGTATTTAATAGACGATCAAAAGTTCTGTCAGACACTTCTTCCACTCCAGTGGCTAACTCCAGTGGCTAGAAATTAATATTTTTGGCCTACATTTAATATCTACTCCCCCACGTACATTTTCTTTATTTTCTTTTGAAGGAATGGGGGTTTGTTTTGTATGAGCTTTACTCCTAATGTGCGTGGGATATCCTGCTTTGTGGATGCGCACATTTATAGGGTTTTAGACCAAATTAAATGTCTAACAATTATTTATTTTATTACTGCCAAAGACTCCACATTTATTATTGTTGTTTCAGCGAATTTTCAAAGAAAATGAAGCTATTGCAATGGCCTCAAAATTTTTAGTATCGACTTTTTCGAAAAATTTTCACACTGAAATCCGTTTTGGAACATTCTGAAACGATCCCTGAAGTTTTTCCAAAAATCATATGTATATATATATATATATGTGTCATTCCGGACAATAACTTGAGTAATTGTTTAAATTTTTTTTTTTAGTTTTTGCCAAAATGTTTGTAACAACAAACCATAGGTCAAGTTCGTTAACCAGCAATTTTGGACAATCCAAAGTGGTCCAAAATTCAAAAAAAAACCAAAAAAATGGGTTTTTCCCGTTTTTTGAGGTTTTTACATTGAAAATCATGGTAATTTATGGTATATTCGGATTCAGCACAAAATTTCTGATATGAATGCTTTTTTCAAAAATGAAAATTGTCCAAAATTAAGAAAAGTTTGTAGCTATATATATATATAATGAATACGTGCGTATATTTGTTGTAACCAGAAATGCAGTAGCCGTGTGGGTACTCTATGAGTTCGTAGAGACGACTAGAACATGAATATGGACTCCTAAGATCTTCAAAGCATACCCAGCAATAATTTGCAGCGTGTTATTAGCGAATTTTCAAAGAAAATGAAGCTATTGCAATGGCCTCAAAATTTTTAGAATCGACTTTTTCGAAAAATTTTCACACTGAAATCCGTTTTGGAACATTCTGAAACGATCCCTGAAGTTTTTCCAAAAATCATATGTATATATATATATATATATATATATATATGTGTCATTCCGGACGATAACTTGAGTAATTGTTTAAAAATTTTTTTTAGTTTTTGCCAAAATGTTTGTAACAACAAACCATAGGTCAAGTTCGTTAACCAGCAATTTTGGACAATCCAAAGTGGTCCAAAATTCAAAAAAAAACCAAAAAAATGGGTTTTTCCCGTTTTTTGAGGTTTTTACATTGAAAATCATGGTAATTTATGGTATATTCGGATTCAGCACAAAATTTCTGATATGAATGCTTTTTTCAAAAATGAAAATTGTCCAAAATTAAGAAAAGTTTGTAGCTATATATATATATAATGAATACGTGCGTATATTTGTTGTAACCAGAAATGCAGTAGCCGTGTGGGTACTCTATGAGTTCGTAGAGACGACTAGAACATGAATATGGACTCCTAAGATCTTCAAAGCATACCCAGCAATAATTTGCAGCGTGTTATTAGCGAATTTTCAAAGAAAATGAAGCTATTGCAATGGCCTCAAAATTTTTAGAATCGACTTTTTCGAAAAATTTTCACACTGAAATCCGTTTTGGAACATTCTGAAACGATCCCTGAAGTTTTTCCAAAAATCATATGTATATATATATATATATGTGTCATTCCGGACGATAACTTGAGTAATTGTTTAAAAATTTTTTTTTTAGTTTTTGCCAAAATGTTTGTAACAACAAACCATAGGTCAAGTTCGTTAACCAGCAATTTTGGACAATCCAAAGTGGTCCAAAATTTTAAAAAAACCCAAAAAAATGGGTTTTTCCCGTTTTTTGAGGTTTTTACATTGAAAATCATGGTAATTTATGGTATATTCGGATTCAGCACAAAATTTCTGATATGAATGCTTTTTTCAAAAATGAAAATTGTCCAAAATTAAGAAAAGTTTGTAGCTATATATATATATAATGAATACGTGCGTATATTTGTTGTAACCAGAAATGCAGTAGCCGTGTGGGTACTCTATGAGTTCGTAGAGACGACTAGAACATGAATATGGACTCCTAAGATCTTCAAAGCATACCCAGCAATAATTTGCAGCGTGTTATTAGCGAATTTTCAAAGAAAATGAAGCTATTGCAATGGCCTCAAAATTTTTAGAATCGACTTTTTCGAAAAATTTTCACACTGAAATCCGTTTTGGAACATTCTGAAACGATCCCTGAAGTTTTTCCAAAAATCATATGTATATATATATATATATATATATGTGTCATTCCGGACGATAACTTGAGTAATTGTTTAAAAATTTTTTTTTAGTTTTTGCCAAAATGTTTGTAACAACAAACCATAGGTCAAGTTCGTTAACCAGCAATTTTGGACAATCCAAAGTGGTCCAAAATTCAAAAAAAAACCAAAAAAATGGGTTTTTCCCGTTTTTTGAGGTTTTTACATTGAAAATCATGGTAATTTATGGTATATTCGGATTCAGCACAAAATTTCTGATATGAATGCTTTTTTCAAAAATGAAAATTGTCCAAAATTAAGAAAAGTTTGTAGCTATATATATATATATAATGAATACGTGCGTATATTTGTTGTAACCAGAAATGCAGTAGCCGTGTGGGTATTCTATAAGTTCATGTGCAAAAAAAAAAATAAAAAAAAAATAAGTCCTCGTTCAAATATTTAATCGACAACTGCCACCGATAGAAACGTTCAAAACCGAGTGTATTATTGAAAATCGTACGATTTTTTCGTACATATCGCGAATATATTCAAATGTTATTAAATCAATTACTTAGATAGGTCGGGAACAAGTGATCATGAACGCGATCTGTCGCACTCATCTTCAACTACGTCCAGGAGCTTCCCCAATCAGAACGCTACTCGGGCTCCCAGATTCAGCTTTCAGCCCAGTGATTTCACGTCTTCCGGGACGTCGATTATTGGTGTAAAAGCATGTAAAAAAAAAATAATTACATATATAAACCAAGAATCGAAAAAAAAACTTTCTACGACAAATTGCAACACCATTGGTCCTGTTCTTAACCACACCTTAAACTGAATGATTTCTTTGAAAATTCGCTCATTAATTCATGCTGCATGAATGGACTTTTTTATTTAACGGGTGACTAGCATCGCAAAAACACATTCTGTGTTCCTATGATTTCATACAGAGTATGGAAAAAGAAATAAACCGGGGTTTGCAGGGGGGCGGAGCCCCCCGCCGAGGCGCAAAGCGCCGAGTTTTTTTTTTTAGTTTTTACGAACGATTGAATATATTTCTGAAATAATGAGAACTGTTCTTCATCACCTAGATCACTGATACTCCAAAATTCAACACTGTACTCTCTTAAGGGTTTCTGGAATGAGAGGATGTACACCAACACACTACCAGTCTGAGTAAATAACAAGTCTTTCTTCCTAAATGATTAAGGCCCTATACTGCCGTGCTAAGCCAAAAAGTCGTATCTTGACTTCACCCATATTTCGGGAAAACGACCTAATAGGTGTCGAGGCAAAATAACTCTTTCGTGAGATTATTTTTCCTCCTTTTACCACAAGTAAAGGGTTTTCTTAAAGGAAATTAGTAGCCGAAGCGATTTCTGGAGTCAACTTTAAACATTTTTGAGTGTAAATGGTCAAAAAACGATGATACGAGTTTACGCTCTCGTAAACACGAAGTTACGATTATTATGTTCTGAATACGCAACCATGAGACTTTGGAATGCTAAGCACACTCTAATTCCTGAAACTTTATAATTATCTAAATCAAGAAACCATTTCACCTCAATTATTTTGTCATCCTTCTTGGCTCAAAGTCATCATATTTCATAATATGAAATGCACAGATATTATCTGTGTTCAGAGTGTAAGAAAAAACAGCTGAATCTATCAAAATATACGTTTATTCACGTACTTGAAGTCACCACCAAATTGCCGATTCAGATTGCAAGAAGTCGTATCGTCGAAATGCTAAAGCCGATTCCCGTATGAGGGTCAAAATACGAGTTTTCTTCTTCTGAATCGCTCTGATACGACTAGTTTCTTAGCAGAATCGGGTGTAGTTCGTTATCCGCCCCCATTTTGTTCTCTCTTTTGCAAGCACACCCGACCTCCTTTTTCAATTTTTGAGGAGTGTTCCGTAAACTAGATTTCATGTACTGTATGAATAATATACCGCACTTATGTTTTCAAATACTCCAAGCAATGAAACTAGACATTGAAAAAAGTGGGGGGCGTATACCGAACTATTTCCCTAGAGAAAAAGTTCGATAACCGCCCCCACGACCGAATTGCATTGATTCGGCCTGGGACGTTTTCTTGGGAGAGATAACTGGTGAGGCAGAGAATAACTTTGATCGAAAGTTAAGAGGTTGAGATGCGATGCTCATAAATATAATAAAAACGATGTTGACTGTAGCGGTGAAATAACTTCCGACCGTAGGTCAACGTTCGAGAAGCGATAGGGTGAGTCGTCATAAGGTCTTGAAGGTCATAGATCCATTTGAGCATTTTTTGGACTGCATCAAGAATTTGTATGACCCAACCATAGAATAATACAAACCACAATATGTGTCAGAAGTAATAATCATATCGTCGCCAATACTGCAACAACGCACATCTCATTTTTGTCAACTTTTCAGGAGAGGCAAAAAACTGGATTTCAATGATTTTCTGGGCTAATTTGATAGGAAATGGTTCTAATAGGGATTCAAGTTTCTTTTAATTGTCTCATTGATGAACTATCCTTGCTAGAATTATAAATTTGAATTTTTTTCAAATTTTAGCTGAGATATGCAAAATTACCGATTTTAATTTATGAGATATGTGGTGTTACCATTATTACAAAGTTTCTTTTTTGCTCTAATAGTTAATGTTTTTATTACTTCTTATGCTACAGATCACTCTTTTCCTTACTCTTTCTACTTAAGGCACTAAAATGGCACATCAGCGATGTTAAAATTATATTATACAAAAAAAATTCTATATACATATAAATATAAACATAAACAAATATAAATATAAATAAATATAAATATAAATTTTCTATATAAATATAAATTTACCATTTAATGGTAAAATGCTACATACCTACCTAGGTAAAATTACAGCTAGGTAAATGTTTTGAACACAAGAATTTCAAATAAAAAAATTTACACACTATTAAATTTTACGAGGAACTTGTTTCATAAATCACAATGTTCTTGAGGCAGATCATCGATGCTAAAATAATTTATATAAAAAACTCTGCAAATCATTGCCCAAAGGTTTATTATTTTCTATATAGATCACCCTTCTGTATAGATCACTGGCTCTCCATCAATAGCACCAACCACCATCTGTATTCTCCCTTGACCTTCCCTCTCAAATTTCAGCTTCCTGCGTCCAATAGGCTTCGGAGCTCACTCAGCTGGTCACTCACTCAGTGCTCTGAAGAGTGAAGAAGATCTTCTCGAATGCTGGAGACGCCTGGAAGAGCATTGATCAGCTGAGTGAGCTCCGCAGCCATTTTCAATCCTATTGAACGCAGGAAGCTGAAATTTGAGAGGGAATGTCAAGGGAGAATACAGATGGTGGTAGGTGCTATTGATGGAGAACCAGTGATCTATACAAAAGGGTGATCTATACAGAAAATAATAAATCTTTGGGCAATGATTTGCAGCGTTTTTTTTTCACCAATCAACTTTTTTTACCTACCAACCATTGGTAGGTACTACCTACCACACCATACTGCATTCACACCTTCACAATCAAGTTTATTAGAAAGAACTAAACGCTTCACACTCGATTCGAAAAATAGAGAGCTTCATATGGAAATTTGATTACTGGTTGCTCAAAAAGGAAAACTGAATACATATCGAAAAAATGAACAGCGATCGCATTTTAGTCCGATAATATTTGAACGGAGATTAGACCTCTTTTGTTATTCACACAATTGTTTCTGTTTTATCGAAGGAAAACCCTTAAGTAGGTACTTGTAGGGACCGAACGATTTGTCCTGCAGAGCTCCGGGTGGTCTCAAAATTTTTCAAAAATTCAATACTATTTAAAATTGGCGAAAAAACGATACCTTTATTTCGAGAGTTTTCGAGCTAGGGCACTCTTGAAAATTTCAACCCTTAATTTTCACCCCTTAGAAGTGGCTGACATCAACCAAAAGCTTCGGGGCACAACTAGACCGGATATGTTGCCCATATACCAAATTTGAACCAAATCGGTCCAGGGTTGCCAAGAAAAATGTCACGTACGGCGGACGGACGGAAATTTTTTTATTTGATTTTCGGATTCTACGTACCTTGAAACGTAAAACATCAAATTTTGAGGGGGGGGGGGGGGTAAATTTTTGTTTCTTGCTCGATTCCAATGGTTTATTATTGAAAATAATAAACCAAAATGGTCTAGGATCTACTACATACCTAGGTAAAATTATAGGCAGGCAAATGTTTTGAACACAAGAATTTCAAATATGTACACAATTTGCAAGAGACCGAAGATACAATACCTACGACTAGTTCAGTCTTTCGATTTTTTTCAGTTTTAGTCTTTTCTTTTTGCTGGAAATTAGATTTCTTCAATGAGGAAATCTTTCCCTGTGACGTCATACAGCTCATGTAACCATGAGCCGAGTATCCATGACACATACTGTATTATTGCATTCGTCTAAAAAGCATAATGTATTTTGTTTCTGAATATTTTCTATTATGAAAATATTCTTACATTTTAATGTTCCCATTCGCATAACATGTTCTTGCTTATAAGCTTTGAAATTGTGTAACTTCAATGCAGAATACTTTAAGCCGAATCATGTAGCTGGTAACATTGTACGCGGTTCAGTTGTTTTCAGCTGGAAGTCGCTTGCTTTTGTTTGAGACGCTTTTAGACGCTCGCCGGACTTCGCTTTCGGCTCTTGTGTGAATAGCTTGATCCGTGTCTTACAAACTGCTCTCTTTGCTTTGCATTTCCAATCTTGTTTCGAGTCATTCAATATCTTATTGAATTAACTATCAATCAGTTATTGAATTAACTTATGAATCAGTTTTAGAATCATATTCGAGTCATTCAATATTCATTGAATAAACTAATCAAATTCAAATCGCTGTTTTGTCTACATATTTTCGATTCCCCATCTCCAGACCTTCGTTTTAACGGTGAGTTCGTTTCATAATGTATGATGCATGATAAATATGGTTATTTGTGTTTGCACCTTATTTAAACTCAGGTCTTTTGGTTAAATTTGGTGAATCTTAATATTCAGAGTATCGCTCGTTGAAGCTTACAGCCGATACGATATCGTAGGATCCTGGCTAATCCACGTAAAAATACGAGTAGAATTGTTTTTAAATCCGTGATCCCATTGAAATGCCCAATTCTAACTTCGATCGTTCGATTTCCGATCCAGAAGGGTCGATAAAGTTCTGATCTCGCCATTTTCGGATTTTCTCGCATTTCACGAGAATATCGAGTTGTGACGTAGCGTTTTGAAGATGGCCGCCATGATGGCCGCCTTCGAAACTCGCTCTTCAAGTTTGGAGCTCCATGGAGGGTGGATACTATTTAGCTTTGGAAATCCTCTTATTCCTCTCCGCCTTACTCCATGTCTGGAACTCCATGGATGAGGGTGGATGTGATTTAGATATCGGAAACTTATTCCTCTTTTCTTTCACTTTCCTATCTCTTCTTACTTCCATCGAATCGTGATAACGAATTCGATTTTCGGTGATGATGATTCCGCGTTTGTTTTGATCGAGAATTCTGGCAGTACGGCGTTTGCAGTAGGGAAATTCTTTCTTTTAAGGGAAGCTTGTTCCATTTATTTCGAGTTACTTTGTGTTGTGTTAATAGTGATTTGGTGGTTTCGTACGCGAAGAGAATATGGCCAGTCTCTGATCGCTCGTTCCGAATTGTACATAACTTGTCAAGTGTTCCGATTAAGAAGATTATCGGAACATGTTCCTCAGTCTCCAGCGTTGTGAAAACGAAGTTCATTTGTTCTGAGCCCAACAGAACAGATAGAGCGAAGAAATAATGCGATGGTAATTTGTTTTGTGAATTGTTTAAAACCAGCCCGAGTTGAACGGAAATCAGTCTTAGGTGTGCACATATTTTTAAATTAATTCTATCAGAATTGACCTCAGACTGATGAGTGCACATTCAGTTTTAGTTCAGCGATAAATAGGGTACCCGGTACTATGCTTTGTGTTTAGATATGTTCCTCATAGTGCCAGCAGCGGTCGTGACAAGCGACGACGGAAATGCTATGGGCCATTATTTCGATAGGGAATTTTTGGATCGGGCCTAAGAATTCCCACGGAGTTAAAGTCGATAGTCACTTGTGCGATCGTGTTAGTAATTGTAGTATACACTACTTTTACATAAAAACATGATTTAGTGTCTGAATTACGTATTCGACGCTGAGAGATGACAAGTTAATAATAAAAGGAAACCACCAAGAGAAAAAGAACTTTATCGACGCCTAGGATTTAGTTTGAGAAATCGTAGTTGGGTCTGTTATCAATCGAGTTTTATTCTTTCTGAAAGAGGGATGGACTTGATCAGTTCACATGTAAACAAACATGTTAAAACTGAATCGAGACCCTTTGTTTATTATGTCTCATGTCATCCTGTCGCACAGATTGAATGAAGCAGTAGGTTGCAAGTTTGTTCAACTAAGTTTTATTCGTTTTTGAATTTTTGGTTTTTCATGTACAAATAGGTGCATGCTGAATAATTTTTAAAGGTGTAGCTTTGTGCTGTTTACACTCAATATTTTGATTTTTCGCTTACACAAGGGTCCGATTAATCGATAATTTGAATATTATCTTATTTTTGAATCAGAATCTGACCTTTGTGAGGCGAATAATTATCGGGGCTTCGAATCTCTTAACCCCTGAGTCGTTGAACTTTTATTTTCGCTCACTTGCAACTGAAGGTAGTCACTTTGTCTCAAAGTTGTTTTACACCAATACCGATTGATGTCAGAGATCGTTGTTGTTAGTCGGGACGAACGTACATCGGATATCGGCCACCAATAGTGCACAATTGAATGGCAAAATTTAAAAATCAGATTCATGACACCAATTTATTAAAACCAATAAAAACTAATAAAAATTCTTAAGGTAACCATTCATGCAATAAAATCATGTCAATTCATTTGTTTACTAATAAAAACATCTGTATAGTTCGACAACCAGATGCCAACAGAAGAAATGAACGCCGGCCGGCAGCTTACAAGAAACTCTTGCGGGATATTTGCATCACTTTTGAGTCACAATGTTTTGGTCCGCAAACTATCCAACAACGCAATAGGTCCCTTCAATACTAGTATTAACTAAGTATTTATGTGCTTTTGGGTTCTGAGGACCTATAAATTCTTGTAGCAATAAATAACTTCTAGAATTAAGTTGGATCCTGTATGAACTATTGACATATGCAGTACCAAGCTAATTTTGGATTCGTGGGTCTTAGGTGACTGTTGAGCCCTAATCACCTCAACCAGAAATGAGCCAGCACGACTCCTTCTCCGACGACATCTCCCTCGACGGAGACCTGGCGAGACAGATGTTCGACGAAGGCCCTGCCAACGTCGGTGCCGCTGACGAGCCCCACCACGTACCTGATCCTGAGCAACTTCGGATCCAGGCCGCCAAGACGTCGGATGAAGTATTGGTGAGGTATCTTGGGGATTTAAAGCGCCAAATGGAAGTGAGTTTCAACCAGTTAAACACTAAGCTTGTAGACCTTGATAATAAGTACACCGAGCTGTCTCAACAGGTTCCGGTAGGTCGCTCGCCGCAGCTTTTGGTTAATTCCTCTCCGATGAATTTTGCTTTTCCCCAATCTGAGACTCAGGTTTCTCCGACCCCACGTAGGGCGGATCCGAATTCAGAAACCTTAGTACCTCTTCAGGATCAGAACCTGGAAATGGAGGTTGACTTGCCGGTAGATGGTCCCACTAGTGAGAATCTAGACTCCGTAGGTACTGATGAACCTACTCCAGGTCCTTCAAGGGTCAAGAACCCCAACCTGTTCACTCGGCCCTATGAGAAGCGTGGGTTCTCTCCAAGAGAGGAACCCTATAGGGCTCGGAAAATTGATTCCGTGAAGTTTTGTCCATTAGACAAGAAACTTGCAAAGGAGGAACAGTTTAAGTACTGGAAAAGGAGTGTAGTGGGTCAGATTGACACACAGGAATGCATATTCCTGTTAGACCCTTCAGAGAAGGTCCCTCAGGCTTTTTCCGCAAATGATGTTGCGATCGCAAAGAGGAAGGTGCGATATTTTATTGTCGAGTCCTTGTCCACTTACTTTCAAGACTTAGTCCAGGATCTAACAGATCCCAAAGAAATCATGGACGAGCTTCAAAGTGCATGCGATCCTTCTGCCACATTCCAATTGAAACGTGTGGTTAATGATTTCAATTCCATACGCTTTGACCCTAGTTCAGAGAAGGCGATTGAGTTCCTAGGTCGTTTCGACGAACTCAAGAAAAAGTTGGCTTCCATCGATCCCGAAATGCTCACCGCTAAGTATTTGAAGACGATTTTCGAATTGGCGATTGACGGAACCGTCACGTATTCGAAAGCGGAACTGCATGGTTTCAAGTTTTCGCTACCGGAGCTAAGAGACATGCTCATTGAAGAGCAGCTCCGTAGCGAGCAGTCCGCGCCTTCTGGTGGAGCTGCGATGAGCACTTTTAGAAGTAGGGTAGCCTCATCTAGAGGTCGTGGAAGAAATCTGGGAAGCAGAGGTGACAAAAGTGGTCAAATTCCTGGTAAATCCACTCCGGCAACTCAGGATAAGTCATCCTCCAAAGCCAGAACAGTGGCTTCTAAGTCCAAGAATGTTCGTAAAAAGTCTTACTGTGTTTACTGTAAGAAGAAGGGGCACTCCAGAGAATCGTGCTTTAGAGCAAATAAAGTTTGCTACAACTGTGGCAAATCCGATTCGCATATTGCTGCCAACTGTCCACTTCCATCCCAATCCTCGGAGCCTCAACGACTGAAATCCGTCGTTAACAGCAGTGCTACCTCTGCCAAAAAGGCAGGTCCCAGTCGGTATAAGGCATCCGCCCAGATTGAAAAGCCTAAGTCTTTCAGGATGCCTCTGGGTCAGGCTAAACGCCTAGGGCAGCATTTTCGATCACATCCTGATGCGCTGTTTGCTGTCGTAGGTCCACTAGACGTTCCAGAGACAGAGGATGTGTGGGTTACCATGGGAAGTGAGGAAGAGCAGCATATTGCAACTCTCAACCTGATGAGCGAACGTCAGGGTGAAGGCACTGCCTTCCGCATTACCGAAGGTAAGAAAAACTGTTTTACCGCTATTATTGATACAGGTTGCACCGAACACTTGACAACGTCCAAAGAATATTTAGTTAATATTAAGCAATTGTCACAACCTAGAATTTTTAAATGTGCTAATAATGATGACAGAGCGGATCTCACGGTGTTGCAGAGTGGAGACATTCATTTTATTAATAATGAACGAGTCTCAAAACTGCAAAATGTACTCTATACACCGGGACTTTCCACAAATCTCTTCTCCGTTCGAAAAATAACCCAAGTCGGAATCAATGTGCTATTTTCCAAAGATAGAGTCCAATTCGTTCAAGCTACTACCGGTAAAACCATTAAAGAAGGTTATTTTCAGAATAATCTTTGGTGGATTGATCTTCCATTAGTGTCACCCCCATCTAAGAGTGTAGAAAATCCGATGCTGCCTTGTCAGTCTAAACGATTTAAGTTCGATTCCGTTCTGACTTCTCTTGGACAGCCTTGTAGTTCCACGGATTCCTCTAACTTAGAATCTACTTCTGAGAAAATGGGAGGGAGCGATACATCCACTGTAGGTGACCAGCCAGGCGTGGACCCTATTCGGCTGGGAGGGAGAACGGGAACGGGAGAGAAGTCTGAAGGAAAGTCTAATGTAATTGAGAATCCTATTGAATCTAAAACCAAGAAACTTAAATCTAATGATATGGATTTTGAGATTTCGAAATTCGATCATGAGAATTTAAATAATAAGCTTAGCCCATGGCAGGAAGCAGGAACTCTCTGGCACTTGCGTTTGAATCATGCTTCCAAATCATATTTGGAGGCGGCCAGAAGGTTCTTGCCTGAACTTAAATATGTAAAATTTACTAATGACATTTTGAACTGTGAGGATTGCCACGTCGCCAATACGATCAGAAAATCACATTCTGAGAATAGGCATAGGACTCTGAAGGTTTTTGCTACGCTTCACACGGACTTGATGGGACCAATTTCACCATCTAATTTTAGGACAGGAGATTCCTACATTGTGATTTTTGTGTGCGACTACTCACGGTACACTTTTGCTTATACTCTTAAAAATAAGAAAGAGGTTCACTTGGCATTCCAACGATGTTTACAAGAAATTAGTTCGCTCACCTCTCAAGACAAGAATGTCTTTAAATTGCGTTCCGATCGAGGTCTAGAATTTCAAACTAAGGAAATGAAGAAATTACTAGCGGACAAGGACATTGTATGGGATCCAAGTCAACCGCACGTTCCACAACAGAATGGATGTGCAGAAAGAGTAAATCAAGAAATTAAGCATAAGGTCAGAGTAAATTTAAGTTCTGCTAAAATGCCTCCGTCATTCTGGGGCCATGCTTTAAATTATGTAATTTTTGTGTATAATAGAATGCCTCATTCATCTAATAATTTTATGAGTCCCTTTGAAAAAGCTAGAGGGTATGCTCCTAAAATTAAATTTCTAAGACGATTTGGATGTCTCGTACACTACGTTGACGAGGGTCAAAAATCTAAATTTGCCCCAAATGCGAAAAAGGGTTTCTTGCTAGAGTGTAATGAAACAGGTTATGTTATATTTTCGGAGCAACATAAAACTCTGGTGAATTCGTGTGACGCTAAATTTATTGAGTCTATTGTGTACGGTGATAGAATTAAAGATTATCCAAAACAGCTTGAACAAATCTTAGATATGGAAAGCAACATAGATAAATGTGAAACAGATAATGAAAATCAAACTGATACAGTAGCTTTACAAAAGGAATATGAATATAGAGAACCAGCTTCATACCAAGAAGCCATGGAAAGTCCTGATAGGATGTTTTGGGAAGAAGCTATTCATAATGAATTAGAATCGCTCGAAGAAATGAAAACTTGGGATTTAATTCCTAGGTCGAGCCTACCTCAAGGCACAAAAGTCATTAAGTCTCGTTGGGTTCATAAACGTAAAACTGAACCGAATGGATCTTATAAGTATAAGAGCCGTTTGGTAATCAAAGGTTTTGCGGACTCGAATGAATACTTAATTTCCGAAATATTTGCGCCTGTCGCACGCCTTGGAGATGTCAGACTTTTTCTGTCAGTTGTGAATCGACTGGGCCTTCATCTCTATCAGTTGGACGTCGCCACCGCTTTTCTTCACGGATCTTTAGAGAAACCGGTATACATGAGTGTTCCTGAAGGTGTTGAAATTTCTCAGCAACTAAAGATGACTCATGTGTGCGCTCTCAAAAGATCACTATATGGTTTGAAAGTGTCTCCAAATCTTTGGTACAAGAAATTCAGTGGCATCCTACAACAGCTAGGATTTGAGGCCTATCCCTTTCAGACTTGCATTTTTAAATGGCAGCAGGGAACGAAGTATGCGTTGCTTATCATTTATGTAGATGATTGTCTCTTAGCTTCAAATGACAGCAACAAGGCTTGTGACGTAATTAAGGAACTTAAGAAAGAAATTCGGATCAAAAATTTGGGTACTCCTAAAAAGTTCTTGGGTTTCGAAATAATAAGAAACGAATCTAGGAGGGAGCTATTCATTCATCAAAGAACTGCTATTGAGAGTTTAATTTCCAAATTTCTCCCACTTGACTGTGCTGTTAGTGATATTCCTATGAGTCCAACTACGTGCACACTCACTGGACAAATAAGTTCAACAGAGGACTCAGAGGCATCGCCCTTTGTCCCCTATAGGGAAGTGATAGGTTCTTTGTTATATATCCAAAATTGTACTAGACCTGATATTTCCTTTGCAGTGAATTTCATGAGTCGAAAACAGGTTGGATATAATTTATCAGATTGGAAATGTGTACTAAAAATCCTGAAGTACCTTAAAGGAACTTTAAATTATGGAATTTTGTTTACTGGTAATACCAATGATCTTGTGGCACATTCTGACGCATCATTGGGGCTAAGCGACCTAAATGGAAAATCTACTACAGGATTTTCAGTCGAAATTTTTGGGGACTTAGTATCGTGGAAATCTAAGAAACAAAGCCACGTCGCTCTTTCAACTTGTGAAGCCGAGTACATTGTTATGTCAGAGGCCTGCAAGGGACTAGTTAACGTTCGTAGCCTTTGCAACTTCTTGATTGGTCTTGACATTTATCCGAATTTAAAATGTGACTGTTCTCCGGCTACAGCAGTTGCAATGACTAACGATTCCAGAACACTGAAACATGTGGTAAAGCTGTGTATGCACTATGTGCATGAACTATATAAGAATAAAAGAGTAAACATAGAATGGGTTTCTACAAATGATCAACTCGCAGATTGTTTTACTAAAGCTTTGCCACATAACAAATTTGTGCAATTTAGAGAATCTTTGTTAACATGTCTCTAATCTGGTGTTCTGTTTCCCCAAAAAGCAGGTGATGACGAGCCTTGGAACTGAGAACGTCGAATCTCCGACTCTCCTCGTCTCATCTCCACGACATAAATGGAATCTCTGCTTCAGCCTCAGTTGAATTTCGCGCATTATTCAATTAGATAAATTCCATTTCTCAACATGTCATTAGCTTTTCAAATGTAAATTCCTTTCGCATCTCATTTGCATTTGCATCTGTATAAATGTAAATTCCTTCGCATCTCATTTGCATTTGCAGTTGTATAAATGTAAATTCACTTGCTTCAATCTTACATTTTTGCTTTGTCGTAAATTCAAAGTCATGAAGATTAACTAGTGTTTGCGAATCCTTGACAAAGTTTGTTGATTTAATCTTCATTAGAGTCACATGTTTACTTTGATAGATTGGATTTTTGTTTTAGAAAAATGCAATAATATTCGTTGTGACCATTGCCTGAAACATGAGTTCAGGCAAAAACAATTTTTACAGAATGTGTTTTATATGAGTCACTTACTCTTGAGCATTTCTGAATAATAATGGGCATGACCCATTTTGAGCATACTATTTGGAGATGGTCGAGGGTTCCCCTTCGTTGAGGCTTCACCTCATTGAAGAGGAGGGAGTGCTGGAAATTAGATTTCTTCAATGAGGAAATCTTTCCCTGTGACGTCATACAGCTCATGTAACCATGAGCCGAGTATCCATGACACATACTGTATTATTGCATTCGTCTAAAAAGCATAATGTATTTTGTTTCTGAATATTTTCTATTATGAAAATATTCTTACATTTTAATGTTCCCATTCGCATAACATGTTCTTGCTTATAAGCTTTGAAATTGTGTAACTTCAATGCAGAATACTTTAAGCCGAATCATGTAGCTGGTAACATTGTACGCGGTTCAGTTGTTTTCAGCTGGAAGTCGCTTGCTTTTGTTTGAGACGCTTTTAGACGCTCGCCGGACTTCGCTTTCGGCTCTTGTGTGAATAGCTTGATCCGTGTCTTACAAACTGCTCTCTTTGCTTTGCATTTCCAATCTTGTTTCGAGTCATTCAATATCTTATTGAATTAACTATCAATCAGTTATTGAATTAACTTATGAATCAGTTTTAGAATCATATTCGAGTCATTCAATATTCATTGAATAAACTAATCAAATTCAAATCGCTGTTTTGTCTACATATTTTCGATTCCCCATCTCCAGACCTTCGTTTTAACGGTGAGTTCGTTTCATAATGTATGATGCATGATAAATATGGTTATTTGTGTTTGCACCTTATTTAAACTCAGGTCTTTTGGTTAAATTTGGTGAATCTTAATATTCAGAGTATCGCTCGTTGAAGCTTACAGCCGATACTTTTCTCCTGCTGTTTGTATCGTGAGGTACCTATTAAATTGTAATATGCTTGGCTATCTTTCTCGATAAATTTTTCTTTAAGATTGCAGGTCATTAAATTTATCTAGTGGAATTGCTAGACCACCCTTATGAAGTGCAGGAAAGTTTGAAGCTGGTTTAATTCTTTTGTTAGGCCTCCAAGGAAGAGGAGTGAGATCGTCTTTAAAACTAAGTTTATATCGAATAATTCCATTGGGATCGTACTGTATCTATCTGAAATCTCAACAGGTTGGGTCATGAGGTTCGTTCATTTTTACAATTTTCTCAGGTCAAAAAAATTATGAACAGAATAAACTGACTGTACTTTCCGTTTTATCCCCAAAGTCTTACCAGTCACTGATTTTAAAATTGAGGTACCTAATTATTTTCATTATCTCATCATTCTAGTTTAGTTTCAATAATTTTCGTCGTAGAGTAAGTAATGTAAAAGCTCAACTGGACTGGGAGCAACATAGCACATCTCAACACTTCAATTTGGTGAACATAGCACAACTCATACAACATTTTTTATCCCAGGATATTATCATTATTCATGCAAAAATACGATCAAACCATAGATAGTATATTTCTATGAAACCTTAAGCTTGACCTAGAATAAATAAAATAGCTTAATAATCACTGTAGATACTGCTGTAATGGAAAACTGACCTCTTGATCCGAGAATCTTGAAAACTCCATTGTAATGACTGAGATGTGCAGTGTTCCAGGGCGATTTGAGATGTGCAGTGTTATCATTAATACGTTTTGCGCGCTTCTAGTGACCAACACGAGAAGTAGCGCTGAACAGGTCGATAGAAAGGGAAATTTGAAATCCAACGATATAAAAATCTCAAAAACAAAAAAAATTGAGATATGCGATGTTGCCGTATTGACGACGATATTAATAAATGAATTATTTAAACCAAAAATGTTGTCTTTTCCATTTTAACTATGTGGGGGCGCATACCGAACTTTTTCACTAGAGAAATAGTTCGGTATTCGCCCCCACTTTTTTCAACACCTAATTTCCCAATCTTAACCAATCAAAAATTATAATTCGTCACGATTGTGCTCAAGAAGATGAAATCTAGTTTACGGAACACTCCTCAAAAAATGAAAAAGGTGGTCGGGTGTGCTTGCAAAAGAGAGAACAAAATGGGGGCGGATAACGAACTACACCCGCAGAATCAAGTCAATACGCCTTAACGTGAAAATCGGGAGGCTTGTTTGAGACATTTCTAGTAGATACGATTCTAAAACTCCGAAAATTACCAATAACTCAATTTGGTCAAATTTTCACGTTACGACTTTTTGGCTTAGCACGGCAGTATAATATATTATATTGCATATAACTCAGGAGTTAATGTAAATGCTCAGTAACGAGCATTAATTTTCGTGCTAGAGAGGAAAGCAACCACAACTCCAGCTATTGTCGTTTTTGATCCATCAACAGTTAACGATGTTATAGAGTGACTATATGTTAATTTCCCTCCCAAAAAAAAGTTATGATAATGTTTCCACTTGTACTGTCTTTGGAGACCGGATAGAAACAACACTGAGGGGGAATCAAGATAAGACAATAAATCGTTCATCAATAATAGCAGCGTTTTTTGTGATGAAACTTTGACAATAGTAGTTTGAAATGTAAAATAGTGTTCATCATCTCGTTTCCTCAGGATTCCAGGGTTTTTCCTACTTGTTAGCATTTTTATTGAAATTCTGAACGCAGTTGGTTGAGAAGAATCATACACATCGTGAATGGAGGGTGACGTTGTTGACATCCTAACAAAAGATTCTAACAGTCAACTTTTTTTAAAGGATACCTACCTCCTCCTTTCACGTGATCAGGGTTTTTTAATAGAAACCTGAAATTGTGCGTGTTTTAGGGGGGAGCGACACCCTGAATAGCTTGGTTAATAAACGTCAACTCCAGGCGCTTCTGGTCAGTATGAAGGGTGCGGTTTTTCGCGTCATTTGTGTGGAAGCTCGGGCCGTGTCGCTGACACGATATTAAAAATCTCTTGTGTACCGGAGGTTGAGGCACCTTTTTAAAAAATACGTATTTAAAAGAGGGGATAAAAATTGAGGACGTCATTGTTTGCTTGGAGAGGAAGGTGGGGGTAATTTATTTTTTCCACGACAAATTCTGACTGGTTGCGAGTATAAAGGCGTATACAAAAGACGTGAATGGCGACAGGGGAAAAAATCGCGTAATATCACAAGAAGGTTGTCGGGAGGCTTCCTCGATGCATTGAGAAGGTATTGTGGCGGTTCGAGAAGGGTTTCCCACCGGGTGGGGAGGTTTTAGGGTGACAGGTTGTCGGGGGCAGGTGATGTCACGGGAATGGGTTGATGGATGGGCCGTCCATCTGAGATGACGTCATTAATTTGTGCTGTTCTTCCTGAGATTCTAACCACCCTGAGAGCTTTCAATCGGGACAGAGAAATCATTTTGCCAACTCAGTTTTACCGTCCAAATGGCACAGTTAGGTGCCGGTTGATTGAGCTTTTAAGAATCGAGCTGGCGAATGAATTTTGTCATACTCTTTTCCCGCGAACCCTAGTGATCTCCTCACAACGGACGTCATGACTATAATGCACTTGGGAGAAAAATCATTCGACCATCGGCCTGAAAAAATAAGTAATATTATTTATAACCACAGTAATCAGTGAATTATTATGTTCCAGAATCACAATGCGTAATTTTGATAGTTTCCTCAAGTTACGAATTCATAAAACAGTCTCCGTGCGAGACGCTGCTGAAACTCAGTTTTGGACATCGACGTCAGATGAAGTACCTAAATCCGAAATTGGACATAATTCGTGTTTTCTATTACCGATACAGTTTTGTGAACTTGTATCAAAGGAAGAACTTAGTTACACAGTAATCCCCCCTTCCACACTTGCTTCTGGTCATGATGGTCCGAACCTTCCTATTCCTAAAAATATTTCTGGCAATTCTGAGACCATCTCCCTCCAAGCTACTTGCTGGCCTTTTATTTTTGCCGAAATTGACTTTTTGTAACTCATGGCTCCAAAAGTAACGTTTAGAGGGAAAACAAAGTGATTTGAGCCGACGAGAGTGAACTTGTAACTTTTTCTTGGACCCAAGGGACCTAAGTAGGTACTTTAGTATTTCCTATATTGATGTGAGCAAAAGAAAATGTCGACACTAATTTTCTTGCTGCCAATTCCAAATTGTCTGTTTAGTACAGAAGAAAAATCTTATGACACGTTCAATTTGATTATGACACACAAAGTTTATACTTATATCAGTCACTCATAATGAAAAGTGCTCAAAGTACCTACGATACTCAAGCAACAATATCGTACACCCTAGCGCCTTTCGTATAGAGCCTTTAAGAAATGATTTCCCAACATCTAATTGTTTATCTTTATAAAATACAATTATTGGAAAAAAACAATAAAATTGCGTAAAATGTACTCAAACTAGCACTTGAAGCAAGATTAAAGGTTATAGCATTGTTATAATCGTATTCATTTTACAATACCAAAATTTGTGCTTATGTGCAAATGTTCAGTACAACAATAAAGAGCATTTCTCTTTTATGATATGCATCAATTGTCAGGTTTTTGATCCTTTTTACGCTCAAAAATAAAATTCAACTTCAATTTCAAATTTCAAAAAACTACTTTTCAATGATTATGTTAATGTCAGAGCTTATAGATCATAAATTATTATCATAGAGGAAGCAAAAAACGTTCTGCTACAGTACTTTAAGCCCTATCAAAGCTGAATCAAATAGATCAATAGGGCTGCAATATGACCAGTAAATACCACGCGAATTTAATCTTATGCTGATTGTGGATTTACTGTCCATAAATAACGGAAGAAAATGAGGAATTTCACCGAATTCTGTTTGCATTTTTCCTGAATAGTTAATGGTGTGGGATAGATGAAAATCGGGTTGATATCGGAAAATAAGTCTCCTGTTATTTTTGGGAGACAATCGAAATTTATCATTTAAAAAAATAACCGGGAAAACGGACCTCTTCAACGTGAAGCGGGAACGCTCGCTGATTGGCTGTTCGGATCGCCGTCTCCTCCCAGTGTTACCCGATGGTACGACGAAATCGTGTTATCTAAGAGGAAAGTTATCAAACAAAAACAGGGGAAACCTAATTTTCCCTATCTTGCTTCTTCTATTTTTTTCTTCAGTTTTTCGATTTCGAACTTTACTGGTTTTGTGAAATGTTGCATCTGGGGACTATAGATTTCACGATCTCAGCGCTTCAAGCGGCCGTAAATGAACTATTCCAGGTTGACGTTACCTCCTGGTATTTTAAAACGTTCATATTTTCTGCACTGGTTTGTTTATTCGCAAATTAGGATGTACGGGCTGAAAGTTTGCCATAGGCGGTTTTTCGAGGTGCTGAATCCAATTTTGGGGTCAAAAATAAGAAATTCCCACATGGTGAAATTTTTCATTATAACACAGTGGGAAAGAAGCTAGAAAAGCAGTTTTTAGTAGAGTACAATTTTAGAGAAGGTGGAGTTGGCGCACGGGTTTTCTACTCTCTTGGAAAGAGAATTAAGTTAACAAAACTGAGGTCATTAAAGGGTGTGATTTTAAAGAGATTCGCATACTTCTGTACGTACAGGAGTTAATGAGTAACTTCTTCAAAAGGGTTTAATTGAGCTCTGATATTCATGCATTCACTGGCATTCGGGATCAAGGTAACTCGCTATGTTGCCTTAGTAAGGCACTTGGGTTTTTTTTTTAATCCTAATGGTAGGCGTATCTAACAGCTAACAAACTCTTCAAGTCTTTTTGCTCGACACCCCTGCCTCGTTATGGTGCTGGCTTCACTCCAGAATTTGATTACTCAATTAAAAATTACTCGCATCTCAGAGGCGTAGGTGGGACGGGGAGTATCTTATTTGCAATTCATACCTCACCTGAGTTTTTCCCTTCCTCTCCTTCAACTTTGAATCGCCCTAAAAATGTAATTGCCAATTCTCCTTCTAATGAGGCCCATTTCTTCGTGTATCATCCCAAGGGAAGAGAGCTCCTTGAGGAGCAGGCATAATAAGCCGACACCTCTGCCTTGATTAGGGTTTTTTTTCAGACGCTATTCTTTATACCCGACTCACAACATTTGAGAGAAAAAGTTGCCTTGTCAAAGTTTCTTTTGCACCTTGAAGATGATATTGATACACTAACATTAGTGTTTTTCTATTGTTCCATATCAATTCTTTGTTTCTGGCGGAAATGTAGAAATCACGTCCAGTTTTAATGGCGTCAAAATTAGTGGGAGTTAGCTTCGAAACGGTCCGTTAACCTTCATCATCACTTACCAATAGCAGCCCAAGCATGTGGTTTTCTAGTTTGCTCAAATTCAGAGTGAAATAACCCTTAGCTTGGCAAGAGCAGATCTACTGAGAATTTTTTCGTTTTTTTGTTGTGTTTTTCCCTTTGTTAAAACTCAAATAAAGACAAATTGACGATAGTAAAAATTGGCACTGTTTTAATTAGGTTAATTGAGGAGGTGTCGTAAACGACACCGTGCCAAGGTAAGGGGGATCAGTGAACGAAATAAAATGACAAAACCCAGAATTTTTTTCATTGAATTTTAATTCATCAAAGTCATTTTAAACATTATTATCTAAATTAATAGTTCAGCCTGGTTTTCTATTATAATAATTGATTTTTCAAAACCTTACATGAAAAAGTTGGCGTAAAGTTGCTGAAAAAAAAATGTCTATTTGTAACTATGAGCATCACAGGTAGTTGGAATATACCACAATTCAACTAATTATTATTGTTTTAAAATATTCAAATATTCATCACTCTTTTTGTTCATCTTCATCATCCTCTTAGCATGAATCGGTTGTGAGAGGAGGGACATGGGATAGTGATTAAGATTCCCCTCTTGATCGGTAGCGACCCTGGAGTCATGAAATAGAACATTAAAAAATAGAAAACCATTGAAATATCCAAAAAAGTCTCAAAACTTCATAAATTAGGTCCAGAACGTACAAGAACAATCTAGTCAACCCAATTACCATGACCTCCTGTCCTTGGCAAGGTGCCGTTTATGACACCACCCAAAAACATTCATATTCCAGCCAAATAAAATATATTTTCTGATGATTTTGAGCATTCTCACAAACTTGATGTAACTGAACGGGTTGCAAATCATGGAGTCGATAGAAACTCATATAAATGAATAGTAAACAAATGAAGTTACGTGATTGTCACCGAGAGGCAAGATGATGTTTTCTCGCGTGGCGGGAGATGTTTTCTGTTGATGACCACTATCATAACTTGTCGACTGAGCCAGTGTTGCCAGGGCACTCACAGGGAGTTCCCCAATGTAGAGTTACAGATAAAAACCAGGGGTAATTGTTCAGAGCGTGAGGGAAAATCCGTGAAGTATTGGTACCGTAAACGATACTTTGTCAAGCTAAGGGTTAAGGACTGAGATGAAATCCATCGCTTTATAAACAGGCAAAATGTGAGTTCTTTTTGAAAATACCAACAGATGAGGTTTCAAGAACATGAGTATGCAAACCGGTATAGCTCATGCTAAGAACATTCTTGCGTGGGACAAGTTGTACCACTGTAATCCCTAATCTAGTTGATTGACAACCTGTCAACCAACAGGCCAACAAAACCAAATTAAACTCGAACAAATAGAGGAGAAGCTGATTAGACTCTTTCATGTACTCGAATCCTATCTACTTTATGTTTTCCTGTTTTTCATAGCCCTATATTGGCTTAAATGCTCTCAATGCAACACACCTAATCATACTACGAAATGAGGTAGGTTTATGGCGTGGGATGAAAGGTATGTTGTATAAGTATTGAGGTAGCTTAACATACCGACAGGTTTTCGAACATCTCTTAAAACTCAGAACAGAGGTCTCCATCTCTTCTCTTCTAGTGATGGGAACATTGTATGAATTTATCATTTTCTGTGAAGTTTTTCATAATCATTTCTGTGACATGGCAGTTAAGGGCAACGCGGTGTAAACGACCGCAAAGTCGCAATCAAGCTCGCATTGAGGAAAATGGAGATTTCTCGAGAAGGGAACCTGGGGGAGGGGGTAATATCTCAGAGATTAGAGAGAGGAAGAGATATTAGAGACACAAAAAATTAAATTCCACTCAGGGGTGAACTGGGAGTACAATATATAACCGAACAAACCAACAACGGGCAGCCTCTGCAGGCTTAACGACCGGCTCTCTTTTCCCCCCGAGTTTCATCTTATTTTAATTTCAAAAACCACTATTGAGTAATTTGTTCTCGATCTCGCAGGTGGGGATAAATCTCGCTTAAAGCCCTCGTTGAAAATAAAAATGAGGCGGGGAGGGGGAAAATACGGGATGACGAAGTTTTTTCGAGGTGGATACATAACTCCGGTGTTAATAGCTCTGAGTTTTCTTGGGGTGATAAATTTACAACAGAGGGCAGCTTTTCCCGGCCGACCAGGAAAATGGAAAAGTTTTGCGTTCAGTGGTGTAGCTGCGGTAGGTTAGGAATTGCTCCTTACTTTTGGGAGGAGGGATCGCTTGAAAACTTGTTTGCATGGCGGTTTTGAGAAAGCGATTTGGTGGTGAAAGTATCAATAGGACGATTGTGGGAGCTACCAAACCAATTTGAGTGTTCCTCATCTTGAGAAAATTTATATCAGAAGTTTTTGAGAACTACAGTTTTGCTTGACTGAGAGCTGCACGATGTTTTTTCTCGTGGAACGTCCATGTTGAATTTTATTGATGTTTATGATGTTGGAAGTTGTATAAAATGAAAGTATACATAACATTTGGATGTCTGGTCCAGCGTTGGTCTTCAGAGATATCTTCTGAGCTAACACAAATTATAATTAAAAGTTGAGAAATCGCTTCACAAATGCAAACACTGAGAATGAGGCTTTTAGCGGTATAGAATGAACTCCAAATCACAGTGAGGAACTCATGACATTGAACCGCCAATCAGAAACCTGAGACTCTTCAGGTCGAAGACCATCTCTTGTATTTTGCCCAAATTGAGGGTCAATCTATTGCTGCAGAACTCAACCAGAGTTTAGCTCAGTATGATCTTGGATCTTATAACAAGAATACCCGTGAAATATGCTGCCAATGTGAAAGCCGAGCCATCTTGCTTCCGGACATAAAGGAAGAATCAAGAATGGAATTGGAACTTGGAAGAATTGGTACTTCACCACTATTCCACAAACTGCGCTTTATGGTTTATTATTTTCAATGATGAACCTTTGGAATCGACCAAGAAAAAAAAATTGTTTCCCCCCCCCCCCTCAAAATTTGTCGGTTTACGTTTCAAGGTACGTGAAATCCGAAAATCGAATAAAAATTTTTCCGTCCGTCCGCCAAACGCGGCACTTTCCTTAGTTCCCATGGACCGATTTTGATGAAATTTGGTATACGGGCTCCATCTGGGGTTTAGTTGTTCCCCGAAGCTTTTGGTTCATGTCGGTCACTTCTAAGAGTTGAAATTTCGAAAACGCCCTAGCTCAAAAAATTTTATCGTAAAGGTATTGTTTTTCCATCAATTTAAGAGAGTATCGAATTTTTAGAACTTTTAGAGACCACGCTGAGCTCTGCAGGCTCCCGCTCGCTCCCTACGAGAACATAAGGGTTGGGCTTACGATAAATCAGAAACACGAGTGTGAATCGCAAAAGAGGCCTAATCTCCGTTCAAATTTTAGCTGACCGAAATGGGATCGCTGTAGGTACGTGGTAGGCAGGTGGTGACAGTGGCAAAGCCGAGTTATTTGCAGACGAGTGATCTATATAGAAAAATAATAAACCTTTGTGTAATAATTTGCAGCGTTTTCTATTGACAACCCAACACACATTACAGATCTTCAGGAGAACAACAACACGTTGACAAACTCTTTCATTTTTTCAAGTAACAATTATTTTGACATTTTATGTCTTTACTTTGGCACATAAACGAAAAAACGTCACGAGAATTGCTCACGAAAATGTTTAATGATATCCACTTACAAGTTGTTGCTACGGAACTTTATCTTCGTCATTCTTGCTCGTAGAAAAATCGTTCACCATTCGTTGGAAAGCCCTTAATTTATGCATAAATTATATACTGCCAAAACCGTTGTAATTATGGAAGAAACTGAGGTATACACCTGAGTTAAAAGAACTGTAAACAACATTTGCAGTAAGAGATTGCTACACGTCAACAAACAATTTTATTGAGAAAGCATATTATTTCAGGTAGATAGTGAAGGTGTAGGCAGGTAGACGAGTGAAGGGGACGGGAAAAAGTAAATACATAAAATGTCAATGTGTTGCAGACTCGTACGTAAGCGTTTTCTTTTCTTCTCGGATAGCTCCCTACATTTTGCAAACACCGTGACTCTTGCTGATGTCATCAGACTGAAATTCGTTGGGAATTGTCATGAATCCTGCCTCCAAAGAAACTTCCGAATCGAATATCACTTTCAGGCCGCTATGAAACATGAATCGAATCATGAACAGGTCGACCAATCGCTGCAATATTTTTTATACGTTTCTCATGCTGAATCCGCAAGTGACTACTTCTGTTTTTCGGAGTTGTCCTGTTTCTCAAGAAAGGTGGCTACTGCAAATTTGTGATTTTTGATTTGTGATTGTGTTCACATATCTATATCTTTTGATATTTCTGACCTCTTTTGATTTCAAGAATATAATAAATAAAAATGTGGCTCCAAGCAAAGTATACAGATATATAAAAACCACCTACGTATATCCACGAAAGCGAGCAAGAATTTATGTAGTTTGAGAAAAAAATACCTGGGTACACTCTATTGAACTCAGGAATTACTCTGAATTTTGACTATGCCTTATCCAAAACGTTTTGCCTTTGATCATCTTCCTCCACCAATCACCTAAAGAACATCGATCGATCGGAAATTGGGAAGGAAAAAACCTGGCAGTTTTGATGAATCACACTCCGAGACTATAACCGCTTTCAACGTCACAATCTTCTCCTCCCTTTCCAAATCAAGGCTGTTTCTTCAGTTTACCCCCTCTCGTCTCTCAATCTACTCCCTACCACTCAATCTTTGAACGAAGTTTAATCGGACCTTTTTGTTTGCTTCAATATCTCCTTCCCGGAAAAAGATAAAAGCAAAAAAGAAAAATAACCCCCTTCAGTCGGTCCTTTATTAAAAGAATTCAAAATAATTCTAATTAGCATCTCCCACATAAAATCTTACTTCTTTCAAACGCTTCAAAATGAGAAGGAGAGAGTGATCGACCCTGGTAAAAGCAAATTGAACAAGACATGAAGGGATTGAAGACGAAGAAAAAATGAGTTGTTAACGCTACGATTAAATTAATTTTTCGCTTCATTGGCTGTAATGAAAAAATTTCCTCCTACATTTTTTTCTCAAAGATGTTGGAGTAGCTTATAGGAATTAATCAAGAGGGTTATTAATTCGTGGAGTATTGCATTTTACTGAAAGATACAAAATGTTGTTCAATGATATTTTGCGCCTAAAATTACCACATTGAAATTATTTACCATAGAATGATGTTCGATGTTCAGTGGTCATCAATCAACAACTTATCAATGTTGATCCCATATGGAGGTGCTTTGCAGATATTTTGATAAATTTTTATTTTCTTACTTCTGGAGTTAATCACTTTTTAGAACATTATTATTCCTCCTATATGTAACCCTTTGTCTGTACCAAGTTATGAATACATCAGCAATCGATTGAAAACAACGCTTCGATTTCAAAACATACATTTTGAATACCAGTACGAGTACATTATGATTCCGAGTCTACCAATGTAGAGGAAGCGTTGTTTTCACTTTTCAAGGTTGAAAAAAAGTTATCCAATATCAAAATTTCCACTGCCATTTTACTTTTTAGACCTTCCTGAACAATAATCGGTTGGTTCCATGTCTGAAATCCTTGTAACGAGCAAAACTATATAAAGTTATTGTCTGATTTCGATGAAATTTTAAGGAATTGTGCAAATTGGCGTGTAGAAGATCCCCTATAAAAATCATCGCCCCCGGATTGATAGTAGTCTCTGCGCATGCGCAAACGTGAAATTCTTGTAACAGTCATAACTTTTACGTTTTCCTCTCGAATTCGACGACATTTTCAGAGATTGTACATGTTGGCGTGTAGTTGGTCCCCTAAGAGGTCAGTGCAAGGTAATTGGAGATTGATGTTGTTAGAATATGTACTTCGCATCAGATCTTTATGCCACACTCGAACGTATTTAAGTTGCCTACTAATGGCGGGGAGGGTTTCTTGAGGGTTGAGATAAAGTGGAACAATTAGTTTGTGTTTTCAACTTGGCATAATAAGAACAATGTGCCCTATTTGAAGCAACCCTTCTTCAAACTTAAAAATTAAATATGAATGTGCAACACTACAAAAACTTAATTTAGAGGTAAAGAATCGAAAAAGCAGGAGGTAAGTCATATAAATATAGACAATTCCCCTCAACTACAGGTCTCTTTGCATCTTCAGCCGATAGCATTTTCGATAGGTGGGTGGAGAATAATTGCGAAAAGATACAAAAATTGTTAAGAGAATGACAATCAATTAACGCACAATATGATAATTAATATCGTTACTTTATTACTTTTCGTGCTACACTTTTATCTCACCCGAAACCCCTTACGGAGAGGAATCGGATGATGCCGTTGAGAGCTTTTACCGAATAGGATGAAGCGAGAGAGGGTCAGTTCAAAAAAAGTAAAATTACGAGGGAAAATCTCTTTGGTGAAAATTTATCCAAAAAGGCTCCCAATCAAAAAAATAAAAAAGGGGTAGAAGCAAGTGGCACCCCATTGTTCACCCCAGTCCCCAGCAATTATCAACTCCTCTTCTTTCTTCACACGCTTTTTTTTCGTTGCTCGCGTAAAAATGGGATTAAAAGTTGACAGGATGATGGGAGTGAAAGGAATTACGTTTGATCCAATTTAAATAAACTTTTTAGGAATGAGGGTTTTCTTCGTTTCTAAGCCACTTGAGCTCCCTTTCAAACAAAATCGAGAGGCGAAAATGTGTATGTATATATTTTTTTAACGCCCCTTATGAGTTTCATAGCCTTCAGACCAAACGTAGTGTAGAACGAAACAGTCCCTTTTCAATATGATCTCCAATTAATTTACCTAGTAGGGGCTACAGTATTCTTGTGAAAATATAACAAATATTCAAAAAATTCTTCTCACAATTTAGAAGAGGGGCACATTGTCACGCGAATGGCGTTCAAAGCTGGGATTCGGAATAATCTCAATAAGGCGTTGTCGATCGAATATAGTTCCTACTGTCAACCATCAACTGTAAAACCGGATCTTAATCATTCAACTAACTACCTTCTGTTTGTAAGGGAAGAGGAGAAATCCTATTAATCTGGATGGGCACTTCAGACCAACTGGATTTTCCTTCTCTGGTCGGCGCCCCTTCTCGATACTCGGATGTTGTCCAGATAATCGACTGAAGCTGCTTGAATCAATGAAGAGGCCGACCAAGTATAAATGGTCGAAGATGGATGGGCGAGCAGCTAGAGGGGGGAAGAGATTGATAATGCCGGAGCCTTTCAAAAGAGAGTTGTAGGTGGATGAGGGAAGACGCGGACTGCAAAGAAGTACCTACGAAAATGTTTTCGCGTCAATATTATTCATCTTCTTTTAGATTCATATCTGTAGTTCCTGTCAGTTGGTCATTCTCCGTAAGTACGGAATTTCTCCTTCATTCAAAATATACTTTTGGAGGTTTTTCAAATTTCAATTTTGAAGGTACTTAGTAGTTTGATAGTAGCAGTTTGATTATTGTTTCATCCAGTTCCTGTATTGTTTCTTTCACATTTCAGCTATAAAACCAACTGATTGAAGAGATGAAAAACAGTCCTTCGACCAAGAGGAAACAAACGAAAATGTGAGGTTTATCCAATTATAAATTACGGACAGAGGACTGAAAATTCCCTACTTCTGTAGAATGATTCAAATATTTTTGTGAACTATTGTACAAATTGATGATATTGACCCTGTAATATTTGACAACAGAGAGCATCAGGGTGGCTGTAAACGTACAAGTGAGGTTGGGATATTTATGGCTGAGGATGATGAGCTTCATTAGAGCTTATTGATGAAACCCACTATTTACACAGTAATGCACACATCTTCAATGGCTTGGAACTGATAAATATTATTTGCGATCAAAACTCGCGGAACCCTCAGAAATTATTAAGTACCCGTAGCACTCGTATGAACTGTTCTACGAAAACTCTTCCAAGCAGTAGAGATACTCAAATCCTAGTGCCCCACTGATTATAATTAACTGATCGCCAATTATTGGGAGGAGATCTCAGAAGAATTCCAAACTTCCATTTCGTTCAGTAGAGGGTTCCTCCTTCTGGTCGCACCTAAATGTATTTACGCTAAAAGTAGAATCAGTCTAATGACGAACCCTCAAGGAGCATCTAAAGACTCTGAATTTCAAATGAAAATTTGTTATTTATAAATCACCAACGATTGAATAATGTTCACAATAGATTTTTTAGGACGTC
The DNA here is from genome assembly GCA_009739505.2 of Apolygus lucorum. Taxonomy (NCBI): domain Eukaryota; kingdom Metazoa; phylum Arthropoda; class Insecta; order Hemiptera; family Miridae; genus Apolygus; species Apolygus lucorum. Next base: position 55,893,228 of record CM019181.2, on the reverse strand, counting down.
CCACAGCAAGACTAGGGCGTCCTTACGCGATTGATCTGGGGTAAAGTTGGACAACACTCAACAGAAAAAAAAACCACACACTAACGTTTTAGACCATTCTGAATAAGAGTATGTCTGTGCGTGTTGTGTCACAGAATCTTGTGTCGTCTGCCCAGGCCTTAGTTCTCAACCGATTTTCGTGGTTCTTTTTTTGTTCGTCGCGGGAAACTATATGGTTGTGCACTACGTCGGTGGAATTTTGCCTTTTAAAGGGGGGAAGGGGTGTTATTGCTTTTAAAAAAGCGCGTTTGCGGGCATGAGCTTGTAAATTCTGCCCAGGCCTCAATTTCCTACCGATTTGCGTGTTTCTTTTTTGTTTGACTCAGAAATTTTCCCAATTTCAGACTATTTCACCAGAGTATCAAAATTAGCCTGGAGGGGAGGAGAGTGGGGATAATATTCACAAAATATCCGATTTTTCAATTTTCCGGTTTCTTTACAGCTTACTAATTGTAACCCAGCTTTGAAATTACGAAAAAGTCTCAATTTTACCTCAGGATTTTCATGAATTATTCTCTATGCCACCATGGAACTAATAGTGGTGCCATCATGGTGCCAGGACTGCAGAAACCGCTTATTCCGTGGGGTTTTGTTTGTTTCATCTCCAATACGGATTTGAACTAATAGGGACTTCCTAAATAGATGATAGTTCAACGTTTCGACGTATTTCCGCTTTGGCGCCAGACTGGCACCATTGGTGGTGGTTTTGGTGGGGGGGTTATCCGGGGCGTTTACATCGTAAATCATGGATTTCGAAATGGTCTTCGAATTCGAGCCTCTAGAAATGTTATGGTGGATAAGGGTGAGGGGGGTCACTATTTCTTGCATAAAATACTAAATAAATTACATCGAGTGAAACAGTTTTTTCGCTTACCAACTGGTGTAAATTGACCTAATGCTTATACAATGGGACGTCCCCTGGAATGCATGCATTACTAAACAATATGTTTTAAAGATGCCAATCCTTTTCAATGACCCTGGTGATGAATCTCTAGCTGATTTGAACTAGGACTCACAATTTCCTTCCAGAAGATAAGGGGATCTGGAGGGCACTCCCCACTGCCAGGTTGGCCATTCTGACTCCCAGCGGTCAAGTATAAAATGACCTGATCGATGAGAGACGACAGCATAGAGGGAGACGAGGCGACCTTGAAGGAGATTGATAATGTAAGTGAATACGGGACCCATTTAAAGGAGAGTTGGTGGTGTAGGGTGAAGTCAGTAGTTTTGCCGTGATTAGCCTCGTGGATGGTTGACCCCTCTCAGACTACGTGGACTAACGTACGACCGAAGGGAAAAGCCATCCGCCCTCCGAACATCTAAAAGGGACGGAGATCCAAATAGAAAGAGACGCCGGGGAGTGAGGGATATGAGCAAAGTTTGGAAGGGGCCGGTTTTCGGACAATGGCCATAACTCATGTGATGTCATATGTGATCAAACACCGTGCGTTTCATACGTCTCGCAGAGGGAAACCCTGGTTTTCCCTCTGGTACCCTCCTCAGGACCAACACAGCAACCCTAACAGTCAACTCGTGCACCTCCGTCTTCTGCCGACCACCATTTCCTTTCGGGCTGATCTACGTTCTACGGGTTCTTCCGACTCATCCCAGCTCGTTCGACAGCTGGCAAACTAATGATTCTCCCTCGTGGAAGAAGTGAAAGGCAATTACCTAAAAGCGAGAACTAAGTATAGATGTACAGGTGAAACTGGTAGAAAGACACTAGCCGATACAAACCGTACGAACACGAGTAGGTACAAGTGAATTTAAAAATTTCTCGAAACATTTTGGATTTGAAATAGCCATAAGCAGTCCCTATTTTGCTCAATCGAACGGTGCTGCTGAACGAGTCGTCCAAACCGCTAAAAGAATCCTATTGGTGAGGGGAGGATAAATTGCGGCGAATCCTCAGTATGTTTGTTGTTTATTTCGCTTGTAAAGCTAGCTGTCGCCCAAGGTGCATCTTCAAAACACTTTCTTTATGATTTCCCATTGCTTTGGTAGTAGATGTAGATGTATGGTTGGGTTTCATTTCTACTGTAGTTACATAATAATATTATGTAACATGTAACATCTGTTACATATTATGTAACATGTAACATATTATGATACATCTATTGGTCCAAGCAGAACGGTGTTGGGTTAGGTAGGATTGTGCTTTACCCATTTAAGTTAAGTTGTATAGGAAGTAGTTTGGGTGACCTCTATAATATAGAGTCAGATATTATTTGATTTCTAGTTGATACCAGTAAGGTCCTTTCTCCAGGTAGCATTCGTGCTTATAATTAGTTATAAGACGATTAGTTTATAACTAAGGTATAACTAAGTTGTAAGGTTATTTCTCAGACTACCTGAACATGTGGCCCTTTAAATCAGCTAAAAAAGTTCTAACATTTCTTCAAGAAAAGTGGGATACCATCATATATTGATTATAGAACCCAGCAAGTAACAGTTGAAAAACTGCAAGCATATAAGCCCCAGCATTTCCGAGGCACGCATTAAATTTAAAGGACTTGGGATATCTTTAAAAAACTCTGAACCATTATTGAAAAAAAAAACAAATCTAAGACAGGATCTGGAAGTCAGAACCTTGCTATCAAACCACATCCCAACAAACTTATAACTAATTATAAGCACGAATGCTACCTGGAGAAAAGACCTTACTGGTATCAACTGGAAATCAAATATAGAGGTCATCCAAACTACTACCTATGCAACTTGACTTAAATGGGTAAAGCACAATCCTAGGTAACCCAACACCGTTCTGCTTGGGCCAATAGATGTAACATATGTAACTACAGTAGAAATGAAACCCAACCAGACATCTACTACCAAAGCAATTGGAAATCATAAAGATAGTGTCCTGAAGATGCCCCTTGGGCAAAAGCTAGCTCGACATGCGAAATAAACAACATACATACTGAGGATTCGCCGCAATTTATCCTCCCCTCACCAATACCCTTGTCAACAAGGCAACAAACTATGAATAAAAGAATCCTGACGATGAACAAGGATTGGAACCTTGGTCTGCTGGCATACCGTACAAGCCCTCTGGAATCGAGGCTATCGCCTGCTGAGTTGTTGTACGGAAGGAAAATTCGATCTTCCCTACCCTCATCGCAGGACTTCTCAAAAACAACCGACCAGAAGAGAGAAATTTTCCACAAAAGGGACTGGAATATCAAACGGAACAAGAGACATTATGACAATCGAAGAGGAGCCAGACAACTTCCCGATATGAAGAAGGATGATGTGGTCTAGATCGCGGATCTAAAAGAAATATGAACAATAAAATGCAAAATTGAAGAGTTTCTCAGATCCTATATCATCATCCTCAACCACGGTGGTGAAGTAAGAAGAACCCGAAAACAAAATTAAAAAACTGAACATTACAAATACCTAAATTGTTTAAAAAATCTAAATTCAATTTAATTAATTTATTCAATGTTTTCTAAATTCAATTCGGAGAAAAATTGATGTAGTGTAACTCCATTACTCTAACACAACGAGTGTGCTTATTTGTTGTTAGGAACAGATGTTGGAAGAAATACACATTATTATTATGACGGCTACTGCTTAGAGGTGTTTAAGACAAGGTCATTTGGCGGATTCGAATCCCGAACGGTCACTCATTGCAGAAACCAGTTCTTTTGAATCCGTTCACACGTTCATTACGTTCGCAAACTAGACAAACAACCAACCGGCAGTTTCTTTTGGCGGAAAATAGTTAGGTACCTACTTGTATAATCTCGTAGATTTCTTTATTTGTCGATAACTAACATCATGCTTTCGGTGTTCAATGACAGAACAAAAATAATATCACATATTCGCTCATTTTGGCAATCAGTACTACTCAGGAAAAAATTTTAGGGCAAAATTGAAATATTGACGACTTAATATTATACAACTTTAATTTATCACGTAAATGTTCTGAAAATGTTTCATTGATCCGTAAATAAAGCGAGTTTCTCGTCATTTTTGGATTATTGTAGAAGAAAACGAGAGAATGTTTTTGCATGAAAAGTTCTCAGAAGTGTGAAATACCGCGACGAACCGGAGAAGCGAACTTTGCAAAAGTTGAGAGTTTCCCTCTAAAAGTGAAGCAGCTGTCTGCTAGGAAGTTGGATTCAGTCGGATCTGAACTCAATTTGAGAGCCTTTCCGATTCTTGAAAGGTACCCGCGAGGAACCTTCGAGTGGAAGTTTTTCCCGTCCCTCAGTCGTCGAAAAAAAACCGGGGAAAATATGTTTTTTCAGTGAATTAGTATCGGGAAAAGGAGAATCCAAGTTGGTGTCGAGGGCCCTGAGGGTGTCAACACTTTGGGAAGAAACTCTCCCGGAGAGAAGAAAAAAGTATCGGTGGATGGAGCAAAGAAGGTGCGCGAGTGGATAAACTTGGCCGAGGTGTAACTTGCCAATACAAGGAGCTTATTCTTAAAATAAAAATAAATGCGGCTTATGTATCGCTGAGCCGTTCCTTGTTGGATCGTCGCCATTGCCTTCATCGAAAAACCTTTTCCTCCCTACACAGTTTCCTTTTGGAGTTTAGTTTGGGTTCTTTTCAACACTTTTGGCGGAGAAAGAAAAGTCCACCGCTGGGGAAAAGGGAGGTATAAATCCACTCGAGGGAGGTAGTAAAGTGAGACGATTGTATTGAGAACCAAACCAGCAACGTATCGAAGACTTAGCCGGAGTTGAGGGAGATTACCGGTTAAATTGGTAATTCCCCTAATGGGACAAAGCAATCACGTACTTATATATGTATTGCAAATTATTACGATGATTATAATGATTCAATTGTGCAAATTATAATGATGCAAAGGTACTTGTTCCTAACAAAACACAACTTGAAAATTGGGGTAGGGTTTCCAATCTCGGAGTTTCGAGATCCCGATCAGTTTCAGCCGAGATTTGAATCTCTTTATCGGCAATTTCAGTTACTTAAATATAGAAAAAATTAGTAAAAATGCAAGTGATACCGGATGCCAATTCTCCGAGCCCCTCAGATCCCCAAGAAAATAACACCACATACTTTGGTGTTCTGCAACTAATAAGGAAAGCTACAAGGATGAAATCACGAACTATTCAACTTCAGGCTACCATCGGAATTTTAATCCTCCGTATTTGCCATATTTCGGTGTGACATTTTTGTTAGAGTGTAATAACTGGAACGTTATTTCGAAAGTGTCATGCAAAAAACTCTCCTACGAAGTGATATTTACGCTATTCATTCATTTCTCTCCCGCTACATCCTGTTTTTGGTTTATTGTTTTCAATAATGAACCTTTGGAACCGACCAAGAAAAAAAAAATTTAACACCCCCTCAAAATTCGATGATTTACGTTTCAAGGTACGTAGAATCCAAAAATCGAATAAAATTTTGGCCGTCCGTCCGCCGTCCGCGGCACTTTTGCCACTCAGCATTGACCGATTTTGATGAAATTTGGTATGTGGGCTCCATTGGGGGTCTAGTTGTCTAGTTGTGTGTTTTCCCTTCAATTTAAGATTCTATAGAATTTTTAGAATTTTTCGAGACCACGCGGAGCTCTGTAGGACAAACCGTTCGCTCCCTACGAGAATTTAAGGGTAGGACGTACGATAAATCAGAAACACGAGTGTGAATCGCAAAAGAGGCCTAATCTCCGTTCAAATTTTAGCTGACCGACATGCGATCGATGTTTTTCTTCATGTTGGATGGCTGGAGGCTCTGCAGACGAGTGATCAATATAGAAAAATAATAAACCATTGTGTAATCATTTGCAGCGTTTTCAACGAAGAATCGACTAGTGAGAATGATATTGATCGTTAAAACATGTTACTAGGCATTGCTACTAATACTTGTATTGGTATTGCAACTGATATTTATTGTGAGTTATCGGTATTGTATGCTGATATCTGTTTTCAAATCCCAATATCCACGGATTGAAAAAAGACTTCGAGTTGGGCACCCCAATTGGGGCAGTATTATACTGTCTTATTGGGGCAGTTATACTGTCTCCAGCTCAGTATTGCTTTATAACAAAGCTGTTTACAATACTTTAATCTGAATTATTTGAGTGGGCTCAAAACCTGCCTCAAATGTGACACTAGATACCGTCTACGCCCATTCATCATTGCCCGAAGGTGTAACTAAGCTGAAATCGAATCATAACCTATTACTCGGCGGAGAGGCTAAAGCTACAGTTGGGACTGTATGATTGTATAAGCCAAATCGAGATAAGTCGTTTCGAACACATTCGAATTTAAAATATATTATTCGTTATCAACTTGTTCAAATCCACACCTCTTTAGTGCACAACTCTAAAATATCACATCATATCAATATCAATAATATTGATATTACATATTATGTAATAGATATTGATATTATGTATTAATATATATTACATATTGTATAATAGACCGTATTACAATTTCTCACAGTCATATTCAAGTGATTGTTTCTACTTACTATTCGGGGTAGCGAACTATCATATCTACTTCACACTTACCTCTCCTCTTTTAACTTTGCCTTTTCTTCAGTTGAATTGACTAAACTCAGCCAATCAGATCGACAAAGAAATTTACTCAATAATGAAATATATTTTAAATTCTGCCATTGTCTAAATCATAACACTGGTGAACTCTACATTCACACATTAAGTCCAAAATCATAACACTTTTGTACTGGAATCAGAACAAGAAATTGGTAAGAGGTAGTCGGAACACTAATTTAAAGAATTAATTTGATTAATTCAACTGGTTGGGTCCTAATATCCAAAGTTAGCTGTCGCAATACTGATTTCCTCAACAATCCATCTAGGCTAATAAGTTAGTTAATAAGTTGCCCAATTCAGTGCAGGTGCTATGAGGTGAAGAATTGTTCATGCCACACTACTGTTCCACAATGCTGCGTGGATTCAGAGAAAAGTCAATGCCACGAATATGATTGCAAGGCGATCTTTAGTTACTTTAGAAATCGGAAAATCAAAAAATTCAGAGATATAAAAAAAACTTACACGTTGGTGTTAAGATCACTATGTGTTGGACTTTTTGTAATTTTCCAGGGCATTTATGTCTTTCTACGGCGTTATTGTAACATTTTGAGAGAAAAATCCTTAATACCTCCGTCCCCACAGCTACTTCTTATTACGGAAAGAAGGAGGGCTGGTTTTGTGCTTCCATTAAAAAGGTGGCACCTGAACCAGTTCCTACCACCACGAGATGCTCAGCCCCTTAAACTTAAGTGACAACTCGTAATGACTGTTTAATGTTCCATAAGCGAAAAAGGCTCTCCTCACTCTACGAAAACGTCAATCCACATTTTCTGAATAGATGATGAACCAACCTTTAAGTATTTTCATCTCGCCTGCCTTAGTTTTTTTCTTTTTTTCAGTCCAACTCGACGATGAAAGACATGACAAATTTAACAAGGTACTTCAAAATCTTCAAATTTTCAACATCTTAGAGTGCTGGAAAGGTTTGTTAGTGACTGACCCGTTTATCACCATGAAGTAGCACTAACTTCTTCGTTGATCGTGAATTCATAGATTTTAAGCTGCATGATTTTTTCCATCGCAATCATTAAATTCATCAAATCGTATATTTTTCATTGCAATCATTCAATTCATCAAATCGTGTAACCCTTCTGTGCTGGGCAATGTGCCACAATGGTCGAAAAATGCTGCATGATGTCCCATTCATGCTTACTCATCTATTTGAAAGAAGCTACCCATGAATAAGCACTCTGTTTCACTTCGATAAGACTTATCGACACTTAGTGTCAAAAGTTTCAGAAGAACATAGAAAATACGGGTGTGACCTACATCCGTCTTTTGTACTACCAGCATCAATATACTATCTATCATAAAATACTCTTAGTTACCAATTGAGAGAAAACCTCAAATAGGCATGACTAGTTACTGAGTACGAATACTTCACGTTCAAAATACCCACCAGCTACCATTTTTCAGCGGTTTTTGATCACATTAGGACGTTTCACTGCAGGTCTTGGGCTCCCTGACGCGATTATTCTGGGGTGAAGGAGGCAGACACACTCAACAATCAACGGAGAAAAAAAATTACATACAAATCCGTTATAGACCGTTCAGAATCCAAATTTGAGGGCAAAAAACATGGATGTTAGGGAAAAGCTCTAATAGCGGAATAAAACACTTATAAAATAAGGATCTGAGAAAATTGGAAGTTTTCTTTATTAGCATCCTATCTAGTAGCTATCCGAGAACAAGCACAATGAAGAAGAAGATGGTACCTATTGAGAAAACCAGAAGAAGGGGGTAAACCTAAAGTTACCTCATTCAATTTTGGTTGATTATTTTCAGTAATGAACCTTTGAAATCGACCAAGAGGAAAATTGTACCCCCTTCAAAATTTAATGGTTTACGTTTCAAGGGACGTAGAATCCGAACATCGAATAAAATATTTTCCGCCATACGCAGCATTCGCCCAGTTCCCAAATTTCGAGGTTTTTCGATGACTATGGAGGCAGCAATGGTCCCATTCGATTCTAAGAGGTCCAAAGTCACAAAAATGTGGGTCAAAGAATGTGTTTTTTGCGGTTTTAAAAAAATATCTGCGACAAATGAACAACCTACTTATTTTAACACATCCAATCTCAAATTCAACTAGTTTTTCAGTCAACTATCAACTTTCTAATAATTTCATCAAATGACCAGGTCATCACACTATTATAGTCCATAATATATTAATATGTGGTATATTCTGAATCACCGTAAAATTGCCTATATTATGGCTGCATAAATATACAAAACAATCGTAGTCCAAAAATGGACAAATTCAAATGTTTTTAGTGCAAATCTCATTTAAATGTATTTACAATTTTTTGAAAATTTTTAATCTTATATAATATGTTTGACAATATTTATATTTTTTATAATTTATATGAATATTTAAATATTTTAAACTAAATAATTTATATAAATTAATTGTAAATATTAACAATTTTAAATTGTTTTTATTTAAATATAATATATAAAATACTTGAATATTAATGCTTGGAAGAGCTGCAAGCATTTTTACAAGATCTATATTCGAAATTTTCAGTGAAATTCACTTTGTCATATTCCACTTCAGTTGCTACCGTTCTCGATGTGGACGTTGAACTCAAAGACGGTGCTTTTCAAACATCAGTGCATATGAAGCCAACGAAAAAGCAGATGTATCTTCATTATGAAAGCTGTCAATCCCCCCCCCCCCCACACCAAACGATCAATCCCTCGGTCTGTGTCCATCAGAGGTCACAGGATTTGTAATGACAGAGCCAACTTGAGCAACTATTTATAGGGGGTGCACAATAAGCTGGTGGGAAGAGGTTACCCAAAGAGGTTTCTTGAAAAAAGAATGGTCCCAGCACATGTTGACTACCAACAAAGACCACCTGCATTAGCAGACCGCGTCCCATTGGTGACTACATTATTTTTTGGGGCCCAAAAATTAATGGCATCCTACGTGAGCTTCACATCATATCTATCCAATCTTTCACTATATATAGAATATAAAATATTTAATAATAATTTATATTAATTATCATATTATATTTTTGCTGTGGCCATAAATGCAATAGTCAATGAATTTGGAGGAGAACATGGTATTACCTACGCCGATTACTACTAACATTTTTAAAACGGACCCAGTATGTTGGTATGGTATTCTGAAAATAGGGGAAAAAATCATGTACGTTTGGGTTCTCCGTGAGTGTTGTTTGAGATTGTTTAAAATTTCTAACCAAGGAGTTGATTGTACAACAATTATTAAAGATTCGTGCTATGTGTCCCACCCACAAGGTTGACTAGTCGCTAATATAACTGATATTTAGATTTTCCTCATATTTTCTATGGTACCTGTTTTTTTCACGTCCTCCAATCAGATCATACACCCTTATGAACAACACTTCCTATCCCAGTTAAGGTATTGAAGGGGATCAATTGGATTTTTGAGGTTATTCGTTTTAATAGGAGGTAATGAATTTGGGGAGTTTTTGGAGTTGAAAGGTGGTTGGCTGAGAAAGTGAGGTAAGTTGTTAAGCATAAATGAACTTTTCCTGCATTTTTGGTTTATTGAGAAGTATTTGCCTCTTACTTGAAGAAATGAATTGGTTTCTCGTTGAATAACTTGATTTGAATTAGATTCCGCAGTTATTTGTGCTTGTTCGCTATTAATTCAGTAGCATGACCCACAGCACTAGTGTTGAACACCCACGTCCACCTTTGGTATAATTGAACATTCCACCATAATAATATTATGCTATTTATGTAGATTTATTTTCACTCACTTTCAGCGAGTGGAAAAGTTTTTTTTGAGATCCAAAGCGTGGAACCATAGGCGGATATGGGGTGCCCACTATACAGGTGCCCGGGATCTTCATTACTGGGACAAAGGTACCATTTAGGTACTACTAGGTACCAATAAATATATATCTACTATCTTAGGTACTACTACTTATCTATCTACAAGGTACTATCTTAGTGCTATTGATGCATTGTAAAATATTTTGTTGGTTTACTTCCATCATTCTTTGATCAGGGTGCGAAAGAAGAAACAGAAGAGGAGGAGGAAGAATCTTGAGAAGAAGATAATTTAAATTACTCCGGAGAGGGGATGCTGAAAGCTGTTAACTATTTTGCTAGATGAAAAATCAAAAGACTCAGGAAACCTTTTTGTGACTCAAGGCATTGTCGAAAAGCCTCAGCTATCAGACGATGTATTAATATCAAACATTAGCGATTTTATAGGTAGGGCTCTTGAGTAATTACAAGAAGATAATGATGTAATAAATATATTATGATAAGATTTTTCTTTGATGCAAACTAAGCTCCCAGGTTTCGATACCTAGTCAATTTTCACATATTCAGTCGATATAATTCGGCGGAGTTGGGAAATCAACATTCTTCCTCTGTCAATGCAATTGCAAAAATTATTGAGTACCCAATGTTCCGAATTAAAAGCGCAACAGGAATACTGTCAAATGCAAGCCTATCCACCGCTTTTTGCCGCATTCAGAGAACAAACAATGTTGCTTTTAAACTGACATTTACCGAACAGAACGGAACGAGAGTGATGATGAATAATGTTCAGTTTACCTCGGAAACAGAAAAGGTTATTTTAGAACAACGAAACCACACAAAAGAGTGATCGTTACAATATTCACTATTAATTTTCCAGTCACTCTTGTTCGAAACAGAACTAGGGGAGCTGGAATTTATTATTTTGCATGTGCAGAATTAAGAAGATTGAACTATAAAATTGTTTCGTTTTTAATTAATTGATACCGCCACAGCCTCTACTCCAAGAAAGCCAATAGAAACCTTATTTTACGGGGTCTCAAGAATCCTTAATTCCTTAAAATGATACCAAACGGTCAACAGGGGAATCGCCATTATTAATTGAAAGCTTTTATTATTAAAAGTTAAAAGCTTTTATTTATTTTCACCTGTCCCGTTGTCTGTCATTAATCAAATCTTTCAAGGTAAATTTGATCCAATTCCCGGATCCGATCGAGCTGAAATTTTGCATGCATTTATAAATTGGATGACAATGCAATGTTATTCACTTTCAGAGACCATCTTCCAATTCATAGGGGACCATCCTCCATCTAAAACCCCAAACAGACGTTTACGTCGCCGATTGGGAGGTGGCGGGAGGCGGGAAGAGTCGGAGGAGTAGGAGGCGAGAGGTTTCGGGGACGGGAAGAGTCAGATTCCTTGTCCGTGTCTTCAAATTCATAAACTTTTTAGTCGTAGATTAAAAAATAAATTTAAAAAAACCTTCTGTAAAAACTAGTTTTTATTTTTTGTTAATAATATGGACTAAAAAGTTAAAACAATTACCTCTAATAAGAAACATAACACTTTATCACAGTCCCAATTTTATAAATAAAAGCGTTTTACAGTTAGCATCTTCTTTTTCCTTTTGCTATCACAATGTAACACGCTTTTACTTATAAAATTGGGACTGTGATGAAGTTTTATCTCTATAAAGTGGTATATTTCTTATTAGAGGTAATTTATTATTAACTTTTTACTTCATGTTATTAACTAAAATAAAAGCTTGTTTTTAAAAAAGTATTTTGATTTATTTTTTAATCTACGACTATTTTATATTGTGTCAATCAGCTTTCGAATCAAACCTCATCAGCATTCGAAACACTAAACGAGTACGTTCCGCCCAGAAATTTGAATTAGCTGCTCACTTTTTAATTGTCGTTAAAAAAAAACAACGATGGAAAAAAGAGAAAAAATTAACAAGAAAATGACTCCTCCCTCTCCACTTTCCCACTTAGACGGTTTCTGCGTGATAAATATTAAGGAGGTTTATTACTCGAGGACAGGCATTCATTTGTAATTCCTCCTCCACCCCAAACAACTTTTAATTTCACGTTCTACTATAGATATTAAACCCCCCAGTATTTCCCCCTTGATCCCACTCTACCGCCCCCCTATTGCCCCCTCTACCGTTTCCTTTCTTTAATTGCATAACTTACGCCTTTCCGTCTGACTAATTATTTCCTATTTAGCGGACTTGTGACGTCACTACTTCTTGTACTCATCCGGGAAAATTTTATCTCGGGAATTTCCACTTGTCCCCCTCCTCGCCATCTTCCACTACTTCTTCGAGATCTCGACTGCCAACCGAGCCGCTTTTGGAGGTCGGTTAATTTATTTAGAAGGATGTTGGAGAGGGGGGGGGGGTTCAGAGGTAGTAAAGGAGCGGATCCCTTCCGCATTCTAGGGAAGAGTGAGAGCTGACGCCTCTTTTGGGGAGAAAACTTACAGCTTATCCGAGACGTGAAGCCAAATTATTAATTACCCCACTCCTTTTCTTTACCTTAAAATGCAAGAGGTGCAGGGAAAGGGTAGTAGGGAGACGAGATCCCTCACAACATCCAGTTCTCCTTCTCTTGACAGGCATTCAATGTTAATCTTCTGCTCCCAACTCAGCTGTGGGGAGCCAAATGCCAGCGTTTTCGGGGCCGAAATTTGATTTGATATGAGTTTTGTGTATTTATCTCTATTCACCTAAATTAAATCCTTCGGAACCGACGATTGAGAGATGAAATCAATTCGTACGGATCATGATTTCGACTTAGGATGAAGACCTGTCTTTCAGGCATAATCGAAATATCCGCCCTGTGGAACTCCGGCGTTGAACACCCTATGATTATGCACCGTACTCTTAGGGCGTATACTTTTCCCTATTCTCACAGGAACATGTGCCAAAAATTATTATTATACTATTTTGGAAGAGAACAGATGTCATAACATCATTCACAACGAAATACACTCAGAGGAACATTCAACAACAACAAACAAGGTATAATTCAACTCTTTTTGAATATTCCAACCAAAAACTGTTTTACCCATTATCTATATTAAATTGTACTCGGTGCACAGTGTTTTAAACGTCCAATGACAAATACTCTGCAAATTAATACATAATGGTTTACTATTTTTCCGTAAAGATCGCCGTAAACATCGCTATCCCAGAGGGTCCCTTCAATATGAAAATTTGATTTCGGTTGTAAAAAGAAACCACAACTGATCATTAGCTGGGATCCAAGTGTTCTAATAAATTGCACAATAATTTGATCGTCTGGGTGGTATAATTTTTTTAAATAAAAATGGAACACTATCTTAAATTGGTGAAAAAACTTAATAAAACTTCATTAATTGTGCAATCAATATTATCCTCATTAGGTGAACGCCCCACAGAGCTCTGGGTGATGACAAAAAATTCTTTAAAATCTTCACATTTTTAAATCAATGATAAAACTACAAGTTGGTACCCGTATTATACGGGTACCTACCTATAATAGGTATCGACAATTTTCTCCTCCGACAATAATCAAAGTCTTCGGGGCAGAACTAGACGCCAATATTGTAGCTGATTAACCAAATGTTATCAAAATTGGTCCACGGGAACTGGGCAAAGTGCCGCGTACCGTTTACAGTGGAAAGATGAAACGAATTTTTATTCGATTTTTAGATTCTACATGCCTTGAAACAAAAAACCATCCAGTTTTTAGGGGGGTTCCTTTTTTTCTCGCTCGATTCCCAAGTTTCATAACTAAACGTAAAAATCCAAAATAAACAACGTACGAATAAAACAGCGACATATTGCACATTTTTCTTGCTTTTGGTTTATTATTTTCAATAATGAACCTTTGGAATCGACCAAGAAAAGAAAAATTTAACACCCCCTCAAAATTTGATGGTTTTCGTTTCAAGGTACGTAGAATCCAAAAATCGAATAAAAATTTGGCCGTCCGTCCGCTACACGCCGTACGCCGTACGCGGCACTTTTGCCGATTTTGATGAAATTTGGTATGTAGGCTCCATTTGGGGTCTAGTTGTGCCCCGAAGCTTTTGGTTGATGTAGGTCACTCCTAAGGGTTCCAAAATCAAATTTGAAATTTTGAAAACGCCCTAACTCAAAAAATTTCGATATAAAGGTATTGTTTTTCCTTCAAATTAAGATTCTATAAAATTTTTAGAATTTTTTGAGACCACGCGGAGCTCTGTAGGACAAATCGTTCGCTCCCTACGAAAATTTAAGGGTTTATATTTAAATATATATAAATCAAAACACGAGTGTGAATCGCAAAAGAGGCCTAATCTCCGTTCAAATTAGAGCTGACCGAAATGCGATCGATGGTTGGTGGTTTTGATTTATTTTTTATTTTTTATTACCTATTTTTTCTTTTTTAATTTTTTTTTTTTTTTAATTTTTCTCTTCATATTGGATGGTTGGTGATTTTGTAGACGAGTGATCTATATACAAATAATAAACCGTTGTGTAATAATTTGCAGCGTTTTTGCTCCTGGTACTGCAATGCATGCTTCCTGAAATGTTCTTCCATGAATACTGCAATGAAAATCGAAATTTTTCGTATAACGGCACTCATGTTCCGGACCAACGTTAAACGGATATCTACTCCTTTAAATACGTGTTTATTTTCTTCAGTATCTCTTTCACGAGTTGATCGTTCACATGCCATGAAGAAAATACACAAACTGCCTTCTAATCCAAAGACCAAAGTGATATGATCCCCAGAGGCGCCCGATCTCTACAAAGGGTGAGATCTTGCGTGGGGAGAAGTTCTGAAAGCCACTACGAAACGTTCACCCCCAACTACATAATCTATGATTGCAGAATGAATATTTCACCAGAAAATACGGAGGGTTACCGATGCATCCGTAAACCGCACAGTCCAAATTAGAGGTCGGTATTTAAAATTTAATTGATCGGAGGGTGCAGGAAGGACCGGGTTTTGGGCTTTGGGAATTAGTAATTCAAAACGCAAGGCTATCAAAGAGACCTGCCTGTAAATCAAACGGCGGCATGGCGCCGCCAGATAAAAGCGCCGGAAAACACATTCGTTTTCCCGTCGTAAATTTTCCTGATCGGACCCTCCAGTTGGAACTTGGAAAGAAAAAAAGTTTCCATTTTCGTTGGTGAAATTGTAATTGGCTGTTTGAAATACCTCAAGATAGGATTAGTGGTGAATAAATGTTTAGTTGGAACCAGTTTCGTGATAAATTATCTATATTGTTTACGGACTTTGGAGGGAGATCAGAAACTTGATGAGGAACTGGCCACCAATTTTAAATTGAAAACAGCATCCAGGGCTGGAGGCGGTTCCCAATCTGAACCGGGGTGAAGTTAGCAATAGATTCTAGCAATTGAAAAAATCGATAGAGAACCTAGAAATAGGTTCTAGCAATAATTTTTTTTTCGCATGAATCGCTTTTAAGAAAAAAATAGTTTTTTACAACAATATGATTCATTCCCAACCTAAAATTGATTGGGAAAGTTTTTCTCCTAAAAACGTCCCACCGCCCTCCGAGTTTACTATGGGCGAACGGCGTTTTAATTTTATTTCTCCTGAAACACTTGCTCTCTCACTTTGAAACTTGGAGAGGATGTTGTGTACAGCGATAGGAATGGATTCCAGGAGCCAAAATTTGCGGTTATCAGGGTTGCGGGAACAGTGGCAATGATGGGTCAAGGAGGGGGTCTCTCACCCTGAAAGTATTTTTCCTAGATTTCTGGATAGTTTCTCTAGGGTCAGATTTGGTAGGGCGGCTGTCAGGGAGTGGGCGGATTTTTCAAAAAGTTATTGCTAATTTCACTTTTGCCTAAAAAAGGGTGTAGGAGGGGGTCTCTCACTTTGAAACATTTTGAGTACGTAAGTACAGGAAGTAGGTAGAGAGAGGTGGAGTCAAATTTTCCTGGGCGGCCGTAGGGGAGGGGGTACCAAATTTTAAAATTCGAAAATGTCAAATTCGCGTTTTTCAACGCTTTACGTCATTCTGAACAATTTTATTCGATATGCTGAAAAACGGGTTTTTGAACGATATTTTTCCAAGTCCGAAAGTTATTGTCAGTTATTGTCCCTCCGAGTTTACTATGGGCGAACGGCGTTTTAATTTTATTTCTCCTGAAACACTTGCTCTCTCACTTTGAAACTCGGCGAGGATGTTGTGTACAGCGATAGGAATGGATTCCAGGAGACAAAATTTGCTATTATCAGGGTTGCGGGAACAGTGGCAATAATGGTTCAAGGAGGGGGTCTCTCACCATGAAAGTATTTTTCCTAGATTTCTGGATAGTTTCTCTAGGGTCAGGTTTGGTAGGGCGGCTGTCAGGGAGTGGGCGGATTTTTCAAAAAGTTATTGCTAATTTCACTTTTGCCTAAAAAAGGGTGTAGGAGGGGGTCTCTCACTTTGAAACACTTTGAGTACGTAAGTACAGGAAGTAGGTAGAGAGAGGTGGAGTCAAATTTTCCTGGGCGGCCGTAGGGGAGGGGGTACCAAATTTTAAAATTCGAAAATGTCAAATTCGCGTTTTTCAACGCTTTACGTCATTCTGAACAATTTTATTCGATATGCTGAAAAACGGGTTTTTGAACGATATTTTTCCAAGTCCGAAAGTTATTGTCAGTTATTGTCCCTCCGAGTTTACTATGGGCGAACGGCGTTTTAATTTTATTTCTCCTGAAACACTTGCTCTCTCACTTTGAAACTCGGCGAGGATGTTGTGTACAGCGATAGGAATGGATTCCAGGAGACAAAATTTGCTATTATCAGGGTTGCGGGAACAGTGGCAATAATGGTTCAAGGAGGGGGTCTCTCACCATGAAAGTATTTTTCCTAGATTTCTGGATAGTTTCTCTAGGGTCAGATTTGCTCGGGCGGCTGTCAGGGAGTGGGCGGATTTTTCAAAAAGTTATTGCTAATTTCACTTTTGCCTAAAAAAGGATGTAGGAGGGGGTCTCTCACTTTGAAACTCGGAGAGTACGTAAGTATAGGAAGTAGGTAGAGAGAGGTGGAGTCAAATTTTCCTGGGCGGCCGTAGGGGAGGGGGTACCAAATTTTAAAATTCGAAAATGTCAAATTCGCATTTTTTAACGCTTTACGTCATTCTGAACAATTTTAGTCGATATGCTGAAAAACGGGATTTTGAGCGATATTTTTCCAAGTCCGAAAGTTATTGTCAGATTCTATCGCCGGAAAACGTCCAAGTCCCACCGCCCTCCGACTTTACTATGGGCGAACGGCGTTTTAATTTTATTTCTCCTGAACCACTTGCTCTCTCACCTTGAAAATCGGTGAGGATGTTGTGTACAGCGATAGGAATGGATTCCAGGAGACAAAATTTGCTATTATCAGGGTTGCGGGAACAGTGGCAATAATGGTTCAAGGAGGGGGTCTCTCACCATGAAAGTATTTTTCCTAGATTTCTGGATAGTTTCTCTAGGGTCAGGTTTGGTAGGGCGGCTGTCAGGGAGTGGGCGGATTTTTCAAAAAGTTATTGCTAATTTCACTTTTGCCTAAAAAAGGGTGTAGGAGGGGGTCTCTCACTTTGAAACACTTTGAGTACGTAAGTACAGGAAGTAGGTAGAGAGAGGTGGAGTCAAATTTTCCTGGGCGGCCGTAGGGGAGGGGGTACCAAATTTTAAAATTCGAAAATGTCAAATTCGCGTTTTTCAACGCTTTACGTCATTCTGAACAATTTTATTCGATATGCTGAAAAACGGGTTTTTGAACGATATTTTTCCAAGTCCGAAAGTTATTGTCAGTTATTGTCCCTCCGAGTTTACTATGGGCGAACGGCGTTTTAATTTTATTTCTCCTGAAACACTTGCTCTCTCACTTTGAAACTCGGCGAGGATGTTGTGTACAGCGATAGGAATGGATTCCAGGAGACAAAATTTGCTATTATCAGGGTTGCGGGAACAGTGGCAATAATGGTTCAAGGAGGGGGTCTCTCACCATGAAAGTATTTTTCCTAGATTTCTGGATAGTTTCTCTAGGGTCAGATTTGCTCGGGCGGCTGTCAGGGAGTGGGCGGATTTTTCAAAAAGTTATTGCTAATTTCACTTTTGCCTAAAAAGGATGTAGGAGGGGGTCTCTCACTTTGAAACTCGGAGAGTACGTAAGTATAGGAAGTAGGTAGAGAGAGGTGGAGTCAAATTTTCCTGGGCGGCCGTAGGGGAGGGGGTACCAAATTTTAAAATTCGAAAATGTCAAATTCGCATTTTTTAACGCTTTACGTCATTCTGAACAATTTTAGTCGATATGCTGAAAAACGGGATTTTGAGCGATATTTTTCCAAGTCCGAAAGTTATTGTCAGATTCTATCGCCGGAAAACGTCCAAGTCCCACCGCCCTCCGACTTTACTATGGGCGAACGGCGTTTTAATTTTATTTCTCCTGAACCACTTGCTCTCTCACCTTGAAAATCGGTGAGGATGTTTTGTACAGCGATAGGAATGGATTCCAGGTGTCAAAACTCCCCGGGCCGTCGTAAGGGGCGGAGGGGAGGGGGGAAATCTGTTTCGCGATTATCAGGGTTGCGGAAAAAATGGTAAAAATGAGTCATGGGGGAGGGGGTGTCTCTCACTTTGAAACTATTTTTCCTACATTCCTGGGTAGTTTCTCTTTGGGATAGCAAAGTCAGATTTCCAGACAGAGTCCGGTCAGTCCGGACGGTGACCGTACACATACTGGACACTGTCTGGACTGACCGGACACGTTTACATGATTTACGAGTACAACGATATAATAGTACATTCCTCTAGTATTGTCCCAACAACCTAGGGACAATTCTAGATTATGTAAAAACAACCTACAATACATCAACCTATTGATGAAGTACTTCATAGGTACTTCATACTGTAAACGTTTTACAGTTTCCAAGTAACTACGGCTAGTAAGGCCTACTTATAGGATTGTGAATTTTGAATAAATTGCGCTTTTTTTCGTCAAAATTAATTTGACGCATGGGACGAATTTTAGGAAATTTAATTTTAGGGACCTTTTCGTCGAGACGAATCTGACGTACAAGCCAAGGGTGTAGAGAATAAAACGAGCGTTTTTAGTTTTAGCGTGACAATCAATAGCCTAGAGCAGTTAGGGGATGAATGGTGGTTACCTTTATAGGGTAGTTGGCTTACATAGGGTTTCCCCCAAGTCAATGAACTTGAGTCCTACTTTCCCTGGCTGATGGTTCTGCGTTTTTAGGACGTCCCACAGTAAGATTTGGGCGTCCTTATGCGATCGATCTGGGGTGAAGTTGGACAACACTCAACAGAAAAAAAAAATAACCACACAGTAATCCGTTTTAGACCATTCTGAATCCAAATCCGCGAAAAAAACCATAGGTGTATGTTTGTGTGTGTGTGTGTATGTGTGTGTGTAACAAAATCTTGTGTACTCTGCACAGGCCTTAGTTCTCAACCGATTTTCCTGGTTCTTTTTTTGTTCGTCGCGGAAAACTATCTAGTTGTGCACTACGTCGCCGGAATTTCGAATTTTGCCTTTTAAGGGGGGGAAAGGGGGGGTTAATGCTCAAAAAACGTGCGTTTTTGGGCATAATCTTGTGTACTGTGCACAGCCCTTAGTTCTCAACCGATTTTTGTGGTTCTTTTTTTCATCGACGCGGAAAACTATCTAGTTGTGCACTACGGCGCCGGAATTTTGAATTTTGCTTTTTAAGGGGGGGAAGGGGGGGTTAATGCTTAAAAAACGTGCGTTTGCGTGCATAATCTTGTAAACTCTGCCCTGGCCTCAATTTCCAACCGATTTGTGTGTTTCTTTTTTTGTTTGACTCAAATAACTTCCGAGTTGTACATAATTTCACCCGAGTACCAAAATTCGCAAGGGGAGGGGGCATCATATTCACAAAATATCCGATTTTTCAATATTTCGGTTCCTTTACTGCTTACTGTCACCAAGCTTTGAAATTAAGGAAAAATTCTCATTATACCTCCGGATTTTCATGAATTATTCTCTGTACGACCATGGAACTAATAGTGGTGCCACCATGGTGCCAGGACACCATAAACCGCATATTTCGTGTTTTTTTTGTGTGTTTCACCTTGAATACGGATGTGAACTTCGACGGACCGCCTACTAAAACTAATAGATGGAAGTTCAATGTTACGACGTATTTCCGCTTTGGTGCCAAACTGGCACCATTGGGGTTGGTGGGGGGGGGGGGGGGTGAACTCGAATTCGCATGTTGGGTGTAGTAGATCATGGATTTTAAAATGCTCTTCAGATTCGAGGCTCCCACGCCGCTAAATGTTATGGTGGATAATGGTGAGGGGGGGGGGGGTTACTATTTCTTGCCTAAAGTAATAAACCAAATTACATCGAATGAAACAGTTGTATCGCTTACCAACTGGTTAAACTGATCTAATGCTTATCCAATGGGACGTCCCCTGGAATGCATGCATCACTAAACAATATGTTTATTGATAAGATATATAGACGAAATTATTATAAATTGGTAATGGGAAACCGTTAGGTACACATATCCAGGACCATTGCTGCTTGTCTCGCCTTGTCGCAAAGTTGTGCTCATAAACAGTGGCTTCTGTGAAGCACATTGACAATACTATGTTGAGTGATCGGCCAAGAGGCAATGGAGTGTTGCTATATCGGTACTTGAGACGTAGTTATTCGTTTTTTGTTAAGTTATTTGTTTTTTCTATGTTTTAAGATAACACTCTGATTCATTCAGGTTTTAGCGAATTTTCAAAGAAAATGAAGCTATTGCAATGGCCTCAAAATTTTTAGAATCGACTTTTTCGAAAAATTTTCACACTGAAATCCGTTTTGGAACATTCTGAAACAATCCCTGAAGTTTTTCCAAAAATCATATGTATATATATATATGTCATTCCGGACGATAACTTGAGTAATTGTTTAAATTTTTTTTTTAGTTTTTGCCAAAATGTTTGTAACAACAAACCATAGGTCAAGTTCGTTAACCAGCAATTTTGGACAATCCAAAGTGGTCCAAAATTCAAAAAAACTCCAAAAAAATGGGGTTTTCCCGTTTTTTGTGGTTTTTACATTGAAAATCATGGTAATATATGGTATATTCGGATTCAGCACAAAATTTCTGATATGAATGCATTTTTCAAAAATGAAAATTGTCCAAAATTAAGAAAAGTTTGTAGCTATATATATATATAATGAATACGCGCGTATATTGGTTGTACCCAGAAATGGAGTAGCCGTGTGGGTACTCTATGAGTTCGTAGAGACGAGTAGAACATGAATATGGACTCCTAACGTCTTCAAAGCATACCCAGCAATATTTTGCAGCGTAGTATTATTAGCGAATTTTCAAAGAAAATGAAGCTATT
This sequence comes from Apolygus lucorum, assembly GCA_009739505.2. Classification (NCBI taxonomy): domain Eukaryota; kingdom Metazoa; phylum Arthropoda; class Insecta; order Hemiptera; family Miridae; genus Apolygus; species Apolygus lucorum. Next base: position 55,871,514 of record CM019181.2, on the reverse strand, counting down.
GCAATGGCCTCAAAATTTTTAGAATCGACTTTTTCGAAAAATTTTCACACTGAAATCCGTTTTGGAACATTCTGAAACAATCCCTGAAGTTTTTCCAAAAATCATATGTATATATATATATGTCATTCCGGAAGATAACTTGAGTAATTGTTTAAATTTTTTTTTTTAGTTTTTGCCAAAATGTTTGTAACAACAAACCATAGGTCAAGTTCGTTAACCAGCAATTTTGGACAATCCAAAGTGGTCCAAAATTCAAAAAAACTCCAAAAAAATGGGGTTTTCCCGTTTTTTGTGGTTTTTACATTGAAAATCATGGTAATATATGGTATATTCGGATTCAGCACAAAATTTCTGATATGAATGCATTTTTCAAAAATGAAAATTGTCCAAAATTAAGAAAAGTTTGTAGCTATATATATATATAATGAATACGCGCGTATATTGGTTGTACCCAGAAATGGAGTAGCCGTGTGAAGAAAGAAAGAAAGAAAGAAAGAAAGAAAGAAAGAAAGAAAGAAAGAAAGAAAGAAAGAAAGAAAAAAAGAAAGAAAGAAAGAAAGAAAGAAAGAAAGAAAGAAAGAAAGAAAGAAAGAAAGAAAGAAAGAAAGAAAGAAAGAAAGAAAGAAAGAAAGAAAGAAAGAAAGAAAGAAAGAAAGAAAGAAAGAAAGAAAGAAAGAAAAAAAGAAAGAAAAAAAAAAAAAAAAGTCCTCGTTCAAATATTTTATCGACAACCGCCACCGATAGAAACGTTTAAAACCCAGTGTATTATTGAAAATTGCACGATTTTTTCGTACATATCGCGAATATAACTAAATGTTATCAAATTAATTACTTAGATGCGGTAACGCATGAAGGAGAAAAATGTGTGATAAACAAAAGGTGGCTTGTTTAGACGAGGTCGGGAACATACAATCATGAACGCGATCTGTCGCACTCATCTTTAACTACGTCCTGGAGCTTCCACAATCAGAACGCTTCTCGGGCTCCCAGATTCAGCTTTCAGCCCAGTGATTTCACGTCTTCCAGGACGTCGATTATTGGCGTAAAAGTATGTAAAAAAAACATATATACATATATATAAACCAAGAATCGAAAAAAAAACTTTCTACAACAAATTGCAACACCATTGGTCCTTTTCTTAACCACACCTTAAACTGAATGATTTCTTTGAAAATTCGCTCATTAATTCATGCTGCATGAATGGAATTTTTTCTTTACACTTTACATAAGAACGAAGGGGTCATTTAATTCAGGATTAAGGATCATTTAATTCTTCGATCTTGAATATCAATGAATAATAAATACCTAATACTAAATTCTATTTTATTTTAATTTAATAAATTGTATAAGTAGTAAATTATCGATGCATATTGTAACGTTGGCATTTAGTTTTTTCAACGTCCGCCTTATTTTTGTTGCAGGCTAGAAAATGCGGGACGATCGAAAGTGAATTGTCTTCAAGGTTGCACGACGTCTTCTCTTAATGTGAGTCAAATTTAAGAAAGTAGACATAAATTATCTCTATTTAGATGAGCTGTTCTTGATACAGGGTTTCCTTAGTCGAATGAACAAAACTTCAGCAATTTCTACCCACAACATTTGCAACAATTCTTGCTGCCTGCAACTAATTCGCAACATTTTTTTCTTCCTAGGTAGCACATTTCTTTCAAGCCGGTCAAAATGGTACTTCAAATTGTTGTTTTATAGTGTCTTCCACCTTGCGGCACAAAAATGGTCATAACTTCCTTATTTTCTATGCCAATTTAAATCTAATTACACCGTCAGAAAGAGCTTTAAATTTCCCAAATGATGAGCTTTTGACCATCTCAGAAAAATTGCACGCTATCTTATTACCAACACTGTACACTACAGTATCTCCTTATTCCTTATTTTAGGAATAAAATGCTGTACATAGTTCACTAATGGAAGCAATGATCACTGACCAATGAAAACAATGTAAGTCTAAATATCAATGATGAATCATGCTCAGTTTAGGGATAAATTTCATTGCTTGGAATAGGAACTCTCCTAACTCAGTTACCTTCGGCATGCGACTCTTTCCATACGTTGTTATTGGCAAAGCAAGGTTTTGTTGCTTGCAAAGGTCGAGCTGTGGATTAGTCTAAATGATGATACGCACTGTAATTCTTGAGACTTCAACCCTTTCTAATGGGAATGGTATTCAAAGCGATGATTCTTCCCCAGAATAACAAAAGCGGGGAGCCATGAAACGTTCGAATTCAAAAACCGGCCGTCTGCTCTTAATTGGTTCACGTCTCGGTTAAAAACCAATCGTCCCGGAAGCGCTAATATCCCCTTTTATTTTTAATCAACACGCGGGAGAGAACTGAAACAGAGAGGAGAGCGAAGGGACGATCCCTACATAATGTATCGGCATTCATTGGGTAGAGAAGGGTGCGGATTAGGTGGAACTAAAGTCGATTGATAAGGCCCGATCACGTGGAAACAACCCCCCTTAATTCGTTCCTCCTCGAAAACCCATTGAAGCTTCTCTGAAACCTAAATTCGATTAGTATACTTTTCTTTCTTCTGGAGAGCTACTGGTCTACGTGGAGACTAACTCCATGGACCTCAACTTTTATTTATTAGTTTGTTTACCATGCTTAGCTAAACGGCTGTAACGATCCTCATTTTGGTTTATTATTTTCAGTAATGAACCTTTGGAATCGACCAAGAAAAAAAATGTTAACCCCCCCCTCCTCCACCACCCAAAATTTGTTGGTTTACTTTTAAAGGTTCGTATAATCCAAGAATCGAATAAAAAATTTGCCGTCCGTCCGCCGTACGCAGCACTTAGTTCCCATGGGCCGATTTCGATGAAATTTGGTATATGGGCTCCATATGGGGTCTAGTTGTGCCCCGAAGCTTCTGGTTGAAATTGTAAGAACTCCTTAGCTCAAAAACTTTCGGTATAAAGGTTCATAAATTTAAAATAGTATTGCATTTTCAGAATCGAATGAAACCACCCGGAGCTCTTTAGGACAAACCGTTTGGTCCCTACGATAACTTAAGGGTTGGACTTATTATAAATCAGGAACACAAGTATGAATCATAGAAGAAGCCTAATCTCCGTTGAAATTTTAGCTGCCCAAAATACGATCGTTGTTTATTTCTTTGAGTTGTCTTCAGTTTTGCGTCTTTAGCAACCAGTAATGAAATTTCCTAATCAAGGCACCCACAACTCTTTATTTCTTCGATCTGAGTGTGAAACGTTCATTTCTTCCAAATAAACTTGATTGTGAAGTTGGTAGATATTGACAATGGCAAAGCCGCGTTCTTTGCAAACGAGTGATCTATGAAGAAATATTAAACCTTTATGAAATTTAAAAATCAATCAATTTTGTGTGAAGAAAATTTAATCCGACGGAATGGCATACGAGTATTATATTACCCCAACAATCACTATTAAATTCAATAATTGGTACTTTTCTAACAATCAGTTGCCCTTTTTGCTCCCAGGTTATAACATGGACGCTTTCACAGTTAACAATACTCCACACAAAACTTGGTGTAACGCCACGATTGTTCTTCAATAATTTTACCGCAGGAATTACGATTATACAGGGTGTCTACACTTTCGATGGGCATAACTTCAGGGTTCGATTCTACAAGGTATTTCCAACAAAAAATGTCTCTTAGTAATTTTCTTTTAACCCACTCAAAATTCCTTTTTTTCACTTTAAAGTTTTTCTTCGCGTATTCGACCTCACGGTACTGATATGGTCATAACTCCCTTATTTCTCCTGAAAATTCAAATCTGACTACACCGTTAGAAAGAGCGTTAAATTCCTAAGCTACCTAGTGCAAATTCAAAATATTTCAGCAATCAAATAGTTTCAAAAAATCAAGTGAAAAAGCCAACTATAAAAATTTTTCGAAACTTGACTTTCTTCGACCAAAGTTTTCCCTCTAAATCCCTGCCCATTTCGATGGGCGCTCTTCGGAGAAAACATGCTCAAATTGTCACCTTTCCAAAGGTTTATCAATTTTTCTGTTCAACATTCGAAAAGAAAGAGTAAAAGAGGTTTGAATGTCAAAAAACGTGTGTTTTACATTCAAATCCAGTGTTTTAAGCGGTTTATGGTCTCCCTCGATCTCAAGACGGCTTGGCGAGTTTGGTATCATTTTTTATGTAATTTTTTACGCTGAATCCAATGGTGATACTAACGAATGATTCTGACGGCTAGAAAGTGGATTTTTCGAAGAAAACCTTCGTTTTTCGTACATAAAATACGCATTATTCGTAGATATGGTAGTGAGCATAAAGTAACACCTTTCTACTCAATAAAAACTTCAATCAGCTAGAAATTCGGTGTTTTTATTGAGTAGAAAGGTGTTACTTTATGCTCACTACTATATCTACGAATAATGCGTATTTTATGTACGAAAAACGAAGGTTTTCTTCGAAAAATCCACTTTCTAGCGGTCAGAATCATTCGGAAGTATCACCATTGGATTCAGCGTTAAAAATTACTTAAAAAATGATACCAAACTCGTCAAGTCATCCTGAGATCGAGGGGGACCATAAACCAGCTTGAAACACTGGATTAGATTGTAAAACCCACGTTTTTTGACATTCAAACTTCTTTTACTCTTTCTTTTCGAATGTTGAACAGAAAAATTGATAAACCGTTGGAAAGCTGACAATTTGAGCATGTTTTCTCCGAAGAGCGCCCATCGAAATGGGCAGGGATTTAGAGTGAAAACGTTGGTCGAAGAAAGTCAAGTTTCAAAAAAAATTTTAAAGTTCGCTTTTTGACTTGATTTTTTGATACTATTTTATTGCTAAAAAATTTTGATTTTGCTTTAGGTAGCTTGGTAATTTAACGCTCTTTCTAACGGTGTAGTCAGATTTGAATTTTCAGGAGATTTAAGGGAGTTATGACCATATCAGTACCATAAGGTCGAAAACGCGAAGAAAAACTTTAAAGTGAAAAAAATAGAATTTTGAGTGGGTTAAAAGAAAATTGCTAGGAGACATTTTTTGTTGGAAATACCTTGTAGAATCGAACCCTGAAGTTATGCCCATCGAAAGTGTAGACACCCTGTATATGTATGATAATATACGTTTGTGGGGAGGCAAGCGTACATGGATAAATATTTTCTTCGCTGCTAAAAATGAGGTCGACTTGGTGACTTTGAAGGAGTAAACATTGCGACAATGCATACAAATAAAAAATGGTTTTATATTCAAAGACAAAGAAGAACAACCAAATGTTTAAATTAAAAATCTACGATCCCATTTCAAACAACAGAGTATTTTTCATCAGGCCTTGAAAAGAGTTGATTTAGCTTTAGATAGTGGAAAATTGAACCATTCATGCTAGTTTATAATACCTGATGCAATAAATTATAGGAATTCGACGTGGTTTCATATTTTTTATCAGCTATAAACTGCTACATTAGAGATATATCGCAACCAATAAAAGGAATACAATAGGAAGAGAATACGCTGATTGGACTTGGAGCATATATCAGATTGATGGTATAATTGTGGTGTAATTAGTGGGCCGAATATTTCAAATGTCAGCAATGCAAGCCAGAAACGAAAATTGAACCGTCCCACGAAAGCGAATGCCATTGGACGCATCGAAAAGGTTTATAGCGAAATTTAATACAGTGAATGTAAGGCGATAAGCTTCGCATGCCTCATAAAAAGCGTAATTATACCAAAGAGAACTCTCGCATTCGAATGGGAAAAAAAATTAATGCCGGGCAATTACAGTGTTTTCTCGAAAGCTAATGAAAACCTGCAATTCGATCGCAAAAGGAAAGCACGAACTGCAATTCGCCTGACCGTTGTTAGCACGCAATTCGTCGCGGAGTGCCAAGGGGGCATTAAACAGATGATGGTGGGAGAGGGGGGGAGGGGTATTAAAATGAAGTTGTTATAGTAGTCAAGGTGAGGTCAGACTTCAGTTACGGCTGTCACGGGCGCCGTAAACCCGGTTTGGAATAATTACGGCGAGTATTTCATACATACGTAATAATATGTATTACTTTTATGTGATTGAGTAAATAAGAAATGAGAAACGTGAGTTGACAGCAACCACGACAACTCAGCAGGTTGTCATCAGTTTTTGTTGGCTCAAAGTAATTACCATTCAAAATTATACCTAGTTGATAATGTACATCCTGCGCAGCCTTTATATATTTTGAAATAGCCCGTATATTTATTTCAAATAACTACTTGAAACTGGTACAGTCCTTTTGATCAATTCCTTATAGTTATCACTCGTAGATATTGAAAATACTTTTAAAATTAAGAACCAAATCCACTAATCCCTCCACTCTCTCATACTCAGATAGTCAAATGAATATTGGAGAGTTACTACGATAATCTCAAGTAAATCAGTGAAACTAACCTGGAAAATTGCCTTTCACATTTCAAATCTCTTATAATCTAAAAGACGGTGATAATAGTGTAGAGTCCGAGCAAACTTGAGCTCTACAGGGAGCAAGTTAGGCCCTAAACTATCACCTAATTAAGAAATTAAATGTTGTAGATAGGTACGCTTGTGCGATTCACAAGTCGTTCAAATTTGTAGTAAGGATTGATGATTAATCCCACCCAATAGTCCCCGCATGTGCAAACTTAACCTTCCGTCAGTCGCGCATTCCCAAACGCAAAGTAGGTCGCTGTGTTTACACCGCAGTCAATCTCGTTGCGTATTTTGCTAAAAATTTGAAAATTTGACAATCTGAGAGACAATAAATTGAATTACGCTTGCTTCAGTTAACATTTTCATTCATAAAATTTCAAAACATTGGGTAGAATATGTTAACTTGAACAAAAAATAAAACCTCGGAAAGTCTCGTCGCGCAGCTGTCCTAACACCGCTAGGTACTCAGCGCAAGCCTTATTCAACGACGCCTGAAGCAAAACTGAATAGCAACTTTTCCGTCGCTCACAGCATGGCAACTCATATGCAATCTAGGGAGTGGGATTCTAAACAAAAAAGACAGAGAGGGTTTGGGTGAATTTTCGGAAATTTGGTCAAAGGGCAAGCGTTTTCTTCCAAGTGCGGTGTAAACACCGCGGGCGCGACCGACGCAAGGTTAAATTGGCTACAACTTGGTCTGGTTTATTCTTTTAAATTGATGACAACAGATTGTGGTAATGATCCACTTTATAGTATCGACAAATCATGTATTTTTCCCCTTCATTACCAAAAATAGGGAAGCTTTGTATCCGTGCAGCAGGATAATGTAGATTTTTCTCACAATTTACAACAATTTCGGTTCCGTGTTAGTCTGTGACTGTCCCGAGCACAATTTGGTCCTAAATCATGGATCAGTTTTGGCATAATTTCAATTTATAGCCAGCAGACCAAAGCATAAATTATATGAGTGATTTTCCTAAAACACGCATATCTCGAAACCCAATGGACCGATTTCGATCCAACACAAGCACGAATACGATAAAATGTTCTTTTTTGTCGACCTTTGGCCGAAAAAACTTTCAACTTAATCTTGGAGTTAATGTTGCTCAAAAGGAGTTCTAGGTGAGAAAAAGGTACTGCCCTACTAGTCAGACATATTTTTTGAGGTCGTTTAGGGAAGCAATATATAAAATATACAACTTTTTATCATACAACTTCAGAGTGTCAAGCGTTTCCCCGAAAAAAATTCCCCGAGTTTTCCAGGATCAATATTCGTCTTTTTCCAGGGTATTAAATCATGAATAAAATAAAATATAAATACATATGATAATAATTCCTCAAAATGCAGGTTTTCAAGGACATTTTGAAATGAAAAACGCTGCAAATTATTACACAATGGTTTATTATTATTTTTTTTTTCTATATAGATCACTCGTCTGCAAAGCCACCAACCATCCAACATGAAGAAAAATATCGATCTCATTTCGGTCAGCTTTAATTTGAACGGAGATTAGGGCTCTTCTGCGATTCAAACTCGTGTTTCTGATTTATCGTACGTCCAAACTTTAAATTCTCGTAGTGAGCGAACGGTTTGTCCTACTGAGCTCCGGGTGGTCTCAAAAAATTCTAAAAATTCTATAGAATCTTAAATTGAAGGAAAAACAATACCTTTATATCACAATTTTTTGAGTTAGGGCGTTTTGAAAATTTCAAAATTGATTTTGGAACCCTTAGAAGTGACTTACATCAACCAAAAGCTTCGGGGCGCAACTAGACCCCAAATGGAGCCTACATATCAAATTTCATCAAAATCGGTCAATGCTAACTGGCAAAAGTGCCGCGTACGGCCGACGGCGTACGGCGGACGGCGGACGGACGGCCAAATTTTTATTCGATTTTTGGATTCTACGTACCTACCTTGAAACGTAAACCATCAAATTTTGAGGGGGTTTTAAAATTTTTTTTTCGGTCGATTCCAAAGGTTCATTATTGAAAATAATAAACCAAAAGCACAAGAAAACTTCTAGCAAGTGAGTGTGGCACATAGCTTCCTCGTATCATTAACCCGATTGTATAGATGATCCAATGCATTCAAGCTCATCTCACAACTGCAATCGCTAAGTACCTTCCACTACTCTCATAGGGGAACATTGATGTACACGTCAACCCACACAATTCCTGAAAATTTCATCAAATTCGGATGAAAAATGTAGAGATTGTGGATTTTACATTTGCGCATGCGCAAAGGCTACTGTCAATTCAGGGGCGAAGATTTTCATCTACACGCCAATCAGCATAATCCCTGAAATTTTGATGTATGGCATTTCCAAGTCCTTTCCCAAACCAAATGAATCCTTTCCCAAACTAAATTAATCTTTTTCCAAACCAAATTAAACTTTTTTCAAACCAAATGAATCGTTTTCCAGTTCTGGAAAAACGCGAGAAGTGTTTAGCTGTAGAATGAGAAGAATTTCGATTCTTCTGTCCGATATCTTCGGAGGCTCCCAAAGATCAGGCTAATGAGTATTCCTTCCTAATGCCTTCTTTCCAATCTTCGCTACCTACTGCTTTTTCCTTGAAAATTTACACGAGTTTTAATTGAATTTCCAAGATGATGCTCCGATACACCTACTTACTTGGTGAGATTAGGTACTTTACGAAAATATATTGTTATGTAGGCTGTCAGTCCAGGGGCGATGATTTTCGTATCGAACCATCTACACCCCAATCCGCATAATCTCTTAAAATATCTTCGAAGGAATTTCTTCTGATGGAAAATGATGAAGTTTTATAAGAAGTTAATAACATCGTATAGTTATACCCAAGGAAACCACGGAACCAACATTGTTTAGGGAGGCCTAAAACGTGAAACGCGAGGGAAAATTTTGATTTTGGAAGACATTTTTTTTTTTTCAACCTTGGAACGTGAAAATTAAGCTTTCGCAACCTTGGCATACTCGGAAAAAACTCTCATGAAAATCGATAAGGTAACGGGTAACGATAAGGTAACGGTAATAAATGAGGTGCGGGTTAGCATTCATTAGCATTCATTAGGTGTGCCCTTATGAACACTTTTAGGTAATTTTCGAGAGAAAATTTAAGCAATTACAAGGTCACTATAAACTGCAATAGCAAAAATGTAATAGAAATCTATAGATGGAATATCGTCGCTTAAGTTCTAACATTGTGCATCTCAATTTTTATCGAAAATGACTTATGTACATGATCGGAAACGAATTTTCGCGCCCGATACCATGGAAACATTAGTTTTGGTGTTTGGCCAATAGGATCGCCGCAAAAAATTATTTTGTCAACATTGGCTATCTCTAAACGTCAGGACAACATTGTTCTTCTCAGCTGTTCCCATATGCAACATGGAGTCTCCACCCAGAGTGGCCTACAGCAAAGCAATAATGAAAGATTCATTACCTACCTACTAGAAAAATTTCAATATCCCTGTAAGTCTTCCTAATGTGACACTAGGTGATCTTGGTTCTTGACTTGAGGTTATGCCTTGGGAAAACTAAGAACGTGATTTATTTGTAGTTCACAATCTCACAAAAAATGAAATCTTGAAATTTCCTTACTTTCTTGTGAATATAAAGTTGCATTAAAATTGTGACTTCTCCATAATACCTATTTCATTTTGCTACCATTCTACCAAGGTAGCAGAATCATTGTTTTCACTTTTAAATTTTAAAAAAAGTTCTCCAAAATCAGAATTTCCACTCGCGTTTTACGTTTTAGACCTTTTTGGACAATTTTGTCTCCGTGTCTGTCTGTCATAAAACTAAACGAAGTTATTGTCCGATTTCGATGAAATTTTCAGGGATTGTGCGGATTGGGGTGCAGATAGTCCCCTAGAAAATCATCGCGTTGATAGTAGCCGCTACGATATTCCTTGTCACAGCCTTAACTTCTACATTTTCTACCCTATTTTGATAACATTTTCAGGGATTGTGCGGGTTGGCGTGCAGATGGTCCCCTATGAGGGTAGTGCAAGGTGATTGATGATTTGAGTGATTGATGTTTTGAGATTGGCTACAATGTATCATAAATACAAGCGGGTTATGGATACAATTAATCTTTATGCCACACCTCTTGGTAGAAATTTTTTAATATCACAACTTCAGAATATTGCAATGATTTCTCACTTTTTTAATTATCGTATATTCGTACTTTCACTTGGAGAAGGATACATTTCATGGTGTAGTCACCTATATCACAGCCAGGCATCTAAAAAGCATTGCCATTTCACCACGAAACAATAGAGAAAATGTGGAACATCATAGCACAAGTGAAAGGAAAAATTTCAACAGCATGACATCTACGAGATTTGTTGACTTAATATTTACAGTACTATTGAATGCAATTCAAGTTAGTACATTGTAAACAAAGATAGACCGATGAATAAAAAATTATAAAAACTAAATGTTTCCGATCAAATCGGTTTTTTGCTCTCCTGAAAAGTAGGCGTAAGTTAGATGTGCCATGATGTATCATGATGTATATTATGTTTAAAAAAAGTCTGAAAGTTCCTGAAAAGGAGAAGGAAAGACTGAAAGTTCCTAAGATGTCAAAAACTATTTTTTGTTTCCTCTCAAGCTGACATTTTTTCCTTTTTTACCAACAATTTTACTTTTTTAAACTTTTGTGTAACAAGTGATAATACTTCAAATTTTTGATAAAGAGAAAAGGAAATAATCTTTATTGAGATTGCCCATCCAATAAGAATAAGTGCTGTGAGTCTTCTTCATATTGAAAGATTTTAATTTCCTAAAGTTTGAATTTTGTTTTGCAATGAAACAGTGCATTGTAGCAACTATTTTCAATTAACAAAAATTTCATTTTATATTGCAAAATTTCTATCAAACGGCCCTTTTTAGTGACATTCTGACACTTTACTTCAGCATTTTAAATACCTTGCGAGAATTTTAATCCTAGAATTAAACAAAAATTAAATCCAATACCTAGTCAACATTGTGCATCTCAGGAAAAAAATTACAGCAACCTTGTGCATATCAACGAAATTTTGTTAATTCCATTGTTCGGGATTTTCAACTAATTAAGACGAACGTAGCTCCGGAGATTTAGGTTGAACAGCTTCCAGAAGTATTACAATGGTTAAGGATTAAGAGGAAATCAGTTTTTTGCTCGTCCTGTAAAATGATAAAAGTTGAGATGCACAATGTTAGAACTTAGACGACGATATTATAGTTGAGAAAATTGTGTACATTTGGAACATCTATAATAGAAAAATACTACTAAAACCGTGCTTAAACTTTTCTCTCCCAGACTGCCGGAATTTCCCACAAAACTGTTGGGCACTCACGCTTTTTCCAGGTGTTTTCGGAAGAAAAATGAAATTCCCTGAGTTTTCCAGTAGAGTAAAATTCCCTGAGTATTCCAGGCCACTGGACACCCTGATACTTGAGTACTAGGTGTCAAATTCGAACTTTTGAAAATCTCATTATTCAGTTGTATTTACCATCCAACCGTTACTTCATTACTTAGGTATCTTTGAGTAAAGACGAAATTAATTTCGTGAATAAGTATTTTAATGACTTGAAAGAAAGGGTTGGAGAGAATCGGGAGGGTCTACGATATATAATACGATGGTTGGTTAATCCATTATTAAAAGGTAGCCAACTCTAATCATGACATACAACTAGTATTTTCTGGATTTTGGGGGTCTCTTGCTACCATTAACCGGTGGGGTCGACTTAACCCTCTCGCTATTCGTATAATAGTCGAACTGAAGGGGAGACAATGATAGTCATAATTCGCTCTTTAAGGGAGCTAAAATGCCCCAGCAACGTCATTAGCTGACTAACATCAAGGAGAGGTGCCCCAACAGGGTGAGATGCGACGTCCCGAGGGAAATACCGCGTCTTATGGGGAATAAATCCCCATTTGTAGTTGATGGTGGGGGCTCACATCTCCCCCTAACAGCGGGCGCCCTCTCGGAATGCTCTCAAAATGAAAAGTTCTCTCATCCTTGACTGACAGGAGACATGGAAACACACTATCCCTGGTCGGAACCCGAGGAAATGGGTATGGCAATAGGGTTGAGTCCTGTATACCCCCCAAAATCCGACCTTTCTGCCCCCACGAACCCTGTCGGTTCCTGTGTAATTTGTAAGGGTGCCCTTCCCATCCAGCTCATAACCCCAACCCCAAACCGATCCCCATGTTTCACTGTCTTCCTTGTCTTTTTAACATGAAAGAAAATAGAATTGCATCGCTCCCACTTCTTTTTAGTCATCCTGAAATTCGATCTTCAGACATCCCCTTCTTAGTTTGTCAGAAAGGGTTGCTTCCCCACCTCTCCCTCTGGCGAAATTATGTTCTTGATGTGAGTCATGAATGTGGATTGATAGGAACGGTGACATTATACAGTTCTTCAAAACCATCCAACTCCCCAATCTTCGAGTCATTGACAGACGAGTCGGCTACTCATGTCGATTCTTTTTGGAAATGTCTAGGGAACGATTTGTCTTTGTGACTAGACATTATCCAATTAGGAATCTCGAAAAACCAATGGTAAGTAAGCTATGGTTAGTCAAACCTGATCAAGATTGATAATATTCAAATTAAGATGCCAACACTTAACAACTTTTATACAAAAAACCTTATTTTTTGAACATTGAAACAGGAATAACGAAAATCCATCGAGTAATGTGCCTACTGTACCTACCTATCTTAGGTATTTGAGACGGGCTGAGAGATCTGGAGAATGGCTATAGCTTCCTACATCTTGACCGGCGAAGCTCTTGATCTTGGTTGGACGTCAAAGGGATCACAGGCACCACTCGAGTATGCAGTTCAGCTTTGTTCTGTTATCCACGCACTGCCACCTCTGATATCCTTTGGTTCACTTGGTCTTGAGATTGGACAAGTTAGGGTTAGTAGTTACAACTATTTGCAATATAGTTCGTAGATTGCTAAAATTTGAGAGGTTCTATCCGGTTTGGAATACTGCGAAAATCACCAATAATTTTGAGGCCAATCTCAAACTATTATCTCCATTAGATCTAAATCTTGATCTTCTAACTCCTGCTCTTCTAAGGCTGCAGTAGGGTAAATTCATTGAATGAATATACTGCATCCGCCAGAAGAACTATTCAATTCTAAAGAGACGGAAACGCCTTTTAGCGAATTTTCAAAGAAAATGAAGCTATTGCAATGACCTTAACATTTTTAGGATGGAAAATTCACGTGTTGGTTCTCTATGAGTTTGGAGTGACGAAGAGAGTTCTTTTACGTTTTTTTCCAAGTTTTACTCAAGGGATTGATTGTATAAACTTAACAATTCGTGATATGTGCCACACTCACAAGGCCGACAACTCCATCCAACAGCGAATGTTTCGATTTTCTACGAAAATTCGGCTCTTATGAAAGGGCTCGAAAAGATATATCACAAAAATGCACAGCTACTTTGTGACTTCATCGGTTATTGCTGAAGGTTTCATAAGGACTTGAATCCCCGAAGGCACTCTCCAACCATAATCAGCCGGATGCTATTAAATCTGCGTCTACCTGCGAATACCGTTCGTAAGGTACGGTATGTCCTTGTCATTGTGCTTGTTAGGGCAATAGTGGCTTGTCTGAGATGAATTTTCACCTATCATATTACCACATCCAACAATTTCTCCAATGGTCCGTCCGGCGTGATATACCATAATATGTATATTATACATAAAAAACGTTTGCATTTCTTCCATAAGAGCCTATGCAGCTATTACACCTATCTAACTATCGACGTGTAAAAGAATTTATTCACAGCTAACAACAATACTAATAAACCCACAACCTGCTGGGTTCAGTTCTAGCATTGCCTTTCTGAGGCCGTACTAGGGTGGGGATTACATCCTGGCTCTCAAATCCGGCAAAGTACATAATCGTCCTAGGACAGTAGGTACCTACACTACCAACTACCACTACCATGTTACTCTCACACTCCCTACACTCCAAGTGTTCACGTAACTGCTATCGACTCCCAGTCGAAACAGCGTGCATTCGATCAAACACGTAAAATGCCCGTGAAATGGCTATAATTGAGTCTCACTGACGCCCTTCGTGAATGGAAACGAAATTACCAAACCCAACTAAAACCGACCCTTCGCGACTAAACTACCCCAAATAGCAGATGCGTGCGAGGGAACAGGAACAAACATGTTGTTACATCGATGGGAGGCGCCAACGACCTTGCAGGCCTTTTTTGACAGTTGGATCTTTATATAAAGTCCCTTGGGGGATGGATTTTTTTACTACTGTAATAACAGGGTGGGGGTGAGATTTCGTGCTGAAGGGGGTCGCAGTTCGTGAGCTGAACAGCTGGTTTGTCTCGTACGATGGATCCCTAATTGATTCTATTCGGATGGGGGTTACTTTCGAAGACATTGTAATCTTTAAGTAAAGTATTGAAGGACCAGCAAATTGTTAGGGGTAGAAACATTCAGCAATAAACAGACTTAGACATGACGCACGTGTATTATGTACTAACACTCCAACAGGCTCAAAAACCGTTCATCCTAAGAATTATCGATGACGTTCAGAAATGTCAATTGTATTTCGGTGGGTCGGAAATTCAGGTTTTTGACCTCAAATTTGGATTCAGCACCCTTGAAAACCTATTTACTACAACTTTAAGCCCAATGATACTATAACATGTGGTAGAAAAATTAATTAAAGAGATCACACGTTTGAAAAAGGCGGGCCGCTATAAATGCACACACACTAGGCAAGGACTACGCCGCGCTCGTGTGTGAGTAGTATTTTGTAGTATCCAAGAGGTCCTCCAAGGGTTTTTGTGCATGGATACTTTTTTCAAAGACAGTTGTCTAGCTACGTCACGATTGGCTAGCTACGTCACACCATTCAAATCTTCAACTTTCCTTAGCTTCTCTGATTTTTTAAAAACATTTTCTCGACGAACAGACCCGATTACCGTTATTCCTGAGCCATACTCTTTTGGAAAAAAAAATAAAAAAAATTGACTGAAATACCCCGTTATAAACAAGTACCTAAATCCTCCGAGAAACAAATATCCAGTGTGAACAAAAGTACCAGTAGGTACCCACATTGCTTCATTGCAATCGAAGTCATTCATGAGCTGACATTTAGAAATAATTCTAAAATTATATTTTCATTCCTCAAACAAATTACATAATTATATCTTCACAAACAAGAAGATTACTGTAGATGATGAGATCATCAATTAGGTTTTGACCTTAGATACCTCCAAATTGATCAGTAACACTCAAAACTATTAAGGCTTTCCGGTGAAGAGAATGACCTAGTAAAAACCCTATAATATAGGTAATGGACAAACTTCAATGCGACTTCTGAACATGAGTAGCCAATATTTTACCAAAACAAGACGAGATTTCAAAAGTTTAGGTATTCACTCAATAAGCTATAACAACACAAATTTGAGTATTTTATGGGTAGTTAGAGTCATTTCTACGTTCCAGGAAGAAAGGGGAGTGGTGCATTTTTCAATTTTATTAAAAGTGAGTTGGTATTAACAGTTTTAAAGGTCTTCCAACACACTGAGAACCCATTCGGAAGTCTTTTGTCAAAAACAAAAATTCATAAAAGAAGATTTATTTTAAACTGCATGTAAAATATAGCGGTACAATAGATTTTTCAGTTAAGTAATTCAATACAAATCGCACATCCGGAGTAAGACTGGTATAAGTCAAAAAACCCAACTGATGGGAAATCGCATTTAAAGATTTTCGACTTCTTTGTTGTTCTATAACAGTCATCCGAACGAATTTTTTTAATATCTCAAGGGTCTACGGCACTCATATACTATTTAACTATCATGTGCTATACCAAAATTGCTTCGTTACCTCTTCATTTGCGACCAGCATGCTTAAATTGATCAAATTCCTATGATGTACCACTATTACCCCAAGAAATAGTGGAACATCTCAAAATAAACCAGAGTTGTCATTCTAAAAGTGGAACCAATACATGACTTTTCAGATCAAAAGTGGTACATCTCATATTATACCAACGTTACAACATGCAGACCAAAGAGAAATTCCATTTTGTTTTGGAGAAATACTGGTGCATCTCAAAATAAACCAGTATTGCAAATTTAAAACTAGATCAACCACTCTAATTATTGTTGGATCAAAAGCGGTACATCTGATATATACCAGTATTACACATACCTTGAGTTCATCACACTTCGGCGTCTGGCGCATAACTGAAGTGATCCAGTCTTGCTCCGACGCCATGGTAGAAGAATGGCTCAGAACCATACTGGTTTATCTGCTCTCTAGCGGCCAGTAACTAAGTTATCGTTAAACCCGTTCTACCCCCGTGTAGAGCTCGACGAGAGCTATCTGGTGGAATATATAACTCAAAACCGCCAATTTCGGACTTATACCAGTCTTACTCCGGATGTGCGAAATGTCCAATCCATTCCTTTCTGAACCACATAAATTTCAGATAGGGATGAGACATCGAACGGAAAACGTCGATGTTAATGTCGATATTGCTTAGGAACATCGATATTAATGAATCATCAATTGAAAACGTGTTGCTCTCATTCCCGTCATCACAATAAATTTTATCCATGGATTGTATGGGTGATATCCGTGAGACTCAATTTAACCTATCTTAGGTTATCAAACCTAACCTTCTCAGCTTACCCTATCAGCTGGTCGTGAAAGGGCGCCATTTTGACTCGCTGTCAGCAAGGTCATTATGTTTACATACCACATAGGTCCTGTTTCTTGGTATGCAAACAGAATGATAGTGGTATATTCATTATTTTCTCCTTTCTATTCTTTTATAGCAATTATGTAATCGTAAGTAGCGATCAGATTGCAAATAGCTGATACAGACACTGAGGGGTCTTGACACAAAGAACAGGGACATGACAGGTGTCAACTGTCATGCTGACAAGCAAACCAGGCTGACACAAACATTAGTGTCAATAATTGACATTTTAATCATTAAAAACTCTCGAAATAAGTTTTTCAGAATGAAAATTTGAATATTTATTTGCCACATTGAACAAACGTATTACTACTTGGATACCTATTTACATGGAGAACTGGAGACAAGTGCCTATTTACATCCTTTTCTGACCCTACATTGTGATATGAAACCTTCCTACCTTTTGATCGTATTCACCTTTAGAAAGTACCTAGTGAACACCAGAAACCTAGATTTTCCAGCGTTCTTAGTGCATTTTTTTGGGTCTCAAACATAACAACAACCGATTTTGCTGTGGCTCTCTGTCTCCTTGATCATTGTTTGTCCAACAACATATCTCTGGATAGTTTAGAGGAGGTGTTTTGTTTCTATCTATCACGGATGTACAGACTTTCACAAAAAAGGAAGTACAAATCAAACCTACTACGATAGATATAGTGATATACGAACTTACAGACAACTAACTGCTAAAGACGGTATTTTTCAAAGGTAAATTTTATAAATGTTGTACCTACGAACTTCTTTTCTTGAAACCTGATATTCTGTTTATTGTAGATCTGTAGTTAGGTGTGTTGATAGATAATAGATACCTACTCACATAGAGAACCAGAGACAAGTGCCTATTTACATCCCAATCTGACCTTAGATTGCAATATAAAACGTTCCTACCTACTGATGGTTGAGCGTATTCGCCTTTAGAAAGTACCTAGTGAACACCACAAACCTAGATTTTCCAGAGTTCTCAATGCATTTTTTTGGGTCTCATATAAGTAATAACTACCGATTATTCAGTAGCTACCTATCTACTGGTTCATTAGTTGTCCAACAACATATCTCTAGATAGTTTAGAGCAAGTGTTTTGTTTCTAACTACCACGCACATACAGACTTTCACAAACAGGGAAGTAGTACAGATCAATCCTACTATGATTGATACACGAACTCATAGACGCAACAACTAAATGCAGATATCCATAATGAACCAAATCCCTACCATTATTAGAAAAGAAGGTATTTTTCAAAGGTGAACTTCATAACTATTGTAACTTCTTTCCTTGAGACCCTAAATGGTACTTACTTACGTGAGCTGACTCCCATCGTCTGTTTATTGTAGATCTGAAGTTAGGTGTGTTGATATAATGGAATAATGTACAACATTCAATGAAAAACACGCAATTTATTCAGAAATTTCATTGTACATTGAAACAATATACAATTCGCACAGAATTAACGATAGGCAGTACCTACACCATGAACTTGATGTGAAGATTACAGAATTTTCGTGATGAGCAGTTGGTTTCGAGAGGTGAACAACATGATATTTCCCGGGGAAACAAACAAATACCTAACTGATGAAAAAGAAAACGTGTACAAATAATAATAAGATAGGTAATTTGAAGCTGGTTATAAAAGTGTCAGTTCATCGAAAATCATGGTTGTCAGAAGGCTGGGAAGCAGCGACGTCAAAAGGCTGATATTCTTCTTTTTCCGGAAAGTTTCTTGTCTTTGCACACTGTTTCTAATCACTTTAGGCAAACCAAAAAATGAAATACCGCATCCGGGACGAGAAGAGCAACTAATAACCGCACAGATTGGCATAATGAAAAAACCTATGCAATATTCTATACAATCTTTGTTTACAACAGAGTCGACATGGCCGCCTTTCAGGGAGATTATTCTTATTCTTCTTCTTCTTCTCCTTCTTCTTCCAACATCCATTCTGTGTGACGTCACACGGATAAAACGAATAGGGAGTTAGCAAAATAAAGACGAAATTTGAAAACAGGCCAATAACAAGAGGCTCGCCAATTCAATAATCGCTACCTAGAAACCTCAATTTTGGAGATTTAAACGCTTGCATACGAGTCTGCAACACATTGGGACATTGTTTACTACACCCATTAATAACATTAATAAATATTTAATGACGACATAAGTACCAAGAACAAGTACAAAAGAAATGCGTGATAAAGCGAGAGCTTTCGAACGACTTGGTCAACGAATTTTCTGAGATGAAAAACGACGAAGAACCATTCCTCGAGCAACGACCCGGTTGTAAGCGGAAATCTTAGGGGTATCAAAGGGTTAACGCTTTTTTCGTTTATGTGCCAAAGTGAAGACATAAAATGTCAAAACAGGATATTCTAAAGGCAATGAAATTGGAGTTTGGATTACGTATTTAATAAAATGGGCATATACTCGTACCTACCATCAACTTCCACAGGTGTTTACACTATCTAACATCGCTCTCTACCACTTATATTCATTTCAAAATGTTTAGTTAGAAGCTGAAAATATTGAATGGTTGTAGATATGAACGGACTCAATTTCAATCAAGGAAAAGAATCGGTTGGCCCCAAAACCTTGGATTTCCAGAACATTGTTAGCTCATAATCATCTCTACATTTATTGAAGGCGGCAAACATCAAAGAAATGATTTTCGTTTCTTTCCCTGTAATATTCCCTTAACTTCCATGATCTCATTATCTAATATAGTTGGGCTCTCAAAACGTGAGTATGCAGCAAAAAATCGTTGAATACATTCTTAGAAGTAAAAGGTGATAGCGTGTGGCGGCATCAGTCAAAGGGAGTCCCTTTTACGGATTAATTAAATCGACCGCAGATTCCTAGACTGTCTGGAAAGAGAGGAAAAAAAGTCAAAAGAAGACGAGCTACATGTGAGGAAGGAGATTATTGTTTCAGTGTCAATAAGAGGAAGACCTCTGAGATCGTTATTATCTTTGTGTCAGTGGCATCTGCCAGACATTGGGTGGAAATGAGCACCCTTCATCCAATATGGTCGGCATATCATCCGCACACGAAAAAGTGAAGGGTTCTAGAAACCTCGGTTGGCAAGACGCGAAAAGAGGAAAAAAGGCGCCGAGTGGGTGTGGCACATAGTTTCCTCGCATCCGTAACTAGATTGTATTGACGACTCGATGCATAGTGGATAATCAACATTTCAATTTCCAAGTAGATGATCAGATGAAATTTGTGAGGGAGTGGGAATCTAAACCACACAATCCCTGAATATAGATTTCAATGATTTCGCGAATTTAATTTCAATCAGGATTCGAAGGGATTCACTCGAGTTTCGACTAAATAGAGATTTAAAACTAAGTTAAACAAACATCGGGTTAAAAACGCCGGATTTTTAAATGCGGACCAATTAATCGCCATTGGAAACTAAATCGATATTGTAGCGAAATAGATTTCGCTCTGGAAACTGAATCTTTTATGACCTGTCAAACCTTTTTTGGGGTATCTTTCGACTTTTCCGATGATTTTTTTTTTTTTTTTTTCGCTCAAATTTTACATGTGACATGCTCCTGCTCATTAACATTGTGGGGGAGCTCCGAACTGCCGTTCAAATTAGATAAAAACTGAGCTGTTAGATTTCTTGCACTTTTTGAGCAAACACAAGGAAGTTTTCCTAAGACGATTCCTGATAGAATCTACTGCAAAATGAAGGGAAATGGTCGAATTGTGGCCTAATAAATTCGTTTTGTTACGCCCTACGTACGTTCGGTAAGTTATGATAGCCATAAGGAACCCACTTATGGAATCATGGAACAACATGTTCTCCCCAGGCGACATATTGATGTTATTTATAATATATGTTAT
The DNA here is from genome assembly GCA_009739505.2 of Apolygus lucorum. Lineage (NCBI taxonomy): Eukaryota > Metazoa > Arthropoda > Insecta > Hemiptera > Miridae > Apolygus > Apolygus lucorum. Next base: position 55,850,528 of record CM019181.2, on the reverse strand, counting down.
TATGGTGCATTGTGGGCTGGATTGGAGCTTTGTAACTTGGACCAACCTAGTTATCTGTGTGTAGTATCTGTTACGTTGCCTCTGTTACCTACTCTGTGACATATTCTCCAGAGCTCTTAGAATGGAAGAGCGCCCGAGGCATCAACTTCTGACAACATGGTGTACAAGTAGGAAATAATGGAGTAATAATGACTGCTGGAGCTCTGTAGTAAGTATACCTACCGCCTAGGCTTTATCGATTATATTCGCCTTCAGCCATGATTTTCTATCAAACGTCCAATAAAATCAAAAAATACTTCGTTATATTACAGTAAGTAGTGTATCAGAAACATACGAGGTGAAAGCCTTTTGAGCTGCCAGAGCGTTTAGACGTCTCGAGGCCCTTGTAAGGTGAGATGGCTGTAGACACACAGGCAGCCTGTAAATAAAAAAGAGTCACTTATGTTTGGATAAGAGAGTGCTTCTTACCTTACCAGAACAAACGAAAAACCCCACCAGATCGAGTTCGCGTCGTGTAGCCGTTCAAACGTCTCCTCATCCTCTACTTTTATGAAGTATTGATGTTTCCCACGGAGGGCCTCTGAAGGGTCTCGCCAGACTCCTCGATTCAAATGGGATTCCAATTACACCTTCTATGCCCGGAGAGAGAGGATTTTACCCTGCAGATATATGAGCTTCGGATCGTCTCATTCTTCTCGCACTGAAACCTGATCGCTGTTTGATTACTTCGACCGAAAATAAATCGTTTTTACGATCATTGTAGTTTGACGTGAAGGGAAGTTAATGACAAAGGTTTGTACTTTCGCGTAATTTTTGGAAAACATTATAAAAAAATATTACAATAATTCATGCAAAAATAATAGACATTCTGCAAAACACCTATCATTTTCATAATTTTTGCATAAAACATTGTTTGAAAATAAATTGTTTATGGCGGTGGTTGGATTTGATGGCTAGTTGGTGAATAGATGAACAAACATCATTGCTGATGGGTTAGTCAGAGCAATACAAGTCCATCATAATTGGTGATAAACTTTCAATCAATGAAAAGACAACAAAGCACAGGATTGTAGATGTCTACCAATAACTCCTAGCAATATTTTGAACGACTTCTTTCAAACAATTTTGACCAGTTCAACTAAATGTGTCACCATCATGTGCGTGGGATACTTTTGGTTTATTATTTTCAATAATGAACCTTTGAAATTGACCAAGAAAACACAATTTTACTCCCCCCCCCCCCTTCAAAATTTGTTGGTTTACTATTCAACGTACGTAGAATCCGAAAATCGAATAAAAATTTTGCCGTCCGTCCGCCGTATGCAGAAATTGTGCAAACGCTCTAGCTCAAAAACTTCTTATATAAAGGTATTGATTTTTTCATAAATTTGAAGTAGTAATGAATTTTTAGAATCGAATGAGACCACCCAGAGCTCTGTAGGACAAACTGTTCGCTTCCTACGAGAACTTGAGAGACGAACTTACGATAAATCGGAAACACGAGTGTGAATAGCAAAAGAGGCCTCCAAAGAGGCCAGCAAAGAGGATCTCCGTTCAAATTTTAGCAGACCAAAATTATTTTCTTTGAGTTGCCCTCAGTTTTACGTCCTTGGCAACCAGTAGGTATTCAAATTTCCCAATGAAAGCACTCACAAATCTTTATTGTTTTGAACTGAGTGTGATGGTAGGTGGTAGTGACAATGGCAAAGCCGTGTTCTTTGCAGACGTGTGATGTATATAGAAATAATAAACCTTTTTGTAGTAATTTGTAGCGTTTTCGGGTGACAGTTTTGAGCCATCGTGGCCGCCTTGAAATGGACTACTGCGATTACAAACCAAAACTCCCTGAAAAAATTGAAATTTTGCAGGGCGCCTATTCAAGAGTGCTGAATCTGAATTACTAATCGTGTTCCTCCTTGCTTTAGCTGGGTGTGCTAAATTTGCATCTGGTGACTTCAAGAAGCTGAAAATTCGCAGGGCGCTCATTTAGGACAGCCTAATCTGGATATCAAACGTTCATAAAGAACATTAAACAAGCTCCGTTTTTAGTTTATTATTCTCATTAATGAACATTTAAAAAATCAAAATCATTATTTTGAGTAGCGGATAATACCTACAATATATATAGTTATATTATTTTTATTATATTTTCCTAATTCGGTTAATTAATTCATGGGAATATTTGCCACCTCTACTCCTTCATCATAGACTTGAAATGATTCTTTGATTTCTGGCCTTTCTGAACCCGATAGTTTTGTTTCATACCCCCCCCCCCCCCCTCTCTCCATTTAACCCCATTCTCCTCTTTACGGGTAAATATTGTGAGTGTGCTAGCCTTGGAGGGGCGACATTGTGAGGGTGTCCCCAACAACTGATGAAAGGATCTTTTTCCAGAACAAAAACCTCCTTTGCCCGCCGCATACGGGAGCACCAGATCCCTTTTGTGATAACGTCAATACAAACGCAACCCCCTTCATATTCACGTCAGAACCAGGAGATGGAGGTGTGAAATGTTGTCCCCCCTCTCTTAGAGCAGCCCCACAATTTCTTCCTTGTGCACCAATAGCCAGGTAAGTAGAATGGAGGTGCCAACCCTTCCTTTGTCCTTCAAGTGCCAACTCGACTTTTTTATAAATACGTTTCTTTCTGTGGGTTCGTCTCGAGTGACGGTGTACACTCATACCTGTACACACCTATCAATCATTCGTTCACCCCTCTTCTTCATAATACCTGCATTATTGTACGAAAGTCACATTGCATTATCGCCTCTCGTAACGATTCCTAATTTGTACTGCCATATCTACTGCGTGGCAGGGGCATCTGCAAGAGGGTTCTGAGGATCAGTGTTCACCGTGCTTTTTCTTTTCAAGTGTAAACTATCCCCGAGCCGTTGGAACCGGATACGTACAAATAATATTTATGACCCTGATGCACAATATTGTGACTATAAAAAACGTCGATCGGTAGAAAGAGTCGTTCTTTCTTGTCACATAATGGTGATTCCTGCACGTCGTTGACTGCAAAAATACTTATTAATAAATACGTATTAATAAATACTTATTAATAAAAGACGTATTAATAAATACGTCTAAAAAATTAATAAATCCTAAAATCGTCTTAAATTAATAAATTCCACATCTCTCTGGCATGGATATTTTATACGTATGAACTATCCATGCTTCCAGTGCTGTCCCTTGTGCGTTCGTACAACACCGAATCTCGGACAGTCCAGGGCGACTCTGTGACGTCACGAGTCTTGGATTGCTCCAGTCTTGGACCGTCCAGGACTGCCTGACCGAACGATCCCAGTATTTTTCGCAACAAACTTCAAACTGTCGTATTTACAGAGTATCATCTCTCAATAGTCGAATTCTCGACACTTGTCAACAGGTTATCGTGTCACACTGTCACGTCAGACTCATTTCCATAACACGTAAAGTGCGAGGTGTGTTAGGTACTGCAATGCGCCGGATGATGAGATTGCCGAAGAAACTCCCCCACCTCAGTAGGGAGATATTTAGAGGAATAAGAGGGAAGACGTTATTGGGTTGATCATCATCAAGGCGCCAGACCTTGAAAGAGGGTCCCTTCACGAGGAAGGGAGAGTTCTGGGAGGTGTGGTGGAAGGAGGCCTCGTCTCCCTGATGAGGCGATATCAAAGGCCTTCATTGCCAGGTACCTCAACCTGTGTAATGCGGGTCTCGGGAGCGGCGCAACGCACGGAATTAAATGCTCCCTCCCCGCATCCGCTCAGTCTCATACACAATGCAAGTAATGCGGTAAACGAGACCTCCCCTTATTCCTTGTAAAGGCAACTTTTCGCCTCTGCTCCTTAATTAAAAACCCACATCATTGTGAAAGCTTGTAATTTATCTCTCAGAGCAAGTCTTTTCCTTACTATTACAGTAATGGGTTTTGACAAGAAAACATATTGAGCTATTTTTTCCTCTTTACCAGTAGCATCTGTTGTACATGACGATTGTCCCTCCAGGCTTTCGTGTTCGTAATTAAATCGTCATATTAGGCACCCCACTAATTCGTCCGTTCTCATTGATAATAATTTTCGGAACTTTACCGAATGCAAAAGAGAAAACAATAACCCAGTTATGTGAAGTAAAGAATGATTTTTTTTCCACTTTTCAAGCCTTTTTGGTTTATTATTTTCAATAATGAACCTTTGGAATCGACCAAGAAAAAAAAATTGTTCACCCTCAAAATTTGATGGTTTACGTTTCAAGGTACGTAGAATCCAAAAATCGAATAAAAATTTGGCCGGCCGTACGCCGTACGCGGCACTTTCCCCACTTAGCATTGATTGATTTTTATGAAATTTGGTATGTAGGCTCCATTTAGGGTCTAGTTGTGCCCGAAGATTTTGGTTGATGTAGGTCACTTCTAAGGGTTCAAAAATGAATTTTGAATATTTGAAAACGCCCTAACTCAAAAAATTTTGATACAAAGGTATTGTTTTTCCACCAATTTAAGATAGTATAGAATTTTTAAAAAATTGTGAGACCACGCGGAGCCCTGTAGGACAAACCGTTTGCTCCCTACGAGAATTTGAAGGTTAGACGTCCGATAAATCAGAAACACGAGTGTGAATCGAAAAAGAGGACTAATCACCGTTGAAATTATAGCTGACCCAAATGCGATCAATGTTTTTCTTCATGTTGGATGGTTGGTGGGTTTGCATAAAAATAATAAACCATTATGTAATAATTTGCAGCGTTTTTTCACCGTCCTTACCACCTATTTATTTTACGCAATTTTACTAAAGCTGATGAGGCTAATTAAAAAAAATTTTAAATGGTGATAAGCGATTATGATTGTCATACTCAGCGTAAATTTCCTGTTAGCGGGTTTGTCTTAAACTCGGTTAATTATTGTTACTCAAAATTAGAAAAAAATTAAACGTAATTGTTTAATTTTGCTATTTTATTGCAAGTAACAGTTTTCAAATATTATTCCATCTTGTTCCAACAAGAGAAGCAAAGGGGTGTGAGCATGGGTCGGAAAAACTGTTCATTGATATTGCTTCCGATTCTACCAAGGTGGCGGGAGCTTTGTTTTAACTTTTCAAGGTTGAAAAAAAATGTTCTCTAAAATCAAAATTCTCACTCGCGTTTTACGTTTCAGACCTTTTTCTTTGTTCTTCAGACCGTTTCTGTCTGTCATGAAATCCTTGCCACAGCCACAATTTCTACTGTTCTCACTCGATTTCGATGAAATTTTCAGGGGTTGTGTGAGTTGGCGTGTCCATGGTCCCCTATGAAAATCATCACCCCCGGATTGATAGTAGCCGCTGCGCATTCGCAAACGTGAAATCCTTGCCACAGCCACAACTTCTAAATTTCTCACTGGATTTCGATGAAATTTTTAGGGATAGTGCGAGTTGGCGTCTAGATGGTCCCCTATGAAAATCATTTCCCCCTGACTGATAGTAGCCACTGCGCATGCGCAAACGTGTATTTCCTTGTTACTGTCACAAATTCTACAGTTTCCAACAATATTCAGAGATTTTGCGGGTTGAGATGAAGAGTCCCCTATGAGGGTAGTGCTAGGTACTTGGATTAACTACTATGCATCGGATTATCTATACAATTGTGTTATGTATCCGAGGAAGCTATGTGCAGACCTTTTGAAATGTAAACTAGACCTCATTCTTAGAATTTTGAAACCAACCGCGACTTTCTAGCACGAGAAGACCTTTTTCTATGATTTTTCAAATTTTCGAATGTTCATGACGTCACAGTGGACTGGGAGGTCCTTCCGCTCAGGCGGGAAGATCTACTGATACAAAAGAGAACGGCTGTTGTCAAAACTCTCAAGATGAGGTCTACTTTCGATTAAAAATCTAAAAAAAAAAAAAAAAATCGGGCGCACCCCCATTCAAATTTTCCTTTGAAAATGCCGCTGTCTAGCAGAAACAATCTAATTAAAATCAACGGAAATTAACCTGTAGAACTTGAAGAATTACAAAAAATGCATCATAAACAAGACTGAATCACGAATAAATTTTTTCTCTTCACTCTCGATCCAGTGGGTCAAAAAAGTGTGGGTCCTCAAAAATGAAGAATTTCACCATAGTTATTTTACCAAAGCTTTTTCAACAATTTTGGCTTACCGTGTCTGGCTCACAAACTCAATTTTTTATTTACTCACCTGAGTTTCCCCTATTTCTTCCTTTTCTGCGCTACACATTTTTATTGCGTTTTTCTATCTCTCCTCCTCGAGTATCTGATGGTGGTGTGACAAAGTGCTATCCAGTTGATCTAATAAAAGGTGCTAAACCCGAGAAGAAAAAGTTTCCCCTCTTCTATGTTGTACGTGGAAGGTAGTCAAAAGTTTGTCTGTAGCGTCTGTCCCGCCATCCCTGTCCTGGCGCACCCCTTGGGAACCCACCTTCCCCATATATTTCCCTTCGAGGTGATTCCTCTCTGGCAAATGTCCCTTAAAACCTCCGTAGAAAGTAGCAGAGCAATAACCTTCCGAGTTAGGCGAGCCTACGCACCAGAGTCGTTTTTCTTTCCGGTCTTTCGCTTCAACTTCTTGGCGGCGGCGCCTCCTTTCGAGGCCTCCACCCCCATCCGAAGGGCTCCCCTTGAAAAATGCTGCACGTAACGCTTCGTTACTTTTCTTCCAGGTCGTTTTAGAGAACGTCAATGTGAAGGAAGGAGAGGTGAGGGTGAAGGTACGTTCTATCTCCCTCTCACTGCAACTGAGCTGGAAGATGAACATTTTGGTAAGACTTTGATTTTTCGGCTCATTGTTCGCATTGTTACCGACACAAACACCGATTGGTCTCAATCTGTGTCAAATCCGCATAAGGATTTGTCCTATTTCTCTAGGAATAAGGTTGTAAATGTCACGACGATTCACGTTACTATTGCATTGACAACATCCCTCTTTTGTAGGCAATCGTGGAGAAAAGCTGCTCAAAACGCTCCATTGATTTTCTTCAAGAACGTCTGTATGAAGGAAGCAGAAATGTGGGTGAACGCCACCCTATATGCCGCAGAAATGCATAATATCCTATAGAGGCACTGCAAACTTAGCGAGAGCCTACTAGTTCTCTAGAAACAATGTTATAAACGTTTGAATTTATCTGAAGGCAGTTATGCAAAAATGGAACACGAACGTCGATTACTTTTATTCCACTAATAAAGTTAATTTGAAGGTAGCCAACTGTTACTACTTCCAAATGAGCAAATAGTTTAAATACCAACTAAACCTCTCACAAGCTCGTCTCTTAACAGGGTAGTTACCATAAGAGATGTTTATATTCGACAATATTTCGGGTTGGTATCCATAAATCCAGTGTCTTACCTCATGGTGAGGAATTTTGGCTTGTCTACATCACTTCCAGGTTTTCATTTCTTTCTGTTCTGAGAACAGCGTGTGTGAATGCAGCTAATGCCCTCCAGGTCTTCTCTCTATCCAGCATTCTCTTGTCTAGATGGAAATTTTCGGTATGACGCTGCAATGGTTCCCTTTGTTCTTCCCATCTCATGTGGAATTGGAGTGTATACCCTACATTATCTACTTCACGTTGTCAGTATATAAAGTATCATTCAATCACATCATGCTTCCTGTCAAGCCAGCTTTACGTAACCAATCAAGAGTGCATCAACCTATCGATAGTAGGCAAGAACATCACACCTGCTAACATAATTATTCTGTCCAGTAAATCATTTTGGATTCTGTAACATTAGAAGCATTCGCACTGGTTCTGTTTCGTCGATGGGTTCTAAGGTCCAAGGACAATCGCTGAAGAGTTCCTATATTTTCCTCCTAATAGTTTTATTCTGTATCCAAACCCACGAAAAAAACCATAGGTCTGTGTGTGTGTGACAAAATCTTGTGTCGTCTGCACAGGCCTTAGTTCTCAACCGATTTTCGTGGTTCTTTTTTTGTTCGACGCGGAAAACTATCTAGTTGAGCACTACGGCGCCGGAATTTCGAATTTTGCTTTTTAAGGGTGGGAGGAAAGGGGGGTTTAAAAGCTTTAAAAACGTGCGTTTGCGGGCATACTCTTGTAAATTGTGGCCAGGCCTCAATTTCCAACCGATTTGCGTGTTTCTTTTTCTTTGTTTGACTAGAATAGCTTCCGAGTAGTATAGGATTTCGCCAGAGTATCAAAATTCGCAAGGGGAGGGGATGACTGGGGGGATAATATTCACAAAATATCCGATTTTTCAATATTTCGGTTTCTTTACAGCTTACTAATTGTACCCAAGCTTTGAAATTGACGAACAATTTTCATTATACTTCCGGATTTTCATGAATTATTCTCTGTGCCACCATGGAACTAACAGTGGTGCCACCATGGTGCCAGGACACCATGAACCTCATATTTCGTGGGTTTCTTTTGTTTTCACCTTGAATACGGATGTGAACCACGACGGACTGCCTACTAAAACTAATAGTTGAAAGTTCAATGTTACGACGTATTTCCACTTTGGTGCCAGACTGGCACCATTGGTGGTGGTGGTGGGAGAAGTGGTGGGGGGGGGGGGGTGAACTCGAATTCGCATGTTGGGTATCGTAGATCCTGGATTTTAAATTGCTCTTCAGATTCGAGGCTCCCATGCCGCTAGAAATGTTAAGGTGGATAAGGGTGAGGGGGGAGGGGGGGTACTATTTCTTGACTAAAGTAATAAATAATTACATCGAGTGAAACAGTTTTATCGCTTACCAACTGGTTAAACTGATCTAGTGCTTATCCAATGGACGTCCCATTGGACGTCCCCTGGAATGCATGCATTACTAAACAATATGTTTTCGGGAAAAAATGGAATTCCCTGAGTTTTTCAGTAGAGTACAATTCCCTGAGTATTCATGGTTTTCCAGGTCGCAGGACACCCTGTATTATAGATTCCAAATTACTCGGGGGATTAACATTTAATGCAGGTATTAATTTCAAAAACAAGAAGGAACTGAAATTGGCCCATAAAAATTGTTCAGCATCCAAATTTAAGGATATATTAACTGTCGGTTTAACTTCGACATTCATTATTTTCATAAAAATGATTCCGTTTATAATGAAAAATGAATTTTAAAAATATTTTAAAAGTTGTGATTTGCTTAATTTGTCTAGTTTGACAACCAAATTGCTTCCTAAATTGTTTATTAAAAAAATGAGTTTTAGTGGGTAGTAATTTCTGAGTGAAAAATTGCAGAAGACCTTAAAGAGTCCTGAACGTTAACCAAATAAATTGAATAGATTGAATAGATTGAATGATAATCGCATAGTGAATGAACTTCTACCTCTCCCAGGACTGGGAAACGACCGCTCGAATAACTGCCAATGCAAAGCACATGAAGTATGATCAAGCCTCCGAAGACTGCCGCGGGTCTTTCACACCATTGGTTTGCTCATGTGATGGGGCCATGCAAAATGAATTTGTAATATTCATAAAACGGGCATCCCACTTACTAGAAATTATATAGAAAAAGCAGTTTTCACAACTTGTTGGGTGGGTTAAGATAAAAATCCAATTCGCCATCATTCGAGCTGTGTCCCTGCGAATACGAGGTCCCCGAAGAAAAGTGCGGCCACTTGAAGAGGAGGACGGGGCATCCATTCCACTGTTGGAAGAAAACCTATGACCCCCCCCCCCCCCCCGGGAAAAAATCCCCCGTTGTTATTTACAGTAACTCTATTGTTACGGTTGAAGAAAATTATACGGAACGAATATTAAAAATAATTTGAATACATTGAAAAATGAATGTAATTATTGATCAAAGCTTTATTCTAGTTTCCAGGAAAGAACTTTTTGACTGAGCAATAAGTATATATCGAGTTTGACTAGCAAATAAGGATCGCATTAGAAATGGAAGGGCATCAAGGATAAAGGTGATCCTGGTCAGTACGAGAAATGTTTGTCAGGCGTTTATGGATAGCATATTAGTTTAACATCCGGTCCATCTATGTTGTACATGGAAACAGGGGTGAAGTCAATAAGGGGACAAACCTAACGGTGATGGGAGGGGAGTAGAGTCAAGAGACAACGCCGAACATTGAAATTAGCGGCACTACGGGGGATCTATTATTATTATTGGAGGTGGAGGGGAAGTCGAGGCGGTAAGTTTCCAACTGAAACTGCTCTGGAGGGTTGAGATTCCGGTAGGGTGCGAGAAGTTCGCCTTGCAGCCTCCTCCTTCTTCCACCTCTCCACGCAACCACCACCACGACATTCCCTCCACCCCTGAGGTGGCGACCAAGTTGTGGCTCCGACCATCACCGCCATGCACACTGCAACTTCTCCAGCATCGCCAGCAGACCTTAAGCCCCTCACTTCTCCCAATCAATAGGAATAATTCAGCATTACGGCCTCCTTATACTCGACTATCGCTTCTTAATGCTGCTTAGTATAACAAAAGAGCTTTCCTTCCCCCTTTTCTCCCCAATAGAGGGGAGAAGGCAGATGCAAGTTTGAAGATTGAAGTCCCCCGAGAGATTCAGTTTCAAAGGACAACAGAATAATAATTGCGCTCGACAAAGAATGATAAAGTTGGATAAAGAAACGAAATCAAAACATCATCGAATCCCACAAAAGGGTGCCAACCCTATTCTTGTCTACTGAAAATAAGTAATTTGAGAGTGTGAAGAAGGAATTCGAGTACAATACAACTTATTCTGGGTATTATCAATCACATAACCAAATGTGCAGAATTGGAAGAACTATTGAAATCACCAGATGTGCATTCCTCACCCTCTCATGTCCGCCATCTTACTTCTTGTCTCTTGCCACCAACAACTAAAAGAGAAGTGAGTAATGTAGGTGAGTAGGTACTTCTATGCCTATAAGCCTCGTAGAGTCGCTTCATACTTTTTCAATAGTATTAAAACGAAGTTGAAATTGTTCACAATGAACGATACCGCAGTTGAATTCTACAATTTCCGTCACCTGGCTCGTAAACGACACTCACATTTGCCACACTCTTGATGAGGTATTGTTGCCAAAATCCCAAATTTCTTGGCGTATAAGTGCTGACTTAAGGTGTTACCACTTAAGAAGGTTGACTAGAGGTACATACCGTCATATCGTCATACATATCGTCAGTGAAGCGGCAACATGCTATATCTCAATTTTTCCAAGTTTTCAGGAGACACAATTACCAGCAGAGTACACAAGGTTTTGTCTCACACACACACACACAGACCATTCACCTGTGGATTTTTCGCAGATTTGGATTCAGAATGTTCTAAAACTGATTAGTACTTGGTTATTTATTTTTTATTTATTTATTTTTTTATTTTTTTGAGTGTTGACCTCCTTCACCCCAGAGTAATCGCATTGACCCTTAATTTCTTACTTGTTTAAAAAATTGTTTTTCGGGTTTTTCAAATCATATTTAGATATATTTTGACAAATGAGTAGAATATTTGAGCAGATGTTTCCTAAAAGGCTCTATTACAGTGTGTCAGCTCAAGAATGATCTTTCCTAGGGTCACACTAGCGCTATTTGCGGGAGCAGAATCTGTCTATAAACCCATTTTTTTGGAGAAGAAAAAGAAGTCTTGGAAAAATCCTTGGTGGGATGTTGAGGTCTGTTATTTCTTAAAGCACAGAACCATGGAATGATGTGGAAAAGGTTCAGTTCATGAATGATGGGATTTGTGCGGCCTCAGACAGTGGCGCCATCTCTGATGAGGAAACCGAACCAATAGCCTACAGGTGAGAAATGAGGCCCTGTTACAGTCTGTCAACTCGATAATTATTTAGTTTTTCTTTGAGTTATTTTGGTTTTACTATTACGTTTTCTTACACAATCAATAAGATGGAGTGTCAAGATGGCCAATGGATATCAGCTTTGGATTAGAAGTGGATAAACTATTGCAGGTAAAAATTGGACTTCCTAAAAGATACCGTAGGATATTAAGGGTTAAGGTCGGCCAAGTCATGGGACGTCCTAAAAGATAGACCACGTTTTTGAGAGTCATCAATCATACTGATCGAATATTGAAGAATCATTGCTGTTCATCGCAGAATGGGGAATTTGCCTCAATTTTAGATTCTGGAATTTCAAGGCAAATCCTATTATAGGGCCCTAGAATAACGTTTAACACTAGGAATAACCAACGGAAAAAAATTACCGTAGGAGAAAATGACTAAACAAGTGAACCTCTGTTACAAAACACCGCGAAAATCGGGGAGTATTGTTGACGTCATACGAAAAAAAAAAGAAAAAAAACGACGCGAAAGCAACAACAGACAGAGTTCTAGCACGCCACACAAAACGATCCAGTGAAATGGCTACTCGAATAATGTGATTCAAATCTTGAAACTAAATAAGAGAAGATGAAGAATAATAATGCTTGATGAACTAGTAGATAGATTCGTATTGTAAAAAAGTGAGTAATACTGTTTCTTTTGGTCAATTTGGTGTCAGGGTTCTTCCTGCCAGATCGTGGCGCACTCTTGTGCGCACTACTCGGAAGGTGAACGTTCGCGTATGTTCCGCTTCTGTGGTAAGCGCCACAGAACCTCCTTTGAAGTCAGATTGGTGGAATATCCGTCACGTTTCAAACATGGCTGCCTCTTACACATTGCCACCACATTTAAAATTTCCATCTTCCTTAAATTCTCTAAATTTTTTGGATGCGTTTTCGAACAGCTCACTATGGTTTTATTCCATAAAAATAAACCCTCATTCGAAAAAAAAAAAAAAAAATGTGAGGCAAATTCCCCATTCGCGCCATTGTCCGAGTCACTTTCCTAAGAAAAGTTGGACTATAATAAAAATGATTTCAAGTAATACATACCTAAGTAACTTCTTCATAATGGAAAATAGTGAATACAACGTGCTATAACTCAAAAAGCCCGATATTTTCAACATGCTATAATTCAATGGAACTGCCTCTGTGGTTTTCAAGCGGCGATTTAATAACAATTGCTGATGCTTCCAAAGAGATTCTTAGCGTTACTAATTCAGGATTACCTCGCGTACAATTATCAAGCAAAAAAACAAAGGAACCATTCGCAAATTGTTTCCAAAAACAAGGAAACTTACCGGCTCGACCATGATTCTACGAGTAAGCTTTCCTCATTCAAAGCCGCTGAGTTATCACATGTTGCTTTTCAAAATGAATTAATTCATGTTGGCAATACTGTGAATAACGCCGAAACAAAAAAATTTTTCGACAATCTGACTTCACCAATGGATCCGGCGGGAAATTTTGAATCAAGATTGATGTATAACTCATTTCGGTAAAAAATTGAGTTATTGCATGTTGCCGCTTCACCGACGGTATACATTGTGTGTTATGAAGATGTCTAGTGTCTGGATGATAGTAGATAAAAACACGACATAACAGGATGAATAAAAACAATTTATAGGTGTACTGTGATCGTTCTAAATGAATTCGAAATTCGAAATAATTATTGCACTTATTACTGAAAAGCTAGTTCAGCGGTAAAGTTAAAACATGATAAATGATAGAATCTTGTATCTAACAATGGGTACATTAGACCATTTTTGGAATTTCTACGTTCTCCAAGAAGGAATTTTCAAAAATTGTAGTAGCATCTCAAGTTCAATTAATTAATTTTAAAGTGATACATAAAAAAACTCGAGTACGTAAAAATAATTATTTAATCCCAATAAGAAAACTGTAAATAAAAAGTAACTGTATTAAAATTAAAGTTGATCCAGTTCAGTCCCACATTCTCCACGTTTCTGATCGGATGTAGAAGCAATCTTAGAGACAGATATGTAATTGTATACCAACACACGGGAAACGAAAATGTTTTGCAAACTTTCGGCTTTGTTCTCTCGGTTGTTGAAAAACGACGTTCAACCAACAACTGAAAAGTACAGGTAAACATGCCCAGAGCAAGAAAAGAATCCGGGCGAGAATTGGGGAGTATAATGAGATAGGAGAGCCGTCGTAGGCTTTTGTTTGGTAATAAGAGATTACGAGTAGAAACAATTCAAGAAAACTTCTTGGCATAACGGGTTTGTTCCGGGCAGCTCCTGAAACCGAATATGTAAATGGAGGAAAATGAGAAAAGGTTTTTCTGTTCGAAAACAAAGTTTTAATAAATTAAAAAAACAGAAATGCGGAACCGAAAATTCATTACCAAGAGAGAAAATGGGAGGTAAATAAGGGGAGGATGAATCAAAAGCGTGCGCGAGGCAGGAGTTTTCTGTTTAGTTCGTAATCGGAAGTGAAGTGCAGTTTTATGGTAATGAATTTCATGTTTGAAAAGAATTCATGAGCGGTATTAACGTAAGAATTGCACCAGTGGTGATAGCAGGGGGTCTGAGACGGACCGGAGGGTTGAAAAACTGTGGTAAGGACGATGGAGGGGTGAATTATTCATAAATAAAGAAATATGAACGAGCCCAAAGAAAAATGTTAGTGAAAAAAATGAAAAAATAAATAAAATAAAAATAACACGGGGTAGTAAATTAAGGAGGGATGAACGAATCACGATGAATCCTTGTGTAGCGTAGCCAATAAAACATCCCTTATTTACTGTTGCTGCCGACCCCTCCGCCTTGTCGACCCTCTATTTTCCTGCAGGCATGTGAAGCATAATAATTCAAATATCACAACGTGTGTTTATCGTTTGAACTGCTGCGCATTAGGAAGCTTCGAAAGAGCGGGGATAGGGGAGTTCGGAACATCAATCAGTTGATGTGTTGTGATTTTCATAAACGAAGTACCGAGTAAAGATTCGCTCCAATTCCAATGAAATTTTCTCGATTCAAATAGTAGTTGAGTAACTTGGGATGCTTCTTCGAAGCAATCTGCCTCCTTCATCTCCTGAACAGTTCAGCTCTCAGCAGATATTTGGGGATTTTCCAATTACTCCGTATGAAGGGAGTCTACAAATTAATAATGCGTTCCTCAAGAAAACGAGTCCTCAGACCTAAAAGAACTCAGTTCCTCCTGAAACGATTGTTTAAGACGCGTAGATTTGGAATTGTAGACACTTTACTCTCTATATTGTATCAAAACCCTTGTACGTCTTCCGATATTTGAACTCTCGTAGCTCATTAAGGGCCTTCAAAATGCAGAAGGCAGCTATTAGGTTGGATTTTAATGATAAATATAGGGGAAGCTGTAGAGGCTTTTTTATAAAAATTAATTGTTTAACGTTACCCTCTCTCTATGTATATGAATGCCTGAAATTGATAAAGAATGATCAGACATCAACGAAGTCACATTCCAATTGTCACCGGTACAACAACCGGTTTTGAGGAGACTTGTGTCTCCCTTTTGCTCGTCTTACGACAACGTTGACGATGGATCCACTGCAGAATGGGATCCGTTTTTTTTTTTCAATAAACTGCCAAAAGATTTTAGGGACCCACCGGAGACCACATTTGCCAGGCGTTTGAAACCCATGTTGATCGGCGCAGAATTGTATTGGGTCGATGACTTTTTCAAATTGTGTTGGTGACGACCAGACATTGTCTTGAACTTTTTAATATATTCAACTGTTACTTTATTGGATTTTTGTGGTACCTAGTTATACAATTTTCAAGCAGCAGAGGAATATTCAGAGTACTCTTGCTTGCTCCTATTTTTAGTATATGTATTGTCGTTATTGTCTTAATTGTGCCTTCATACCTACTCATTATTTATGTTGCTGTGATTATAAACTGACTGTGATAATTATTTGACTTTGACTGTGGCCGTTCTTATTTTTTATAAAATGCCACTTATTGTTGTTTTATATTATTGTTGGTAGGTAGGTACTTTACTGTTATTGATGAAAAATCAGTATGTTAGTCTATCTATTTTTGACGATTGTAATACCACACTGGCTGGCTTCGACAATGAAAAACGATTTGATTTGATTTATACTACAGAAAAACTTTTTTAACAAAAAAATGGACCGACCTCAAAAATTAAGTCCTTAAACACCAAAAAGGGAAAAATAATAAGCTCAGCGAAAACATTCTTGATTTAGTAGGTTGTTGGACATAAATATCTAGTCAACAGATGGTATGTTGGAATACCAACAATTAATTGTAGTGTGATTCACACTTATTGTCACACTCATATCCTCCATCATACGGAGGCAGTGACATACTACCCAATAGTTTGGGAACACTTATGTCTACTCGTATTCATGTTTTGTATTGCACGAACGCATGTTGTAATACTCACCAGATCATGTGAGTAGTACTTAATAACCACAGCGTATCCAGATAGGTAGTTAGGTAGGCATTGAAGTCGCCGCCGTGCCCATCTGTAGACACAAACAACTACTCCCTTATTCGATGGTCTGGTTAGCATCACAAGAGTAAGTACCATTGAGTTAAAATGTGCTCTCCAAACTATCAGGTACCTAGTAAGTATCTGCTGCCATATGAGTATGATAGTAAGTGTGAACCTCCCTAGGAATGGTTGTGACGAGTATTTTGAGACTATTATTAGATGAGACTGTTTATTATGTTGGTGGACATAGTGTAATGCAGCTACCTACATACCTTCGGAAGTGTTGTTACCTAATTAACGGTCAAAACCTCCCACAATCTTAATCGAACAGATATTTACGTTCATACTCGGTGTGGAAGCATGTTTGTAGTATGGGAGGTATGTGTATTTGCGAAAAAGAATAATATGTTGGTAAGTAGAAGATCTAGAAGACGTTTGTGTCTACAGATGGGCACGGCGGCGACTTCAATGCCTACCTAACTACCTATCTGGATACGCTGTGGTTATTAAGTACTACTCACATGATCTGGTGAGTATTACAACATGCGTTCGTGCAATACAAAACATGAATACGAGTAGACATAAGTGTTCCCAAACTATTGGGTAGTATGTCACTGCCTCCGTATGATGGAGGATATGAGTGTGACAATAAGTGTGAATCACTCTACAATTAATTGTTGGTATTCCAACATACCATCTGTTGACAAGATATTTATGTCCAACAACCTACTAAATCAAGAATGTTTTCGCTGAGCTTATTATTTTTCCCTTTTTGGTGTTTAAAGACTTAATTTTTGAGGTCGGTCCATTTTTTTGTTAAAAAAGTTTTCATTTTATTATTTTTCCATTTTATATTATTTTTTATTTTTCACTTTTTAGTGGTCCTCAATTTAAATCTTAAATTCATTTACCCGCAGTTTTCGGATCAGTTTTCGTAATTTAGATCTATTTCCATTCTGTGAATCATTTCAGTAAGGTGAACCAGAAGCCGTAGGGTGGACCACATTCTGTAATTCGGATCAGTTTCCATATGTATAGATGAGTTTTCGTTTTAGGATCAGTTTCAGGAGGTATTTAGTTCACTTTCCTACTTAGCAATCTACTCTCTTATCCCCTAACTGTTCGACTTTGTTCATAATTGCTAGGTACTTGGTAGGTCTGACAACACAATTCAACAACTTTACCATGACATGATTGACGAGGGAGCTATGTGCTACATACACTTGGTACAATACCTTATTGGTAGGTTAAACCTCATATTTGGTACGGCACTACGCAGCTCTGACGATCCCCTATACCATCACGTACCCAACTATATTATGGATCACGAGGAAGCTATGTGCTACACCCACTTGGTAGAATACCCTCTCATCACCTAGTTGTACTGTATATCTGATATTTGGTAGGGCACTATGCAGTTCTGACGATCCCCTATACTATTACCTACCCAACCATATTATGGATGATGAGGGAGCTATGTGCTACACCCACTTGGTAGAATACCCACTCGTCACCTAACTGTACTATATCTCTCTGTATCTAACTGTACTATATATTTGGTACGGCACTATGCAATTCTGACAATCTCCTATACCATTACCTACCCGACTATATTATGGATGACGAGGGGGCTATGTGCTACACCCACTCGGTAGAATACCTAACTAACAGTAAGTACTATATTATCCTTCACATTTGGTAAGAAAACTCACATACTCGAGCATTCTTAAACACGTTTGATGTGGTTCTGCAGGTTCTGAGCGAATAACCCACCATAATTTTCCCCTTTCTCATCCCCGCAGCACCTTTTAGTTATCGGAACCCCCCTCATATAGCATATCATTTTAAAGCTTACAATCAGACCTTCAATTTGACTATACAAAATCAGTCCGTCATCGGCTCAGTCGGAAGTCACAGGGCAAGAAGAGTGAATAAGGACCAATATTCCCGAAAACGGGAACCACGTTTTTCAACTTCTTTCACAAATTTTCGATACTTTTAACAAAGCAAAATGAAATGTGTTTGAAACGGGACCACCACGGATACTGGTAGAACAAATTTCAAAAAGAACCAGACAGATTGGTACCAGAATAAAGAAATGCAAGGTGTTCAGACATACAAAAAAAAAAATCGTCGTCCCACGACAACCCGAATTGAGTACCTCCTCTTTCGCGCGCCTTCGGCGCGTTGAAGTCGGTCAAAAATGACAGCATTCCATTAAAAAGAGCGGATAAAACCAGAAATATTGAATCTGGCTAGTTTCTGCAGAGGAGGTGACAACTCCCGCTAAGCGCGCTGGTGGTAAAATTAGTTCCAATAGAGAGCTAGTTCCAATCAGAGCGTCCAATAGAGAGCTCTGATTAAAATTACCTTGGAGAGATCACAACTTTTTCTCGAGTGTCATTGATAATTTTCAACATTATTTAATTATGTTGTTGAGATGGATGATATGCATTCTTTCTGATATGACATAATGTCGAAAAGACCCATTTTTCTATTACAAAAAGGACCCAAAAAACCCAGAGTCGTTTCGCCCACTAACAGAAAAAAATAAAAAACTTTGCACTCGTAAAAAGTTGATGTGATCTCTACAAGGTAGTTTTAATCAGAGCACTCTATTGGACGTACGAGAAACTACTTTTACCACCAGCGCACCTAGCGGGAGTTGCCACTTCCTCTACAGATACTGCCTAGTAAGGAACAATAATGTATCAAGTAACTACAAAAAACAACGAATAAATGAGGTCGAAGAGGGATTTTATCTATCCAAGAATCTGAGCTTTCCACTAATGAAACTATGGGCTCAACCTGATAGTCGAAGCCGGCTCAATGGGGTCCTTTCAGCCTAAGAGACTATAGAGAACATCATGTAATACTCTTAGTATTGATGTACGCTTTCAACAAGATAGCTTTCTTGTCCTCCTCAGGCTGAACACGAAAGACTCGTTGAAATCGAAAGGATTTCAACTGATCCTTTTCAACTGACTGGTGAAGCCTATAGTTTAAAACCCCGCGGTTTTTTAGGTTTATTCGATACCCACTGAATGTATCGTCATTTTTCATAATTTGGCAATGGTTCCATCATGCCTCTATAATAGTACTATTTTGTTCCTAATGAGTTGCTTAATAATGATAAATGAGGCTCAACGGATGCATCATCGACTTTATGAAAAGAAAACACACAAATGTTCTCACTCTTTGCACAGTAAGTAAAGTAAACAACCATTTCAGGTTGGATTTTAGACCGAATGTCACTCCTGCTCCCCAGGTCCCCAGGTCTCATGACTACCTCACTTGACTCACACAATCACCGTGATTTTCCTCATACCCAAGGTGAGTAGAGAGGAGGTGCGCTCACGCTCCCTGGTGGGGGAAACGTGACGTCACCCGAGTCCCGACCGCCTCGCCGCCAGCTGTCTCTGATACTTCACTAGCGAATACATTCACTATAAATACACGGTAGATTACATAGTTTGTCCTGTTTACATTTTCGGTTTCTGAGGTTGAACAACTTTCTTCAATTCAGAAAAATTTGTAAAAATTAGACGATTGTGAAGTATTCTGCAAGTGGAGAGATTGACCACAAACAGTCTAGGGATGAATGGATAACGTCTGAAACGCGAAATCCGAGTGAAATTATGAATTTCCATCAAAACCAGTCCATAATTTCCTAGTTTTGCCGGGGACAACAAATAATTTTAAATGCTATAAAACAGAGATGGGCGAATTCTTATTCATGAATACGATTATGAATACAAAACATATCTACGATTTTATGATTATGAATACGAATACAGGTATGAATACGAATATGAATACAATCGTATTCACATTTTGTAAGCGTTTTTCCCCTGTATTCGTATTTTTAATAAGATTTTATGATTTTTTCTATAGTTTCCCGAAAAATCAAATTTTTTTACGATTTTCCCTGAAAATCATACTTTTTTAAATGATTTTCTCCCGAACTCTGGACATATTTATGACCTAATATTGTCAAAATAATCAATCAAAATTCGAAACGCTCACTATTTCTTATAGGATTTTCCACGCAGAATCGAATGAGACCAACCCCAAGTCGCTACGATTATGATTTTTACCGGAAATTTCGTCGTATTTTCTATTCAATTGGTCGTAGCGATTCAGGGTAACACAATAACAAAATTCAGGAAAGAAGGTTATAAAATCTTGAATCTGGAGAGTGTTAGTGTCTTAAATCTTAAAACGATTTTAGTGATATTCAAACCAAATATTTTTTCTCCAGATGGAACTGTTGGTGTCATGGACTTAAGGGATACTAGCAGGAGTATTTACGACTTAGTCAAATATCTTATGAAACTCCAAAGTGGCTCTGATTCGTGTTTACTACCTTGTGTATACCAAGGTAGTTATGCATCGAGCTTCATTCCTGTTAACAGAGGATTTCTTATTTTAGAGTTACCCGAAAAATTCCACCCTTTTGTTACTATATATTTATGTCAGGTGGCGAATAAGGGCTGGACTGAAGGAAGGCATTCATGTGTCCAGTGGAACGCTACTTGCGTCTCGCGGCCGAAAGACGAGCAGCCGGTGCTGCGGTCTAGCGGTATTTGTGAAAAGTACGCTGTACCTCGTTTTTACCGCTCATTCCAACATTACCTATTAGGTATTCATTTAAAAATTTGACGGTTCTACTTTCCTGCCTTATTGAATTTATTGTAAGGAGAAGAAAACTGTTATTGAATTTATGAGTGACGAATCAAGTAGAATGGATTATTATCGTGGAGATTACCGCCTGCGGAACTTTTTTACGAACGTAGGTATTGCTAGGAAAATTTCGCCCAGAACGGTTGCAATTTTTTGATTCGCAATTTTTTCGCTTCTTGGGCAAATTTTTACTGTAAAAGAACACACAGAAAAACCCAGAAACTGCAGGATAGGGATGAAATAGGAATTTTTCGTTCTCGTGAAAATTCTAAGTACAGGAATATAGTTGTCTATTAAAACGCTGCAAATTATTACACAATGGTTTATTATTTTTCTATATTGATCACTCGTCTGCAAAGCCACCAACCATCCAACATGAAGAAAAACATCGATCGCATTTCGGTCAGCTATAATTTGAAAGGAGATTAGGCCTCTTTTGCGATTCTCACTCGTGTTTCTGATTTATCGTACGTCCAACACTTAAATTCTCGTAGGGAGCGAACGGTTTGTCCTACAGAGCTCCGCGTGGTCTCAAAAAATTCTATAGAATCTTAAATTGAAAGAAAAACAATACCTTTATATCAAAATTTTTTGAGTTAGGGCGTTTTCAAAATTTTAAAATTCATTTTTGAACCCTTAGAAGTGACCTACATCAATCAAATTCTTCGGGGCACAACTAGACCCCAGAAGGAGCCTACATACCAAATTTCATCAAAATCGGTCAATGCTAAGTGGGAAAAGTGCCGCGTACGGACGGCCAAATTTTTATTCGATTTTCGGATTTTACGTACCTTGAAACGTAAACCATCAAATTTTGAGGAGTGTTAAAAAAAAATTTCTTGGTAGATTCCAAAGGTTCATTATTGAAAATAATAAACCAACATTATTGAAAATAACAAACCAAAAAGTTGGGATTAACATCAGAGAGAAAGAAGATAGGTAGGTTTGAAATTTGTGCGAATCGAATAATTACGGCCGTCTAGTGCGAAATTTTCCGAACAATACGTTCGTAAAAAGTTCCGCAGGTGGTAATCTCCACTATAATAATCCATTATACTTGATTCGTCGCTTCAAAACAGAAACATTCAATTACAAGTTACTTCTCTTCACAATTTAATGAGGCAGGAAAGTAGAACCGTCAAATTTTGAAATGAGCGGTAAAAACGAGGTACTGCGTACTTTTCAAAAATGCCGCTAGACCGCAGCAACGGCTGCTCGTCTTTCGGCGGCGAGACGCAAGTGTGGAACGCTTGCTTGAGTCGATAATCACTTTAAATCTGTTGAATCTGCGAAAGATGCTTGTATGGGGGCTTATGTTCTGCTTGCCTAGAACTTTTCTCATCTCGCCTACTGTGTAACGGGGGTGATGTAAATACCTACCACGAACACCCTCTTCTCGTATGACAGCAACCATAACTCGAGAACGACTGAGCAGTAACAAACGACGACGCCGCCTTGACGATATACGAGGTCTTCACAGCTCTACATATCAATTTCCCCGATTCCACTCCATCCAGCAGAGGGTGGCAGAGGATAGCAGACGAGCTGCAGCTCCCTATGGGAATAAAGCCCCCTCACTTCCACGACCCATCCGAATACCCTATTAATATCTAAGCAAACCAGGGACAATTCCTTCCTCAGACCTCCCCCCTCCATCTTCCGCATTTCTCCCATCCTTGCCAATTTTCCTTCTGATATTTATTAACTCTAATAAAAGCAAACGGCCGTATTATATGGAAAGCACGTTTATTGTTTTTGTCCTGCAGGGTCAAGCGCAATATCCTCCCGACATTTTTGGTATTCAGTATGGGTTTGTTTTCTAGGGGGATAGTCGACCGAGGGGTGACTGTATTCCGGTGTCTGCTGCCGTTTATTGAAGGCAAAAGAAGGCAGTTTGACACTCAGTAACGACGCCTCAATGCAGAAACCCCCTCTCTTTCTCCTTTTATTCCCATAATTTTTTTGTAGTTCTTATTATGACAAAGACCGTTGGGCGTTCAACGTTGACCAACGGCCTTCGATCGTTTGTTCTTCATGGGCGTCTGACGCCACGCTATTTGCTTTTCAGTCCAGTGGAAAATAAATACATTGATAACTTATAATTAGGTAATTTCCTGAACAAGCAAAGAAAAAAGAATCTGGCGTAACATTTGCAAGAGCCTGAACTGCGGACCTAATTTCCGAAAGTGTTTTTCCAATAATCTGTACCTCGTCGCTATCTTCGTTTAACCTTGTTGTTCGGTTTCATGTTAATTACCTACCTAACCCGATGTTTCTTTTTGACAAATGAACAATAGAAATGCCTTGATTTCTGCCCAAAGGGGCGTACTTAATTATTTTAGATACGCTTGAAAAATTTGGAATAGTCTGTTTTGGACGGCATTGGTTAACACTTCTTTTCCCTAACACTTCTCTGAGCTAGTTACCTTTTTAAGTTTCCTCTTTAAGTTACCTTTTAATGTTATTTGCATGCACCTGATTGGGTATGCCCTTTACTTTCAGGCCCAATCGGATTTTCCGTTTCATCTACCGCTCTAAAACAAGCTTTTCTTTCCGTGAAGTACCTCCAGCTCTTGAGTATCACTAAGTATGAAGACCTAACACTCGAAATCGATTTAAAAAACATGAGCCAAACTTCCTCCGCTTTCCAAGAGTGTATCTACTCATTTTTGTTTTTAAAAAATAAATAAATAAAAAGAATCGTGTCTGGATGTTTACAAATTTTATTTTTGTGAGGAAATCAGGAGTTGTAGGTTGCTGTAAGACGTTGATTTTTTCCGAATAAAAGTTGTTGAAAACAGCGATTTTTTCTAATTGCAAACTTCTACAATAATGAGCGATTAATAATAATTATGACATTATTTCGACAGATGAGTGGTATCGATGAAGACGGACAACAAATTATAATTCAAAACTTGTAGATGTATCCCCAGAGTCAGTCCTTCAAGTAAAAATTCTTTGTGGGGTTATTCTTTCTTTGTGGGGTTGTTATATGAGTTCTAGTCGTTTTGGAAAATATTAAATGAGGAATTTGCCTCACAATTTTTAATTTTTTTTTTTTTTTTTTTTTTGAAAGGTTCACTGACATGGAAGAAAACCCCAATGTGCAGCTCGAAAACGCGTCCAAAAAATTTAGATAATTTAAGGAAGAAGGTAAATTTTAAATGTACCGGGAGTCTGTGGTGTGACTAGTTTTTCCTTACGACAGCAGCGCTACCTCTGATAGCGCACATGAAACAACTAGCTTACTTGATACCCTCATCGTCACGAAAGTGACGAAAATAAGTATTTTACTCACTATTTTTTACAATACCATTCTACCTATTAGTTTATCAAGCATTATTAGTCTTCACCCTCTCTTATTTAGTTTCTATAATAGTTAGTTTTGATATTTGAATCACATTATTTGAGAGGATCGTTTCATGTGGTCACGAAGGCACCTACGACTCTACCTGTTGACATACTCTGACACTATTTGCCAAAACTCCTTTTGCGCTTTGCCAGAGAACAGTTTTGCGTGAGGAACCCCAGGGAGTGACATAATCAGTTTTCCTCGACACCACTTCACTTGTTTAGACATTATCTTCTACGGTAATGTTTTTGCCTTAGGTATTCCAGGAATACCTGGTGTTAAACGTTATTCTAGGGCCCTATTATAGGATTTGACTTGAAACTCCAGAATCAAAATTGAGGCAAATTCCCCATTCAACTTGAAAAAAACTTTTGAGAAAAATATTGAAAACATTTTTGAAAAACTATTAAAATATCGAGTTGTCAATCAATGACAAAAAATTGAAAAATGTTTTCGACTTTCTTAATACAAAAATTTTCATTTTATCTCTTCATTTTCTTATCTTGCCTCCTCCTTTCTTAATTAAATTGTTGATCAGACGCGAGTTAATGTGACGTTTATTGGAGACCAGCAAAGTAAATAAATAGGATTTACCCCTTAAGACGAGGGAGTGGAAGGGGAGGACTTTGGAGATGAGGGTATCAGATCTCCGTAGAGGGTGACAGACGAGGGAAGCTCATCTTCTGAGAGCACTTTCGCGTCTTGTTATAAACTCTCCTTCAAATGACCTTTCCGAGCGCCCTTCACAAAACATATTGAACTTGAGGGGCTCGTACGAAAAAGCGGGGAAGAGCCTGAGACAAATTACAATCCCTGAGACCTCCACGTCGACGAGGGTTCCCTCCGTCTTTTTCCAGATCAAATATAAAGGAGGGGAGTACGTTTCAAAAAAAAGTCCCCAACACCAGTCGAGTCAATCCGACCGTCCAATTTACTACTTATTTCGCCTTACTTCCCTCTGATGGATTACTATTTCAACTCTTCATTACCCTCACGACTTGGTCGTTCAGCTCTGTTGGTCTGCGAAGCTCCCGAGATGATGCTTATTTCACGAGCTGCTTAGAGAGTGATGTATGATGCTGGTTGACTACTGAGATGACGGTAATGATGGATGAGCTGTTCAACTCGACTCACAAGCTGTCACGTCTTTGAATCGTATTTTCTGAAACTTTTTAAAATTAACTATTAGGACCTATTCGAGCAAATTAACACTCAACAGTTTAACTACTTTCAGTTTCTTCTGTGCAAAGAGTATCCAAAATCTAACTTACATTGGTACAGGGTGGCTGAAAACGGACGTCCACTTTTTTAAATGACGCCAAATTTTTAATTTTGGAGATATCAGGTTGAAATAAATTCCAAAATGTTCGTTAGGATTGGAAGTTTATTGTACAGTAAGAAAAAATCAGTTATGGAATATTGTGCTAAGTAGATGGCGCCCTTGCTGATTAATGCACTGTTCAAGCCTTTTGGCGAAGTTGCTCATGACGGATGTTGGGCATCGGATAACCCAAGGGAACCAACAGCCTCTCCACAGCGAAAAAGTTACAGTGTGGTGGTGTGCCTTTTCACAGGTAGGGATAGTGGGGCCTTTCTTTTTTGAAGATGAAGGAGGAAGAGCAGTCACTGTGAATTCAGAGCGCTATGTGGCAATGCTGCAGGATTTTTTCTTCCCTTACCTGGAGGAGAATGAATGGGATACCGAGAACATTTGGTTTCAACCAGACGGGGCAACTGCACACACGGCGAGAATTTCCATGGATATTGTCTGCCAAACATTTCCCGGAAAGTTGAATTCGCGACACGGTGACATTCCATGGCCTCCGCGCTCGCCCGATCTCACTCCCTGTGATTTCTTTTTATGGGGCTACCTGAAGTCCAAGGTTTATGTGGATAAACCACGAACTCTTCAAGACCTCAAAGATGCGATCACACGTGAAATTGCCGCCATCCCGATGGAAATGTTGGATAACGTCATGAGCAACTTCGCCGAAAGGCTTGAACAGTCATTAATCAGCAAGGGCGCCATCTACATATTCCATAACTGATGTTTTCTTACTGTACAATAAACTTCCAATCCTAACGAACATTTTGGAATTTATTTCAACCTGATATCTCCAAAATTAAAAATTTGGCGTCATTTTAAAAAGTGGGCGTCCGTTTTCAGCCACCCTGTAGTAGGCATGCTCAACACAGCTCAGAAGAAGAACGACACAGAACATGTGTTTTTACCTCGGGTATATGAACTAATAAACAACACAGTTTTGAACTATTCACGGTTGTATTGACAGAACTAAATTAGAGGTTTATAGATTTGAAAGAGCGCAGAGTTAATACAGTGATATAATGGCGGCGGGGCTGGAACGACAGAGGAATCCCTAACGCTCCTATGGCTGTTACCACCTTGATCTACTTTGTGCATTCATGCTCGGTATTGTTCTGTATTATTGTCCTACTTGCTTTACTTATTAAATTGCGTCTTATAGATCTAATACTGGTTCGTTAATTCCGTATGCAACAACCTAGTGGTTGAATTAGAAGATCTAATTTAGCTCATTCTGAAGGCAATCACCTAGCTGCAGAAGCCGGAACTAAGGGACTACTTTATTTGAAGAGGAGTTACTTTTTTTTTTTTACCAACCCCCAGTTCTAGGCGGGAAGGTTCAAACAACATGGGAATCGAGAAAAGTAGTGGTGTGAATTCTTAGAATAGATATGGGGACAACAGTGCGGCTACAGTCGTTGGGGCGTCGTTGTTCGGCGGTGGACTTTGGACCGACCTCTGCGGGAATCGTGGGTTCAAATCTCATCGCCGGCAGCGAGCGTTTTTCGGCGACCGGGGCTCTCATCGCCCCCCTCGTCCCAACCCAGGGCTGTGAGGCAGGGGAAAGCCGTGAGCGAAATCATCAGAACAAATTCTTCGATGATGTCCACGACGCCAGGAATGGCAGTTGGACGAAAATCCAACCTGAAATGGTTGTTTCCCTTACCTTCCCTTACCATAGAAGAGATATTCAGTTGGTGATTCTGCTCATATGAACGTATATCATAACCCCCCCCCCCCCCTTATGACTATACTGCTTAGTACCTACAACAAGTAAGAACCAATTCTTAAATAGGAAATGTTATTTATGGTCATAACCAATGCCACTCCAAGGAGAACCCAGGCATCCCCTCCTCAGTCCAGGTTTTGGGAATCCAGCCCTACAGCTGAAATGTCCATGCCAGAATTCGTTGGCATGATCATACTGTACTATTCCTGTCAAATCGTGACATTATCGTCTTGTTCCAAATTTTGAGAATATATCAGTAGTCCTATTTGAATGAAGCTACCAGTAGCGTAATGTACTGCCCTCTTGTCAACCTCTCCGATTATTTTTGACACCCGCATTTCAATCTCTTTCTCTACCAAGGCGAAGTAAATCCTTTCAATTATCTACCTCGCTCTCTCTCTCTCAATGCACGTCTGATTCACTCACAATATTGATCATTCTCAAGAGAAATCTCTTGAAGGCAGAGCCTTCGAATGACGACAATAAGGGGAAAATGAATGCGCAGTAGTGCATAATATGAACAGATAAGCTCAACAATGCCTTCATTCAATCCAGCTGTTTTTTGAAAGTGGAAGTCAGGAGTCTTCGATTAGGCTTTTTCTTCTTTTCAATTCAAAATTGTTATTGCATTGTCACTACGTGTACTTGGGAGACAAGTAGTGAGGTACACAAGGACACCCCCCCACCCTTCAAAATTTGATGCTTTACTTTTCAAGGTACGTGAATCCGAAAATCGAATAAAAAGTTTTCCGTCCGTCCGCCGTACTTTTTTTAGCAACACTGGACCAATTTGGTTCAAATTTGGTATATGAGCTCCATTTGGGGTCTAGTTGTGCCGCGAAGCTTCTGGTTGATGTCAGTCACTTCTAAGGGGTGAAAATTGAGGGTTGAAAATTTCTCGAAAACTCTCGAAATAAACGTATCGTTCTTAACCAATTTTGAATAATACTGAATTTTTAAAAAAATTTGAGACCACCCGGAGCTAGGGATGTTCCAAAAGTATCGATACTTGAAAGTATCGATACTTCTTGAAATAAGTATCGATACATATCGATACTTTTTTCCCTGATACATATCGTAGTATCGATACTTTTTTTTCCAGTATCGGAAGCAATACATATATCTCACACTTCATCTGTTTCAACACCTACGACAGAAAGTACCTACTTCACTGTACCTCTATCTCTACGTAGATTGTTGGGAGACCAACAAACTTCAACAAATTTAACAAAGATGATGTACCACCACCTCCAGCTCTCTATGATAAACTGCTGTCCTCCATAATCTAGGAAGGATCACCAAAATGTTAAGCCAAACAAGTGCAATACGAAAACAAGTGCCTGAACAAAAACAAGTTTTAAATAACAAAATGAGTGATTTATTGTTTTAAAACAGAATGTGTTTTTGCGATGACCTACCGAAAAAAAATCGTCACTAATTTAATTTAAAAAAATTAACGAAATTTGCTAACGAAATTTGTCCCAAGTCGCCACAATGATGATTATGACCATCAGAAGTGAAGTTGTTAGGTAGGTAGGTACTTTACAGTTTGATATTACCAGATCAGCTGAGTCGAAAATTGAGCTCCCAGATCAGCTGAGTCGAAAATAGAGCTCCCAGATCAGCTGAGTCGAAAATTGAGCTCCCAGATCAGCTGAGTCGAAAATAGAGCTCCCAGATCAGCTGAGTCGAAAATTGAGCTCCCAGATCAGCTGAGTCGAAAATCGAGCTCCCAGATCAGCTGAGTCAAAAATCGAGCTCCCAGATCAGCTGAGTCGAAAATCGAGCTCCCAGATCAGCTGAGTCGAAAATCGAGCTCCCAGATCAGCATGAAAATGTTTCAATGTGTTGCAGACTCGTATGCAAGCGTTTTGGTTTTCTTTCGATATCATTTCTTAAGGATTTCTCCCTTTTACTATGTTTTCATTTACATTACTTAAGAGAATAGTCTCATTATTATAGATATATCTATAATAATATATATATCATATATATATGAGGGAGTTTCAAATAGGTGGATTGTTGTAACAAAAATCAGTAGGGTTAAACACTTTTCAACCATTTAAAATAGAATTGAACTTTTAGAATCGAATGAGACCACCCAGAGCTTTTTATGACCAATCTTTCCCTCCAAATGAGAACTTAAGGGGTGATCTCCGTTCAAATTTTTGTACAAAATTTCAAATTTATTAAAAACTCGAACGTTCACACCTACAATGTTTGCGGTTGGTCTCATTCGTCAAAGAATTCATATAGTATTTTACCTTTTTTAACACAGAATGTGTTTTTGCGATGACCTACCGAAAAAAAATCGTCACGAAAAAGCGACAGAAAAAACATCTGGTGATATGTTTATTGGTTGTCATGTTAATGTCAACTCCACATTTATTATTGTTGTTTTTTATTTAACGGATGACTAGTATCGCAAAAACACATTCTGTGTTCCTATGATTTCATACAGAGTATGGAAAAAGAAATAAACCGGGGGGTGCAGGGGGGCGGAGCCCACCGCCGAGGCGCAAAGCGCCGAGTTTTTTAAATGTATCATTCAGTATAATTTTCTTTAACCCTAACAATAGAGTTACTGTAAATAACAACGGTTTTACTGTTTTGTTTATTCTATACTAATTATTATCCTCGTGATGGAGAGATGTCACACTGATGGAGAGAAACATAAACCACAATTTCACCCATTTTTGTGAAAGTATCAAAAAGTATCGATACTTCAAAATATCGATACTTTTTGAAAGTATCGTATCGATACTTTTTGATACTTTCTAGATGTATCGATACGATATTATATCGATACTTTTGAAGTATCGGACATCCCTACAAGTATCGGACAAGCCGAGTAAAACAGAATTTTCCTCCGATAAAACAGAATCACGAGTGTGAATCACAAAAGAGGTCTGATCTCCGTTCAAATTTTATCGGACTAAAATGCGATCGCTGTTCATTTCTTCTATTTGTATACAGTTTTGCCTTCTGCGTAACCAGTAATCAAATTTCCATTTGAAGCGTTCAATTTTTCGAATCGAGTGTGAAGCGTTTATTTCTTTCTAATAAACTTGATTGTGAAGGTGTGAAGCCAGGCAGCATGGTGTGGTAGGTAGTGCCTACCAATGGTTGGTAGGTAAAAAATAGGTAAAAAGATGTTGGTAGGAAAAAAAACGCTGCAAATTATTGCTCAAAGGTTCATTATTTTCTGTATAGATCCCTGTCTACCATGTACCTACTACCTACTAGGGAATTTTTGAAAATTTCAACCCTTCATTTCCATTTCGTTGGTGGTTGGGTTTGAAATTTTCAAAAATGCCCTAGTAGGTAGTAGGTAACTACGGTTGTTAGGGAGGGATCTATACAGAAAATAATAAACCTTAAGGCAATGATTTGCAGCGTTTTTGTTTACAATTTAGGAAAATGTTCAAATATTCAGTGTTTTTCTTGGAGATGATATTTTCTTGGAGAAAATAACATGGATGTTGTATTGATAATTTATTGTTGAAGGCAGTAATTTACGTGAAAAGCTACAGAATTTCGTTTCATGTGCGCAAGTAAATGTTATAGAATAGCATTATCGTTATTGCAAAAGAATTTAAACTTGTGTAAAAGAAAATTTTAACCTTGATTTTGTTAGTCTTTCTTTTCTTCATTTTGTTAAACCTACAATATTCTCTGTCTGGGCCCATTTACAATTGAAGAGAACGGAGATTCAAGATTGGCTAAAGGGCTTTTTTTCACACACTTTCCAACAGTATGACCCAATAGTAGTTGGTATTATGCGAAGATAACGTCACGTTGCTCTGGATGTCTTCACACGTACGACTATCGCAGGTTTATTCGCTAAATCGTCCGATAAACGGCTGATAAAGGCTGGAGAGGTATATAAAGAGTGCTAAAAACAGTATTTGTATTCATATAAGCTAACAGAGGCGAAGCAGTTTCTTTTGGAAGAGGTGAAAATGTGTTGATGTCATATATATATGCTGCAGCGTAGTTGGTTACCTGGATACATTCCCTATCTTTCAGAAACACCTCCTTCCACAAACATTTCCCTCTACAATAAAGCTGGGATAACCCTTCTAAGTTGAGCAAATAGGTCGTAAAGCACTAACATTTTATGGAAACCACTAATGAAACTTTTACTTAAATATGGAGAACGGAAAGCTTTCTCTGGATTTCAACTTCTAAGTCTTGTTACCAGTCTCCCAGGTTGTAGGTATTCGTGAAGTTCGGTAGATCAAAGTTGGCAGTTTGTAAAGTAGAAAGAAAGACCTTTGTCCATGTTCTTCATCCAGTTTTGCTTCGATACAACGTCTCACAGCTCTCTCTTCCCTCCAACCCACAAGACTGACGCAGCCATCAACTTGAGGTCTGTTCATTTAAAAGCTTTTAGCTTCAGGGGCAAAGGTTAAACCGCATAATTAATATTGGAACCCTCCCTCTTCACCCGGTTACTTAGTTAACACTAATGCCATGGCCATCGCGCCACTTCGTCTTGAGTGGGCGGTTTTATTATGGTCTCGACCCAGAAATTCGATAGGGAGTCTTCAGAAGAAAGCTTGCACACCTGCAGACTCTAACTTTGACGGTGGCGGCCACGGAAACATGTTCCCCAAGAAACTGATGACCAAAGGTAGAATATTATTGAGGAACCACATGAACTTTGAGAATACATTTAAATAAGCAAGAAAATCTGCAAATCAATCTGAGAACTGATATTAACTTTATGAAGGAAAAGTCATTTACAGTCACTTATTCCTTGGGGTAATAAGTAAGCTCTTGAGTCAATTGCTTCCACCTCAAAATGTTGTATCATTCATGACCGTCATACACTTTCAATCTATTTTTTGAGCTCTGGATTTTCAGATCGTCTTCCAGTATCCAACTAAGGTGCCACGAAATTGGGGCTCAACAAAATTGAACCTTATGAAGTAGGTCGAAAATCGAACACTATAAATCGATACCTTAAAGCACAAAGGGGCTATGTCCATCCATCTTCCACATTTTAAATGTTTTTTCAACTTCAGAAAAACTCAAATTTAACCAAACTAATATTGATCTCCTTGACGATTATAGCTCGAAAATTTCTTGAAGAAATCAAAGAGATTGGTGTAATAAGCCATTATTTAAGAAATTGTGCACTGGTGATAACTTCTTTTGAGTTTTTCTCAAAACTCCGTTTTTGGACATAGCCCCTTTGTGCTTTAAGGTATCGAAATATGCTATGTTTGTTACATAATATGTAACCATATTACGTACCATATTATTACCATATTATGGTAACTATAAATATCATAATTACCATTTATTCATGCTTCTTCATCTGTCGCGTAGTATACACAAGTTTTGAATTACGTTCTTGGTGCTGTGCAGTATTCATTACCTACATCTAAAGACCTGACCAAGGCTGTGAAAAATTTCACTATAAAAATGCCATGTTGCTTAAAAAACGAAATTGACTGCGCGGTGAATATGGTGGAAGTCGTACCCCTCAGAGTTATTGCCAATAAAAAGGAGAAAAACGAACTATCAGTTGTGGGAGGGGCCGGATAACACGATATGACTGCGAAACAGTCGCTATAAATAAGTCAATTTATTACCTAAAAAAAGGAAAGGGGGGAATGTGAGAAAAATTGCATCACAACAAACAAACTTTTTTTCGTTTGAGATTGAAGGAGTGGGGGGAGGTTGTAACATACGTTGTAAATCGTGATGCTGGTCGGCGTTGGGATTCATTGAGTAGTATCTCAGTGGAGGGCTTGGAGGGGAAGTTTCCTAATCAATGTAGGAAACTGGCTGGTGGCTGGCCATCCATCACTTTACCCTTCAACAAATGTGGATTGTTTTTGTCGAGGAGAAACTCAATTTGAACCAAATTTTTAGCTCGATCCCTTGTCAGCTAAAACCAAAGGACTCCCTCCCGTTTTTACTTCGTTGGTTGTTGATTTGTGATCACGAGTTGCGTATCTACATCCCTCAATCTCGGTCCTCCGAAATCAAAAGGTTTACTTGCTTTTGGCGTTTCAGGTCTATTCTAACAATGTTAACCCTGTACTTCGCAACTTATAATATACCTAGGGTGACCAGAGGTACTGATTTCAGGAGTACAGGTCCTACTTTCTAGGTCGTGGTCCTGCTGTCCACAGAAACCTCAATAGGACCCTAAAATGTACTGCTTTCGTGTGAGTGGTCCTGCCATGGGTCCTTCTTTCATCACTAAAAGTGTTACCTACTTACAAAAATAAGCCTTTCCCATCGAACCAAACCAAAAAAATAAAATAAAAAAATACCCGACATTACTGAAGTCCTCATTCTACCTATTCCTACCGTGTATTCCTATTCCTACCTAACACTGCCACCATCTGTCAACAAATTTGTAGTTCCTTCGTTTACTAAGTCATTTTTGTATAAATGACGATGAATGTTTTTGTGGTAGGTATTTTGAAGACTGAATAGTGCAATGATAATGAAAGAATTGAAGGCTAACAAATTATATTTTATGCATTTTACCTAGTTATTTTGTTTTGAGAATCGTTTTAAAAAGTGTAAGAGTTTTCAGTATTTGAAAATTTCTTTTTTTTAGTACTGCTCTCACTGACAAAAAAATCTGGTCATCCTAAATATACCTAAATATACCTACGTGTTTTATGTTCAAATTTTGATATTATAGATGCATTTTCAGTTTTATCGTGTTTTTAGAGGGCCAAGGGTACTTTAGGGGTAGAATTGAAACAAATCCCTAAAGAAAAACTACCAAAATTTTAGATAATAAACTCGTTACGTCTTTGATTGAGACTGCGCAGTTCTATTGCTATACATTCACGTCAAATACTTCATCCAATTAGTACGTCCAGCAAGCGAGAAGGTATAATAATTATACTTAGCTAATAATTAGTACTAGAGATTTTTCCATTATTTTATGGATTCTTTTTTCTGATTAAAATAAAACGAAATACATTTTATTTGATAGCATTTCTCTTTAGTCGGTGTCTTGGCAGTGTACGATATTATAGGTTCCTCTTACTGTACCACGTGTTGAAAATCTGTTTACATTTCAACATTTTAAAAGTTTATATCAATTTAACATGTTTTTTTGGAGGGCCTGAAGTTCACTTTAGGGGACCCTCTACAAGCCAACCCACACAATTAATACAAATTTCGTCAAAATCGTATCAATGCGCAGCGGCAAACCTCAAAACGATGATTTTCATAGCGAACCATCTACACCCCAATCCGTACCTACGATTTCTGAAAATGTCATCGAAATGGGAAAATAACTTCGTATAGTTTTGCCAGTTGCAAGGATTTATCTGCAGACATGGAACCGAAATTCTTCAAGAAATCCTAAAAAGTAAACGCGAGTGGAAATTTTGATTTTGGACATTTTTCTATCAACCTTTATTAACATAACTACCAACGATATCCAACATATCTACCAACTTTTAGTGGTCAGTGATGTTAGGTGGTGCTACAGTACGATAACTTTTGCTTGAACCAGCCCGGTGAATTCAATGATTAAGCTAAGATTAATTTCTTCATTTTTTGGTCACATGAAAATAACTATGTTTGCCAGCGTTAGTTGAAATCCACTAAGGCGGGGATTTTCTACGAAGAAGAAATTTCAACTTTAAACTCACAGGAAGATAAAGTAATTTAATACTGGGTGTCCAAGTAACTACGCTCCCCCCACTTATTTTCTCTAATAGTGTAAGAAAAAAAATCGTATTAACGCTATTCTTCATAAATTTTTGCGTAGAATTCAAAAATGACAAAATTGCGCAGTTCGCAATCGCGCAACCATGCGCAATCATGATCAACTTTGTTTTTTCAAATGAAAACCCCCATTTTTATTGCAGATTCGGATTCTACGTCAAATTTTATGAACATTTTACTTCGACAACTTTTTTTTAGGACGCGCGCAGCCCGCTCAGCGAGCGCTCAAAGATGCGCAACCCAGGGATTGCGCCAAAGTTGAGATGAAGGTAAACCTCAAGTGTGGCACATCACTTAGCACTGTTTTTCTACGCTGAATCGCGTGGTGATATCCCTTTCTTGGTTTGATTTCATTTTACCGTATCTACAGCCGAAAAAGTCACTTTTTGAGGAGGAAATCATCGACTTTCCGTGGAATTTTTTCGGAGTATTGTTTTCTTCTCGAATTATTACTCCTTTGTGCAGGTAGACAATACTGTTTACATTAAAAGTTATTATTTATTAAGAGTTTATTTAAGAGTTCTTAATTTAGTAAGAGTTTTATTAAAGTTTATCGCTTCATTGTTTCAATCAATGTTCATCCAATCATGTTTTTAGAAGACTGAAAATTATTTTGCAAAATTTTGTGATAATTATTTAGAAGTTTCTTGTTATTTTACAATTTTAAAAATTTAATTTAATTACATTTTATTAGGATGATTTATCACCCTTCATAAGAAAGTCGATGATTTCCTCCTCATAAAGTGACTTTTTCGGCTGTAGATACGGTAAAATGAAATCAAACCAAGAAAGGGATATCACCACGCGATTCAGCGTAGAAAAACAATGCTAAGTGATGTGCCGCACTTGAGGTTTACCTTCATCTCAACTTTGGCGCAATCCCTGGGTTGCGCATCTTTGAGCGCTCGCTGAGCGGGCTGCGCGCGTCCAAAAAAAAAAGTTGTCGAAGTAAAATGTTCATAAAATTTGACGTAGAATCCGAATCTGCAATAAAAAATGGGGGTTTTCATTTGAAAAAACAAAGTTGATCATGATTGCGCATGGTTGCGCGATTGCGAACTGCGCAATTTTGTAATTTTTGAATTCTACGCAAAAAATTATGAAGAATAGCGTTAATCCGATTTTTTTTCTTACACTTTCAAAGAAAATAAGTGGGGGGAGCGCAGTTACTTGGACACCCTGTATACTAAAACAGTGTCAGATCAAATTTCAACCCCTTAATTTGCTGTCTTCCTCCATAAAACGAGAGGTACCACAATATTTAAGAATTCTAACATTGTTTCTCTCAAAACAACAATTTTTGACTGTGCTAGAGAAAAGTGGGTTGTTGTGCAGATGAGTGATCCTTCAAACGCAATGAATGTTTAGATAGAGTTGGATGTTAGGTACTGAGGATGAGCAAGACGACGGCAAGTGGAATTGGAAGGGAACGGTGCTCACTACGATAACTTCTGCTTGAACCAGCCTGGCGAACTCAATCTGGAGAACTGCAGGTCCTAATTGGTCACTGACAGCGCAATTAGCAGTTGAATCCGGGGCAAATTGACTTTTCGCGCTTCGGCGAGCGGCAGCCGCAAATCTCGAGCTGCCGGGCAAAGATAACTGTGAAGACTCCGATTTGTGGATTTATGTAATCAATCAAAATGGGGAAGCTTTTGGGGAGGACGTCTGTCTGGAGGATGATGGAGGTGAAGTTAACCCGCGGGTTAATCCGGTCGTGCCGTCAATTATATGGTTGATTAACTCGGGCGAACGATTAAACCTTGTTTGTTTTGAATAGCTCAGGGAAGGCCCGCCTCAGGGGACGAGGTCTCGAAGGTAAATGTTGATTCTCCCGCTCAGACGCGGGAAGTACTGAGGTGAGCGTACACCTCCCACCACCCCTGGATAGACACTCCGATACTATAAATACACGTGTTACAGTACACCTGTGACTTGTTATTCATAACAACAATATTAATCATGCATAATTTAGAGAGATATCCCTCTGTTATGTTATACATGCATCCACATGGTTAAATAATGATGAAATAACATAATAAGACAGTTTTTTAGTTCCTCATAAGTTCCACATAAATCTGAAGTTAACATGAGAAGAAATAGAAAAACGCTACGAATTATTACGCAATGGCTTGTCATCATCCTTTTACAAATCACCCATCTGCGAAGAGCAATTTTTTTCCGTTGGTCAATACAGTAGTTGAATAATACCCCCTCCCCCGTCACAACCATCATTCGATGAACGTGGACGAAGAAGGGTGCATTTCTGGAGCTGACGAAGTAGTGTTGGAGGTCTGCCAAGTGGGTTTGGCACATAGCTTCCTCGTATCCATAACCCGATTGTAAAGATGATCCGATGCATATGTGTTGCTTCCACTACAACGGGGAATTTGCCTCAATTTTAGATTCTGGAATTTCAACTCAAATCCTATAATAGAGCCCTAGAATAACGTTTAACACTAGGAATAACCAAGGGGAAAAAATTACCGTTGGAGAAAATGCCTAAACAAGTGAAGCCTCTGTTACAAAACACCGCGAAAATCGAGGAATATTGTTGACGTCATACGAAAAAAAACGACGCGAAAACAACTCCAACAACAGACAGAGTTCTAGCACCGCCACACAAAACGATCCAGTGAAATGGCTACTCGAATAATATGATTCAAATCTTGAAACTAAATAAGAGAAGATGAAGATTAATAATGCTTGATAAACTAGTAGGTAGAATCGTATTGTAAAAAAGTGAGTAATATTATTTCTTTTGGTCACTTTTGTGTCTTGAATTCTGCGTTCTGCCCTCCTTCTTAGTTCACACACTCTTGTGTTAATCCTTGTAAGCTAAAAGTTCGTGTATGTTCCGCTTCTGTGGTAAGCGCCACAGAACCTCCTTTGAAGTCAGATTGGTAGATTATCCGTTATGTTTCAAACATGGCTGCCTCTTACACATTGCCACCACATTTAAAATTTCGATCTTCCTTAAATTCTCTAAATTTTTTGGATGCGTTTCCGAGCAGCTCACTATGGTTTTATTCCATAAAAATAAACCCTCATTCGAAAAAAAAAAATTTGTGGCTAATTCCCCATTTAGTTCAATTATTTTCTGATGATTAGTTGTTGGTCTTAACAACAGGTGTTCACAATTCAACCAGTTCACAATTTTCTTCCAATCAAAAAGTCTAGTAATTTTATATTTTGAAAGCTCGAAATTTATCTTGTAATTTTAACACCAAGGGTAAACCAAAGTGGTGACCCCTACTACTGAATAGGTACTTAGGCATCATGGACCATGCAAATGAGAGTTAATCTCAAAACTTCAATCTCTAAGTACCTTGCACTACCCTTATCCGGGGACTCCACACGCCAACCCGCACAATCCCTGACAATTTCATCGAAACCGGATGAGAAATGTTGAAGTTATGGATGTGGCAAGGGTTTCACGACAGACAGATAGACACGGAACGAAAATTGTTCAGATAGGTTTGAACCATAAAACGCGAGTGGAAATTTGTATTTTGGAGACATTTTTTTTCAACCTTGAAAAGTGAAAACAAAGCTTCCGCTACCTTGGTAGACTCGGAAGCGAAAATGTAGAAGTTATGCTTATCATGTAGAAGTTATGTTATTTGCCCCTAACTTGGCAAATGCGGGTCGACCAATAGCTCGAATAATTCTTCAATTGGTGCCAAATACGCTAACAAACAAGGGGAAAATGCCTCTAAAAAATATTGTAGCCAGAGGCCATAGCAATAGTAATTTTACAGATGTAGCTTTAAAGCTACATTGCTGAGATATCGACAGATCGGGCCGTTATATGGATGTTGCTTTGAAGATACAGTGCCAAGATACTGATGGTCATGCTGCATTTAACCTGAATCTTTATCAAACTCAATATAAAGATAAATTCTACAAGGTAGGTTAAAAAACCGCTCCCTCCCAAATTAACAAGAATTTAGGGAAATTTCGCGAGATTTGTCTTCGAATGTCGGAAGGAGCTATCCATGGAATGCTTAAAAAGTTTGATGACAATGAAACAGAAGGAATGCTCCTTATTGACGCGACAAACGCTTTCAATTCTCTAAGCCGGCCTTTGGCTCTCTGGAATGCTCGGAACTTGTGGCCACGATGTTCAAGATTTTTGTTCAACACATACAGAGGCTTTCCCATGACGGTTTTCAGACAAAGTAACGAAATCATACTCAGCCAGGAAGGGACCACTCAAGGAGACCCATTGGGGATGATGATGTACGCCGTCGGAACCCTCCCACTCATTCGAAATCTTAAGTGCAACAGCTACCAACAAAACTGGTACGCAGATGATTCGGCATGCGTAGGGAAACTCAGTGAACTAAAGGCATGGTTTTCCCAGTTACAGATTGAAGGGCCTAAGTGGGGATACTTTCCAGAGGCCAGTAAAAGCTACTTAATCCTCAAGCCTGGGCTAGAAAACGAGGCTCACGCCTTATTTGAGGGCACTAATCTCAGAATGGTCAACTCTCAACGTTTCCTAGGCGGCCATATTGGAGATCAGACCTCAGCAGCCGAGTTTGTCAGAGCCAAAGTTCAGGGATGGGTCGAAAATACAAAGAAACTGGCCACTGCCACAAAACAAAGCCCTCAGGCCGGTTACGTGGCATTCACAAAATCATTGTCCAGAGAATGGGTGTTTTTACAGCGAGTTGTAGGAGAGTGTTCTGAGGAATTCGAACCTCTAGGAGACTGCATCCGCCGAGTCTTCATTCCAGCGCTTATGGGAGAAGCTGTCAGCAACTGGGAAGCTGAACTCTACGAGTTACCTGTCAAACTAGGAGGATTGGCCCTGGAGGATCCTGTTAGAACAGCCAGCGTGAATTTTAACGCTTCAAAGAGGTCCACCTGCATGTTGTCAGAAGCCCTTGAGACTGGAGCGAGCTTTGATCACAACCAGCATGAAGACCGGGTGCGAGAAGTACAGGAAGAGGAGAAAACCTTGAACATAGCTGCTGCCATAGCTAAACGGGAAAGGCTGATCCATGACAGTAGTTTACCTCACCGACGGAAGAGAGCCATGGACAGGATCTCACAGAGCCACCATTCTTCACAATGGCTGACAGTCATACCACTCCATCGGGACGACCTGGATCTTTCACCGACTCAATTCCGTGATGCCCTTGCCGTGAGATTCGGACGTGAACCGATTGGACTCCCTCGCCATTGTGATGGATGTGGGGCTCAAATGGATTTAGACCATGGGCTAAACTGCAAGAGAGGAGGCTTAGTCAAGCAAGGGCATGACCAAATAAGAGACCAATGTGCGAAAATGGCCAGCCTTGCATGGAGGTCAGTTGGTCTAGAACCCGTCATGGTAGAAGGCGAGGAGGGAAATCCGCGGCTGGTAGCCGATATAAAAATTCACGGTGTGTGGAACCAGGAGAGGACGGCGTACTTCGATACCCGAGTCGTGAACCCTGACGCCCCCTCTTATGGTTCCCTCGACTGGAATACTATCGCCCAGAGCGCTGCAAATGCCAAGCACAGGAAATATGACACAGCTGCTGAGGACCTGAGAGGCTCGTTTACCCCCCTCGTGGTAGCCTGCGATGGAACTCTCCACAAAGAGTATGACAAATTCCTGAAGAGGCTGGCAGAGGTACTGTCCGAGAAGTGGGCCAAGCCTCTCTCTCAAGTGACCTGCTGGGTACGTGTCAAAACACAAATGGCCGTAATCCGAGCAGTGTCGATGAGACTTCGTGGATGCCGAAGGAGAGTGCGGTGCTTAGGACTTGAGGATGGTGCTCTAATGCCTATATAACCCTTCAACAACTTCATTCATTTAGATCTTAAAATAGTAAATTCAAAATTCAACAGACATCGACATCAAAATTGGACAGTGAACTCACTACATTGAAACATCACCGTTATGGCTGCTTGTTTTAGTTATGTTGTTACTGTTGTTGTTGTTGCTGAGTTTTAAATAAAATTAAATATTATTAGTGAAAAAAAAAAAATTTTGCAATATTTGTCTTCAAATAACCAAAATTGAACCATCACAACGTTTTGGAATTTTATGATCGACTGATGTTGCTTTGAAGCTGTATTGCCAAGTTAAGGGTTGAGGATTTCAACATGACGATTACACATTGGCTACCTGTGGCTATCCGATCTCAATGCAATTGAGAAGGAACCGTCTTCTTTCCTAAGCACACGGTGATATTAAGTATAAATTTTGTTTCATACGAATCGAACGGTTAGTCCTACTGAGCTTAGGGTGGTCTCATTCGATTTTAAAAAATCGTCTATTTTTAATTAATGAAAAAACAATACCTTTACATCGAAAGTTTCTGAGTAAGGGTGTTTTGAATATTGCGTCTCTCACTTTTCACCCCTTCGACGTGACTGACAATAACCAAAATCTTCTAAATTTCAATAAAATCGATCAATGGGAACTAAGCAAAATCGCATACGGCGGACGGACGGAAATTTATTTATTAATTTTTCTTTTTATTTTTTTTCTTTATTGGCATAGTATTTGTTTGCATTCAGCCATAATAATTACAATATCGTCTTATACTAGGTTATATTTTACGTTACAAATTAATCATAATATATACATATTTGTGTTCCAAAACTTCTTGTATGTTTCGCAACATTACTTCACGTGTGATGCTGTACAAACGTCATAATAATATGTTCCAAATCGCCACATTTACATATTTATTTATTCGATTTTTAAATCCTACGTTCCTTGGAACTTGAATCATAAAATTTTTATTGTGGGGGGGGGACATTTCACTGAAAATAATAAACAAAAATGGTGTTCGAGGATTGCGTGTTAGACCCTAGATGGTCCCCTGTACATTCCATTCCTTTCCAATCTGTCATAAATAATGTCTTTCCTTCCAAATATTCAGTTACCGATAAATTCTCCAGACATAATTTATTTTCACCTCGCTGTCTCATTTCGCTCAATCTTGAAGGTTAGCTGGGGATAGACTATCCCGAATTAACCCTTGGGAACGCGCGGTATATCGCAGATACGAGGGTGTGACTTTTCAGTGAATCGCACTTGGAAAGGGAAGGGAGGGAAATCTGTGGGTTTTGGTAGCTACATCATCAACCGTCTGTTACAATTCAATTAGCTCGTCACTACTCCTCGTTGACGACGTGGGTCCGAACTCCTGTTTTTATCTCCTGGATACGGCGCGCGCCCCCAGGTAAGAAATTCAAATTTGAGTTCTCTCTCATTTCTTTGCATTGTATTTTGCATTTTCTGCATACATTCCTTTTTCCTTGTATATGTTTGTGGCCCTGTGGTCGTTTGCTTGTGCATAACTACGAGTAAAACGTGCATTCGTGTTCTGAAATCTGTTATTTATCTCAGAGATACCGCGCGTTCCTGAGTTCCATAAAGTTCTTATGACTCTACTTTTCATGTTTTTGTTTCAGAAAATTGGTAATTCACAAAAGACTGGAACTATTCTATTTCGAAAAACATATTTGATTTATTCAAGGAATCCTATTTTGGTGGACGAGTACTTATTAAAGCCCTAATTCCCATGTTTTATCTCTCAGATACAGCCCCCGTGTTTGGAAATGATCGCGCGTTCCCTAGGGTTAATCATGATCTTCTTCTGAAATACGATAGTATTAGCTGTGATAGTTGGACTCTGAGTGACCATTGATTGGCCGTATCAGTCAGATTCATCCTGACTCATTTAAACTTTTCTGTTACAGATTCGAACAAGCAATAATTAGTCCTTTGTTGACTTCTCTTTTATGCCAAACTTGGGACAGAATACTTATTTCAAGCCCAAACTAGTAAACTTATATAGACTGTGAATTCGCCTCAGACACCCGACGAGTGGTTGTTTTTACTCGACAATGTTTCACGATGACTGGAACGGATTTTCTCGAACCGTAGATTGGCAGGTCGGTGGTTATTTCGAGCTTCATATCCTCGTTGAAGCGGGTGAAATATGGAAAACACGGCAAAACTTTAGTTTCGAAGGGAAGTTTCGTCTTCCATTCGGTTAAATGGTTAATCTTTTCAAGTTTCTCGCTCATCTAGGAAACTGCTTACATCAACCTCGTTCCACCCTCACACCTTTACTTCGAACTTTGTGGAGAAAACGTTGATTATGACGGACTTGGCATTTTAGCTATGAAAACTTAGTTAGATAAGTTGAGATAACTAAATCAAAAATTACTCATCTACTGCTTAAATTCTACGCCAAGCTCTCTCTTCGGGGAAATAAAGACGCAAGGAATGTACTATTTAGGTAATTCGATTTGAGGAGATGATTATTGAGTAAAGAATCCAAAAGCTCCAGAAAAGCAGAGAAGCAAAAATGTTCATAGATTATGAGTATAAATTCATAATGAAAAAAAGTTGTTTGGAGTTCATCTAGTTATGGCTCATGATTTTCAAATTAAGAGTTTCAAGTTGCTTCTACCAAACTCTCAAAAGCTTTGTCTTGCAATGACTGATAGATAATCAGTGATTAATATCTAGCAAATGCTATTACAGTATTTATCTATAAGAATATTTATACCAGGCTGAAGATGTATCTCTTGAGCTTTTCTAGAGTTTCTGAAGTCATGCGCCAAAACTTTAAAATGGAGAACTTCAGGTTGATTCCATCAAACTCGTGGATGAGTAGTGGGTGTTATGATTGACAATATGGCTTGCAATGACGATTCCGCAGTAATGGAGTCTACTGTATCCACGAAAATGACTACTATGGAGTAATATACAGGGTGTAAGCCTAACTGGTCTGCTATACGGTACCAGTCAATTCTACAACTAATTTGCAACAAAAAATGTCCCCTAGCGATTTTTTTTAAACCCTTCGTTTTCGAGTTATTTTAACTTTAAACTTTTTTCCCGTGATTTTGACCTTATGTCATTAAATCGGTCATAACTCCTTTAATTTGCTGTGTAAATTACAATTTGAGGATACTGTTGGAAAGAGCATTAAATTTCCTATCGGATAGATGCCTTAACCTCTTTTTGAGTCAAGGTTTGAGACATGAAAACGTCCTCTAAAAAGAGAATTTTACGTAATCTTGGGAACCTCGCATTTTTTCAATCTCAAATTGAACTACGAGCACCCATACTTTTTCAAGATGCAAGAACAGTGAAAACTGCACCAGAATCTCAGCTTTCCAATGGTATAATCAAAACATATTCTACAACCGTATTTAGGGCAGAAATTCGTGTTTGAAGGCGGGAAAACGTGAATTTTTTCAACGAAATCGGCGCGCTGGCCTCCTGTTTCCGGAGGCCTCGCGGTCTACTGTGGCGCTGACCCACCCACTGCTGTCGTCCGACCCCTCAAATCGACTACGCGGAGAACCGATTTCGTTGAAAAAATGCACGTTTTTCCGCGTTCAAACACGAATTTCTCCACTAAATACGGTTGTAGAATGTGTTTTGATTATACCATTGGAAAGCTGAGATTCTGGCGCAGTTTTCACTGTTCCTGCATCTTGAAAAAGTATGGGTTCTCGTAGTTCAATTTGAGATTGGAAAAATGAGAGGTTCCCAAAATTACGTAAAATTCTCTTTTTAGAGGACGTTTTAATGTCTCAAATCTTGACTCAAAAAGAAGTTAAGGCATCTATCCGATGGGAAATTTAATGCTCTTTCCAACGGTATCCTCAAATTGTACTTTACACAGCAAATTGAAGGAGTTATGACCGATTTAATGACATAAGGTCAAAATCACGAAAAAAAAGTTTAAAGTCAAAATAACTCGAAAACGAAGGGTTTAACAAAAATCGCTATGGGACATTTTTTGTTGCAAATTAGTTGTAGAATCGACTGGTACCGTATGGCAGACCAGTTAGGCTTACACCCTGTATATTCGATCATTGCATGCAATAGTGTCATATCTCAAAGTCAGTTGTATTTGGTGATTAACTGAGATGAGCCACTGTTTCCACTAATACTTCACAGGT
Source organism: Apolygus lucorum (assembly GCA_009739505.2). Classification (NCBI taxonomy): domain Eukaryota; kingdom Metazoa; phylum Arthropoda; class Insecta; order Hemiptera; family Miridae; genus Apolygus; species Apolygus lucorum. The sequence continues at coordinate 55,805,608 of CM019181.2, read as the reverse complement.
GGTGGAGTGGCACGACAACGGACACAAGGCCATCTCGCGACTAGTTTTGCAAGCATAGAAATTACTTTCATGCATCTAGCCCTCCAAGAGATTTTTTGTTCAGAAACCAGAGAATCGCATATTGTGAGATATGTCACTATTGCATTAAATGGGCGTCATATTATGACTGATGCTATGTACCAAACGCAATAAATGTTCTTGTCAAAAAGAATTAGGAATACGCCTGAAGGAGATCACGATGTCCGTCGAAACATGTACCAACCTGATTATTACCAAGTTTGAATGATGACAATGCTAATATACAAGCTTAATTAATTTGTTTATTAGTTTTTCTGTTCAAGTTTTAGTTAAGAAAGTTTTAGTTACGACACATAACTTGAATATCAAGGCAGATGGTCATAAATTACCTTCCGAAAGAAGATTTGGAAAAATTAGTTTTCGTCTGCTTGCCGTTATATACCTATCATTCTACTTCTCCCTTGCGTCCTTCAAGTGGACGAGAAAAGTAAAAATGAGCCAGCCCTACCTACCTCCTTCTATCACCATAACTCGAAACCGAACTTGGTTAATTTAAATTTATGGACGAGAGATCCTCTCATCCATCTAAGTTTGGGTCTTCCCAGCGGAACGCACCTCCTCCGGTGGCATTAGTCTTGGGGATAACATTATTATCCAGTGGTAAACTTCAATGTAAACTTGGCTATTATAGTAATTTCTCGTTAGTCGAGTTCGGGTCTGGCAGGTGGTCATATAACTAACAACGATGGTAACACAACCTACACCGTGTTAATCAACTACCTCCTACACCAACCTAGGATTGCATTATTCACGCGATTTCGATGGTTGTCAACGTACACCCATTTCCTGGCGAGATTAGAAGTAAATCAAACAGGAATAGGTATGTGTAATACTGTTGCTAGATTAGGTACATCTGAAATGATGTCGGAGTGTTTGGGAAATAGTTGGCGCTTCCTTGTTTGAATTTATCTTCAATGGCGTTTGATCAAGTCAATCTCGATGTTTTACTACGAGTAATAAAGCTTCGATGCCACGGTTTAGAAAAATCTAATAGAAGTGTTTATTTGGATGGTAGCAATAATGTGTTCATCATGATGACGAATTTGATTCCACTGTTTACTTATCGAGTAAGCTGGTGTTCGAGTGGGATCTAGGTCCACTTCTAAATGTTGGAAAAAAGCGCCATAGAATATTTTTGCAGCAAAATGCGTTTTTCTCCTTTGTTGAATTTTTTGAAAGTGACCAGTCCCACGCTAGTACCTGTTTGTGGTATTAAAAAATATGCATCTCATAGATAATGAGGTCTATTTAACCGGTTTAATTTTTAAATGTTTTCAGTAGTAGCTCTTTGGATATATTAGGTCGGATATTTTTAACAGAGAAAAAAATACTGCAGAAGAATAATTTTGGTTTATTATTTTCAATAATAAGCCTTTGGAATCGAGCAAGAAAAAAAAATTTTTAACCCCCCCTCAAAATTTGATGTTTTAAGTTTCAAGGTACGTAGAATACGATAATCGAATAAAAAAATTTCCGTCCGTCCGCCGTACGCCGTACGCGGCACTTTTCTTAGCAACACTGGACAGATTTGGTTCAAATTTGGTATATGGGCTCCATTTGGGGTTTAGTTGTGCCGCGAAGCTTTTGGTTGATGTAGGTCACTTCTAAGGGGTGAAAATTAAGGGTTGAAATTTTCAAGAGTGCCCTAGCTCGAAAACTCTCGAAATAAAGGTATCGTTTTTTCACCAATTTTAAATAGTATTGAATTTTTAAATATTTTTGAGACCACCCGGAGCTCTGTAGGACAAACCGTTCGGTCCCTACGAGTACTTTGAAGGTTTTCCTTCGATAAAACAGAATCATGAGTGTGAATCGCAAAAGAGGTCTAATCTCCATTCAAATTTTATCGGACTAAAATGCGATCGCTGTTCATTTCTTCGATTTGTACACAGTTTTGCCTTCTGCGTAACCAGTAATCAAATTTCCATATGAAGCTTCTATTTTTCCAATCGAGTGTGAAGCTTTTAGTTCTTTCTAATAAACTTGATTGTGAAGGTGTGAAGCCAGTATGGTGTGGTAGGTAGTACCTGGCTGGTAGTTAAAAAAAAGTTGGTAGGTAAAAAAAAATGTTGGTGGGTATAAAACTCGGCAAATCATTGCTCAAAGCCTTCTTCACTCTTCAGATCACTGATCAGCTGAGTGAGCTCCGAAGCCATTTTCAATCCTATTGAACGCAGGAAGCTGAAATTTGAGAGGGAAGGTCAAGGGAGAATACAGATGGTGGTAGGTGCTATTGATGGAGAACCAGTGATCTATACAGAAGGGTGATCGATACAGAAAATAATAAACCTTTGTTCAAATCCGAAGATATAATAGGTAAACTCTATTGATACTTCTTCCCACCCCCCTCACATACACGAGATACAAGCGTATCTCGTAGATACAAGCCTCATTGACTATAGGATAATATATCTATTTATCTTTACTGATTCAATTTGTGTCTTTCATTCATCATCCCTGGTCCTAGGTTGATCTCCAACAAGGAATAGGTATTCAAACGAAACGTACAGTGCTGTAGGAGTAAAATATAGCAACGATTAAATTATTCTCATTGATTAATCAGATTCTCCAGATCCCCTAGAACAATACTGTTTCAGCATTTTGTAATTTATTGCTTCCGAGTCTACCAAGGTAGCGGAAGCTTTTTTCTCACTTTTAAGATTGAAAAAAAATGTTCTCCAAAATCATAATTTCCACTTGCGTTTTTTTCCATTTACGTTTCGACCTCCCTGAACAATTTTAGCTTCGTGTCTGTCTGTCATGAAACCCTTGCCACAGCCATAACTTCAACATTTTCTCATCCAATTTCTATGAAATTTTCAGGGATTGTGCGGGTTGGCGTGTAGATGGTCCCCTATGAAAATCATGGCCTCCATGCGCAAACGTGAAATCCTTGTAACAGCCCTAACTTCTACATTTTCCAACAATATTCAGAGATCGTGCCGGTTGGTGTGTAGAGTTCCCTATGAGGGTAGTGCTAAGAACATAGAGATTGATGTTTGAGGTTAACTACTTTGCATCGGATCATCTATAAAATCGGGTTATGGATACGAGAAAGCTAAGTGCCACACCCACTTGGCAGACCTTTTTTATTTATTCTATTTTCTTATGAATTGTACGCTTATCTTGTTTAAGTTCGTGTGGCGTGAATTTAAATTACTGATTGTGGTCGTGTGTGCCTGTTGGTGTTGGGCTGGTGTGTCTTGGTTCCATTTGGGGGTGACCTCCTGTTTGGTTGTCTCGGTTCCGACTGTTTGCTGGTACCTACTCTGGTCTTTTGGTCTAAACTATGGCCGGGGGACAGGTGGCTTTCTGGATTTGGGATGCCACCATGGTGGTTGGGCCTGGGCGGTGCTGGTGTTCTACTCGGCCCTCCGCCACGGGATGCTGTGTCCCTTCATATATTTTCACGGCTAATGTCGCACCAACGTTCCTAATAGCTTCTCCTGACTCTTGTGATGTACCTATGGGTGGCAGCAATAAAGACTTTTCTATCTGTAGTGCTGTAACCGCATTGATACGAGCATAGTACGAACTCACGATTGAACAGGTGAAATTATCAACTTCGCTTTGATGTAAGGTGGATCACTTGGACGAAACGCAATAGCTGAACTTTGAATAGAGGACCAGGTTGACGAACTTCGTGTAGATGAATCTGTCGTACGGCAGGCGCATACAAGTGTTTTACGAGAACTGGCTCTGAAACCCCGATTTCGCTGAAACTATGAGTTTGAATACCTACTAAAACTCTCAAGGGTAGACAAAAACATTCGGCGGGATTAAATAAGAAAATATAACATGCATGATCCAAGGCAAGCGATATCTAAGAAGGAGTGCCACGGGGTTACTCTAGCTGGGAAACTCGGCGGGAGTGCTCCATGGTGTCACCACCCCATCCCTCGGGGCTCGTAAATGAACAGCCTTCTTCAACTTCTTGAAGAAACAACTTCTTCAAATAAACAACCTTCTTCAACTTCTGAAATTCCTAGAGCCAGTGTTGGGTAGTACTGAGCGACCTGCCCTCTTATTAAATAAATTAGTTTATTTATTTTTTCGGCGATGCTCCTTCTCTTCTGTGGAAAGTTATTTTTAAGAAATTGAATCAATAAAAACATTTTTTATTCAAATTGGAACTCTCAGAATAGAGAACTCCACTTAAGTCACAAAGGTAGATATAAAGATGAGCGAGGACAAAAACTGAATTTCCTCCCTTTTCCCTCTCATTTAGACTGCAACTACTTGATTTGAATTTATCTTTCTTACGGATTTTGAAGGAGATTGTGAGTTAATTGAGTTTGAGTACACACTCACTCATTCATATCCTTTCACAGTCATTCGAATCACGGATTCTATAGTTGAAATATCATTTACGACTTTCCTCACCAAGGCTAGTCATGAATTTTTTCTGATCCTTGCAATACTGACGAATTATTGCTAAAAATTAGTGGGTATCTCTCATGAATAGTCCGTTTCTTGTGTCTTAATCGAAACTTCGAAAAAGAAGACATTAATTGACAGAATAGCTTTGTTCCCCTCACAGGTGTATTTCCACTGTAATTTTGGAATTTACGACCTAATGGCTCCCATCATTTTATGATACCAACTTGCAACTCGATGTGACCACAAAAATCTTGTTAAATAAAACAGACTGGGGCCAAACACATGTGTAGGTCACTTCTAAGGGTTCCAAAATAAATTTCGAAATTTTGAAAACGCCCTAACTCGAAGAATTTCGATCTAAAGGTATGGTTTTTCATTTAATTTAAGATTCTATAGAATTTTCGGAGACCACGCGGAGCTCTATAGGACAAACCGTTCGCTCCCTACGAGCATTTAAGGGTTGGACGAACGATAAATCAGAAACACGAGTGTGAATCGCAAAAGAGGCCTAATCTCCGTTCAAATTTTAGCTGACCGAAATGCGATCGATGTTTTTCTTCACGTTGGATGGTTGGCGACTTTGCAGACGAGTGATCTATATAGAAAAATAATAAACCATTTTGTAATAATTTGCAGCGTTTTTCTTAGTTGATTGTTGTTAGAAAACCAAATTTTCTTAATCCCCTCTTATTCCCGAATCCGGACTATCGGAACTCGACTCCATCCACCCTCTGTTTCGGAAGTCGTCCCTAATAAGATAAGAGGGGTCGAATGAGGGGTCAATATGTCCTTTTCTTGAGGTCGTAACAATATCAGCCTTTTATAACGTTTTCCGCCCATTTCCCCTCGTCGGGCCACCCGATTCCCTGAGGGAGTCATCAGCTGGTGATGGGGGAAGGCACTTTTCCACGAGAGACGATATTAGATCCCGTCTTGGATAGCCTCCGACATTTTAGTGAATTATTGGAGGACACTAAGTCGCCGATCCTAAATCGGAAGTAGGTAACAAATATTTTCAACATGTCAGTGAATATTCAGTACAGAAGTAATATCAATCTACAGAATGGGGTATTTCGGTGGGTCGGAAATTCAGGATTTTGAACTCAAATTTGGATTCAGCACCATTGAAAACCTACACACTCCAACTTTTTGCCCATTGATACTATAACATGTGGTAGAAAAATTAAATTATTTCAGTTTTTCCCCCTAAGGGAATAAAAACTGTTAATTTGTGTTTCATTTGATCAACCCGGTGAGAAGTGCATCCTAGCGTCTTAACCTGAAATCTCTTCTTCTACTTACTATCGACTACCTTATCGACTATTTATCGATATCCTGACCCTTTCGATGATCGCGCATGCGCGTAGAAGTACCTTTGAGCGGTCTTGTTTAAAATGTTTCAATTGCGCCATCTTTGACATCTTAGCCAGTACCTGTCTCTAACTTTTGTTAAATTTGTGCTGAAAATTTTGAACTTCCGTGCAGAAGAACAAGGAGGAAATTATAAATTTTTCTTTTATTTCTAGGTTTAGGATATCCTCTCCATTCAGCGTTTTTTCTCCATTCATAAGCAAATGGGGGGGGGGGGGGGGGGTTGCGCCTTGATTTTTAATCGAAAGTAGGCCTTGATTTTTAATCGAAAGTAGACTACGTTTTGTGAATTTTGGCACCATCTGCGACCTTCTAGCGTGAGTGGATCTGTTTCTATAATTTTTCAAAGTTTCGACTGTTTATGACGTCACGCGCCCCTCTCGCCAGGGCGGGACCCCCCAGCCTACTGTGACGTCATAAACGGTCGAAACTTCAAAAATTCATAGGAAAAGATTTACACACGCTAGAAGATAGATCTCTTAGATGTCTTACAGATTAATAAAACTAGGGCCATTCCTAGAGGGGTGAGTCGAGGCGGAGACGTAAAGAGTGACGTCATTGCGCAGAACGGCTAGAAACTGGTACCATTGAAGAAGATAGCATCGTCACTCTTGCTCATTCCCGCGGGTTTTTTAAAATTGCACTTCATCAAATTACTTGTGGAGTACGATTTTGGACGCTCTGTCCTCTATAACTATCGTAATAATTATAGAAATAAGATACCAGGAGAAAAGGAGTAACGGCAGGTAAGTAGGTACATACCAACCATAAAATGAAAAACAAAAATATTGTGCTAGAAAACCACTGATTGGCACAAAATATGACAAGTGTAATTTCTTTTCAATATCAAAAACACAACAACTTTTTCAATATATCAACTAACTAAATTCCTACAAAAAATTATATCCAGGGACTGTAGTTACACTACAATATCATCATCTATCATCTGCACCACTATTATCACTGCATTTCTGCCGAGTCGTACCTACTGACGGTCTCAAGTTATTGGAATCGACATCTACCAATACTACTTCATGTTTTGAATAAGTGGAAAGCAAACTAGAGACGAACAATTGTAGATGAACAGAAAGACGAGAAAACTAAACTTCAAAAACGAACCACTATCAAAGTGAAAGACGAGAAAACATACGTTAGCAACGAGAGACACATCTGAAAAGTACTTAGGAGTAACTGTTATCAGGGCTGGGGGGGAGGGGGAAGCGTTACGAGCTCTTGTGACCGTGAATAGTACTGCTTAATTCTGTTCGCCACCTAAAGAGGACACTACTGTCGCGATAAACGAAAAAAGCGCACGCATCGGCCCAATGGAGTGAGCTTTCCTCCTATCTTCTTCCATGCTGGGACCCTCAAATAGCACTCCTTCGCCGTGATCTTCTCAGACGGGTGGGGGAACCCCCGTTATGTAATAATTTGCAGCGTTTTTCGTAGTGTTGTTCACCTCCAGTCCTCTACAATGCATAGGAGCCACTGGGCTGAAAGCTGAATGTGGGAACTTGCGTCTCCGTGCACCGCCCTGAGGGATTCCGAATGCACTCTGACGGCAGTTTTGTGAATCGAGACTTAGATAACAGTGATAACTGTTTGATTATTAATTGTAATTTTTGTTGTGTCGTTCCGTTTGCGATTTGTGCTGTCCCGTTTCAAATAATTCCATCTTCTCATTGCTTTATTCATCCGACTCGTTCTCTGATTCCTTTCTGGCTCTCTGTTCTGTGCAAGTGAAATAAGGGTCACTTTTTGCTCGGCATGTCAGAGACACTTTTTGCTCGGCATGAGTCGTAGAATCTCAACTTCAGTCGTAGAATCCTAGTGTCAGTTACGCGAGTAAAGAAAATGTAAATCGTTGTGCGATAATTTTCACGCTTCTTACATCATGAATCTACAGTCGAAATTTACTGATTTTATTGAATTTTTAATCAACTAATTTAAATGTTGTGATATTATACTTTGGAGGTCTACCTAGTCAAATCACTAAAAATAAAGACTCTTTTTTTACATTGCTTGTATTCGTATTATTCGTTTTTGTATTCCTACATTCTTCTAACTTTCGCTTTACAATGTTATTGGTGCGCAGGAGCAAATAAGGTTTGGTGTAGGTATTTATATTATCTTGTATCCTATAATGCAAGACAGTGGATTGGATATTTTTGTCTTTAATAATTAAGTTCCTTCTGGCTGTAGCTCATTTAGGAAGAGCTCTCTGAAAACATTCTATTGATCTGAATCGGTAATATGAAGTGATAACTAGGCTGCTACACCTATATTAGAACGAGGGAAGTAAGGAGACGTTGGGGTTACGGAGAATAAATTTAGAAAACTTGGAAAAATGTCAAAACATTTTTTTCTACTCTCTTTTCTACTTCTACTTTCTACTCTCTTTTTGACATCTATTTGAGCCAGAATGAATGTTCGTGATTAAATATTAGGACAGGTAGTTGAGACCTTGAGTTGGGCTTTTTTTCTCTACCATTGATGAAATAATGATTGTACTTGGAAATATTCCAGTCTTTCGGTGCCTCATGGGAAAAATTGATTCACCTTATTGTAATCACTGCCACAATGTTCAAGGGGTAGGTAGGTAGATGATATGAACGAAACTTTCCTCACAACGGAGAGTATTGCTTGAAGGTATATGATAGAAACCATTCTGAGCCGTCTCAAAATCAATTTCGATTCTACCGCAATGGAAAAGCTATGTCAGTTTGGTAAAGATTGTAAATTGTCATTCTGACCACTATCACTCTCATACCCCTTAAATATTTACATACGTCTCATTCCTTTACTCACACCTAGTAATTCCTGCAAATCACAAACGATTACGATTCATTTTACTATCACATCGTAAATAATACAAAATTTATCAACTTTGACTCTCGCAACATCATCCACTACTTCACCAAAGTAATCATTAAATGTCTGGCATAGCTTCAGCCAAGACATTAAAATTAGAAGAGTTTGAGTTGAGGAGAACTTCCTCGCAGTCCCGCAAGAGTGCATTGGGAATCCCTCAGGGCGGTGCACCGAGACGCAAGTGAATGTGGGAGCCCGAGAAGCGTTCTGATTGGTGGAGCTCCAGGACGTAGTTTTAGCGGAAAGCAACAGATAGCGTTCATGATCACTTGTTCCCAACCTCATCACAACAAGTCACCTTATTTATCACATATTTTTCTCCTTGGTGCGTTACCGGCTGCATCTAAGTAATTAATTTGATAACATTCAGTTATATTCGCGATATGTACGAAAAAATCGAGCGTTTTTCAATAATACACTGGGTTTCAAACGTTTCTTTGGGTGGCAGTTGTCAATTGAATATTTGAACTACTGGCGATAGGGACAACAACAATTGCATGAGGAACTCTGAAGATACCTTTCGCCTCGATTGGTATCTCCAAGTAATTTTTGCAGATCTAAATGATGATGAAACGTAAAGTTATCAATTTCTGGCCATTCGAAAGGATTTGTAAAGAAGCGGTATGAAGAGTGTGGCCTCCCCCTCCCCACCACTTCCGTAGTAGTTCCTCAATCCTACCTGTAAGTAGATAGCGCAACTGAGGCAGCCTCAAAAACGCTTGCACACCATTTTAACTTTGGCTTTCTTCTCTTGTCTCCATTACTCTATGATAGGAGCGCAGAAGAGCCGAAAAGAGCAGCTGAGCCGGTTCTTTAGGATGAGCGGAGCGGTTCCACTAGGTCGACAGCGCGACGCGAAATTCTTGAGCTCCGTCCACTGGAGCGGATAAAATTTTTCGACCTGCCGTTTCGCCACGGTGCCTTCTCAGGAAAATGTCGGGCATAGGTATTATGTTTTCATTGGAAGACGAAGAAATGTTCATTTTAGTTGAAGCTTTGGAAGCAGAAGAAGAGGACCAAATCGGTGGGAAAAAGAGATTTTGGGTCCATCCAATAAAGAGGATGGACCTGGGGGAGCACAATCACCTGTTCCAAGATTTGCTAAGAGACGAGCAAAAGTTTATAAAGTATTTTAGAATGTCGAGGGGGAAGTTTTTCGAGCTTCACACATTGATTAAGCCTCGTATAGATAAGCAGAACACTGAAGAAAATGACCGAGGTCGACAATTTTTCGCTTCGCCCTCCGTCCACTAGGTCGACAGCGCGGCGCGGCGCGGCGCGACGCCGCGCTCCAGAAGTCTGGAGAGCGGCAGATTGCGAAAAATTTTCGACTCGCGCCGCGCCGCGCCGCGCTGTCGACCTAGTGGACGGGCACCTTTATGACTTCTTGTCGCAGTCCCTTTTCTATGTACGAAGTTGGAACGTCCAACCAAACGTCGGCAAATAGTGCGGTTGGAGGTGGAAGACGATCCGTATCTGCCTAGTCGTATCTACTTACGCACCAATCGTCCCAGCTCCAACGACACTGAGGGGAAAATCCAACTACCGTCTAATTAAATGGTGGCGAGCGGATGTCGGGGGTCAGAGCCGTGTAATAGCTGTAGTCCTCATTACATCATGTACCACTAATTACAACACGTTTTCCTCGTCCTCTACACGGCAGGTGAAGGGTCGTGAGCTGTCCCAGGTAACCGCAGTGGGGCGTCAAAGGGCGGACTTTCCTTGAGGCCTTTCCTTGACGTCCCCATTAGTTACTGCCGTCCCTGAAGGTCGCTTTCCTGCCCAAATCAACCCCTACGTGCCTCGGAGGCCCCCTCGTATCTCCGCCTCGTATCTTCACAGACCGCACTCCAGCTTCAATTAAGAGCCGCCATCGAGCCGCCTCCACCTAAAAGTTGAGCGCTCGAGTTATTCGTGAAATTAAACGTCCCGGACCCTCAGCTGCGCACCGGTCATTGACTGCGTAATTGCGAACCTACCAATTACCCCAATAATTACTCCATTACCTGTCAATTACCCCATTGCCTTCCGATGCCTCCCTAAGTCTCCAGAGTCCTCCTCTTCTGACACGCTTCGTCTGCATCCTCGTGTTTTCATAGCATTAACCACGAATTAACACAGTTTTCATTTGATTGCCAACAAAACCATCCAACATCACACCGGGCTGGTTTTCACCTCCTACTTTAAATATAGGTTGGCGTGAAAGTTGATTTGGACCTTTTTCGCTGGTTTTTCGTTCCCAAACTAATTATTTAAGAAGTTCAACAATAATTAATATTTAGGAAAAATTCTGCTCATCGTAGTGGGTGTGGAGATTAATGAATCTGCATCATCATAGAGGGTGTACAGATTATTGAATCTGTTTGTCATAGCGATAGTACAGATTACTGAATCTGCTTATCATATCATACAGGGAGTACAGATTACTGAATCTGCTTATCATAGAGGGAGTACAGATTACTGAATCTGCATCATCATAGAGGGTGTATAGATTACTGAATCTGTTTGTCATAGAGATAGTACAGATTACTGAATCTGCTTATCATAGAGGTAGTGTAGATTACTGAATTTTCCTCATCATATACCTAGGGAGTGTAGATTACCGAATCTGCTTATCATAGAGGAAGTACATATATTACTGAATCTGCTTATCATACAGGGAGTACAGATTACCGAATCTGCTTATCATAGAGGGAGTATGGATTACTGAATCTGTTTGTCATAGAGATAGTACAGATTACTGAATCTGCTTATCATAGAGGGAGCATAGATTACTGAATCTGTTTGTCATAGAGATAGTACAGATTATTGAATCTCTTATCATACAGGGAGTATAGATTACTGAATCTGCTCATCATCGAGGTAGTATATATTACTGAATCTGCCTCATCATATACCTAGGGAGTGTAGATTACCGAATCTGCTTATTATAGAGGAAGTACATATTACTGAATCTGCTTATCATAGAGGGAGTACGTATTATTGGATCTGCTTATCATAAATGGAGTACAGATTACTGAATCTGTTTGTCATAGAGATAGTACAGATTACTGAATCTGCTTATCATAGAGGGAGTATAGATTACTGAATCTGTTTGTCATAGAGATAGTACAGATTATTGAATCTCTTATCATACAGGGAGTATAGATTACTGAATCTGCTCATCATCGAGGTAGTATATATTACTGAATCTGCCTCATCATATACCTAGGGAGTGTAGATTACCGAATCTGCTTATTATAGAGGAAGTACATATTACTGAATCTGCTTATCATAGAGGGAGTACGTATTATTGGATCTGCTTATCATAAATGGAGTACAGATTACTGAATCTGCATCATCATAGAGGGTGTATAGATTACTGAATCTGTTTGTCATAGAGATAGTACAGATTACTGAATCTGCTTATCATACAGGGAGTACAGATTACTGAATCTGCTTATCATAGAGGGAGTATAGATTACTGAATCTGTTTGTCATATAGATAGTACAGATTACTGAATCTGCTTATCATAGAGGTAGTGTAGATTACTGAATTTTCCTCATCATATACCTAGGGAGTGTTGATTACCGAATCTGCTAATCATAGAGGAAGTACATATTACTGAATCTGCTTATCATAGAGGGAGTACGTATTATTGAATCTGCTTATCATAAAGGGAGTACAGATTACTGAATCTGCATCATCATAGAGGGTGTATAGATTACTGAATCTGTTTGTCATAGAGATAACACAGATTACTGAATCTGTTTATCATAGAGGGAGTATAGATTACTGAATCTGTTTCTCATAGAGATAGTACAGATTACTGAATCTGCTTATCATACAGGGAGTACAGATTACTGAATCTGATTATCATAGAGGGAGTATAGATTACTGAATCTGTTTGTCATAGAGATAGTACAGATTATTGAATCTCTTATCATACAGGGAGTATAATATATTATATTACTGAATCTGCTCATCATCGAGGTAGTACATATTACTGAATCTGCCTCATCATATACCTAGGGAGTGTGGATTTCTGAATCTATTTATCATGGAAGGTGTATAGGTTACTGAATCTGCTCTTCATCGAGGTAGTATATATTACTGAATCTGCCTCATCATATACCTAGGGAGTGTGGATTACTGAATCTGCTTCATCATAGAGGGTGTCTGGATCATTGGACGTGCTCATCAAATAGGGAGTCTGGATCACTGAATCATAGAGGGTGTGGAAATCACTGGACTTGTTCATCCTTGATTGCATATTCACTCAAAAAAAAAGCGATCGAACGCCTCTCTATTTGTGAGAGATGAAATCTGATTTGATGCGAAACTCCTTTGATAACTACTCAGAAGTCATGCTAGCGTATTACAATGTCTTCAGAGCCATTTAAATTGGTAAAGAAGGATTTGGTTAATTTTTATTATTGTTATTATGTGTTTAATAAATGCTGTAGTTTTTCTTCTCAGCATACTATAAATGTAATAATGTTTTATTGGTTTTGTGCTGTGGAAAGGTAAATAAAAGTGTACCTGAGTTTTATCGCTTACTGGTTAAAATAGATCTCCAGCATGAAGTCCCCAGGAATGCACCCATTACTCAACAATGTGGTCATTTCTATTTATTTCTATCCGCTTATCCTCCGCCCACCATGTTCGCAGCCACCAGCTCATCGTTCTGTACCTGTTCGCAGATACGAGTGACTCGTGACGAGATGGTGCACTGGCCCAGCGCCGCCTCCTCGCTTCTCCTTCTCCTCCTCCGACTCGCTCATGTTCTGTCGTATCCCGCCGCCATCACCGTCGAACAGCTGTCACAAGGTACGTCCTCCTACAACCGAATTGTAATGTAGAAATACTTTCTGTTCGACATGCATGTGTCTAGACGTGGGGGTCTTTCTGAAAATGTAACACGAAACGAATCCAACGTTTCTATTTCGGTAGTAGACTTCTAGCGATTTCTAATCCGGATAACAAATAAACGCTGCCCACAATTTTCACCTCTAAGAGATTACTGACATCAACCAAAACCTTCGCGGCACAACTAGACCCCAAATGGAGCCTACATACCAAATTTTAACCAAATCGGTCCAGAGTTGCCGAAAAAAGTGCCGCGTACGGCGGACGGACAGAACATTTTTTATTCGATTTTCGCATTCTACGTATCTTGAAACGTAAAACATCAAATTTTGAGGGGGGGTTACATTTTTTTTCCTTGCTCGATTGAACATAATAAACCAAAAGCAACTGTTAAGTTGACTAGTTACAGAAGGGATATTAAACAGCATATATGCATAGGAGATTATTAAAGTTTAGAGATTATTAAAGTAAGTTAGCTTATGTTAGAGATTATCAAATAGCGTCATTTTTCTTACGAATCATGTATTGTTTAGTAATTTACGCATTACTGTAATGTATAGTAGATATCAATTTATTAAACGAGATGAGGTGTGACAAATTTTGTAGGGTTTCGAGGATGACTGATTTACATAGGGCTTTTCTTGGTAGGTATATGAAGGAATGAACGAATGGGGATGGAAGTGGGGAATCGACGAATAAAGGGAATTTACAAATTTGTTACCTCGTAAGTTCTTGTAGATTGGTACCTGGGGCCCCTGTCCAGCATTCAAATTCATCAGCAACCAGCAGGAGTCCAGATGGCGAACAGCAGCGTTAGAGAGTAGGTAACCAGGAAGGTAAAGGTGGTTTTAGATGTTCACATGGAATTCTGAGGTCGGCAACGATACTCGCGGATTGTGTGATATATTTTTATAAGAAACTTGATTTTGAAATGATATTTTGGAACGATGAAATCGAATTGAAATCTTAAAAGAACCGTGAACAATGGCGGGTGGTAAACACGAGAAGAAGAAGAAGATCTGCGAGAGAAGAGAGAGATTAGGGGAGGGAGACTAGTCACTGCCATCAGAATCAGAACAGTGTTGCCCCAACAGGGCGATTTTGCAGTCCTCCTACGTTTGATCCCACCCTACAACACGGGCCAAGCCTAACGTCGGGTAGGAAATCTTGGCAAATCGCATCGCATCATGAATTTATCTTCTTGTGAAAGTGTACAAAATGGCGCCAAATTAACATATCTAATAGTATCTATCTGTCAAAAAAAGTGAAGGAGCGTGGTGGCTGGGGTTGACCAGTGGGTGGCGGGAGCGGAGCATACCGGGTACCCCTGCAAGGCCCCTCTATTGCTTCCGAGTCTACCAAGGTAGCGGAAGCTTTGTTTTCACTTTTCAAGGATGAAAAACGTCTGCCAAGTGGGTGTGGCACATAGCTTACTCGTATCCATAACCCGTTTATATAGATGATCCGATGCATAGTAGTTAATCTCAAAACACCAATCTCTAAGTACTTTTCACTACCCTCATAGGTGACTATCTACACGCTAATCTGGACAATCCTAGAAAATTTCATCAAATTCGGACGAAAAATGTAAGTGAGTAATGATTGGATCAAAAAATTTCTTAGCTTGACTGGGAGTCGAACCTGGGACTCCTGGGTGGGAGTCCAGAGCACTGCTCACTGAACTATAGAGGCCAGGTGATTGGTTGAATAGGATTTGAGATTCTCACGTCACACGCGAGAGCGACATAAAGAACGACTGTTACAAGGATTTCACGTTTGAGCATGCGCAGAGGCTACTTTAAATTTTAAGGCCTTGATTTTCATTGGGGACCATCTACAACCTAATCCGCGTAATCCCTGAAAATGTCATCGAAATCGGGTAGAAAATGTGGAAGTTATGGCTCTTACAAGCAATTCACGTTCGCACATGCGCAGTCGCTTCTATCAGTCCGAGGATGATAATTTTCATAGGGGACCGTTGATTCATAGAGGGATGGTCCCTTGTGAGAATCTCAAATCCTATTCATTACATTACTAGGCCTCAATAGCTCAGAGGTAGCGCATAGAACCGTCCCCCAGGGTCGCGGGTTCGAATCCCAGCCGTGGCTAAGAATTTTATTTGATCCAAATTTGGATACTTCTATCCACTTAATTTTTCATCCGAATTTGATGAAATTTTCTAGGATTATCCAGATTAGCGTGTAGATAGTCCCCTATGAGGATAGTGGAAGGTACTTAGAGATTGCTGTTTTGAGATTAACTACTATGCATCGGATAATCTATATAATCGGGTTATGGATACGAGGAAGCTATGTGCCACACCCACTTGGCAGACGTTTTTCTTCTACTCTCACAATGCATCCTCACAGCTGCTTTCTGCTGTCTGAAAAATTTGCCCCAACTTGAAGAGTTGCCCCACGTGACTATCAAATTTGAGGAAAATCCAATCCTCGTAAATATTGAAGGTGGGTCGTTTTCTAAAACACGGCAGTAGACAGGGTGTATCGATTCTACAAGGTGTTTCCAACCAAAAATGTCTCCGAACAATTTCGTTTTAACCCCTTGTTTTTTCGTGGTTTTTATAATATAAAAATGAAAAATAAATAAATATTAAAATATTAAATAAAAATAAATAAATTAATGAATTAAAAAAATTAATTAAAATATTTTTTTAAGATGTTTTTTGATTTTTCGATTTTATATCACTAAAATATACATAACATCCTGAAAATCTGATTTATCGTGGGAAAGAGCATTAAATTTCTTATCTTACTAACCAAAATGTTTAAAGTAGGACTCAAGGATCGAAAGCAACCCCAAACATTGGAATTGTCTGATCTGATGAACTTGACTGTGGAAACTACGAACCAGAATTTGACAGGACTGCTGACCGGATATTCATTGAGGTCAACTTACTGGGTTCATCCCTCGTAGGTGTCGTGCGGTTGAGTAGACCGGAAAAGGGTCGTTTCCGTAGGAGCAGACGATCCCTTCCGTCCCGCGAGCGCTAGATCCTCCTCCCTCGCTAAGTGGATCAGTGTTGGACGAGAGTGACGATCACTTCACGCCTCGCGAGGCCGCTGTATGCGCCGCTTCACCTTTCCGGGCTTTCCCGCCCCTGTGACTGCGCGTTTCTGTGACACCGCGGCGCTGTGACTACCGTGAACCCTCCGGAACCCGACAACTCATCCGGAAGGCCCGTCTATTTCGCTTACTCGAGTTGCCTCCGCAGACACACCTGCTGCGCGTCGCTCGTGTATCTGGCGAAAAACCACGAACGCCTGTAAAATAGGCTTACTCTAGCATGTGGGTTGTTTATAAACATACCAAATTTTTGTGGGTGTGTGGATCTCTGAAATTGTCCATCCAAATGAGTTTATAGGTCTCAGGGGTTGTCCATCCACGTAACTGTATAGGTCTCTGGAGTTGCTCATCTAAGTGGGTGTATGTAGATTGCTAGATTCGCCCATCCAAGTGGATCTATAGATCACCACACTTAGTCATCTAAGTAGGTATGTAGTCACTGAACTTTCCCATACAAGTGGAAGAGTATATCATTGGAGTTTCTCATCTAAGTGTATACATATTATGTATACACCCACTATGATGAGCAGGTTCAGTGATCTAGACACTCACTTAGATGAGAAACTCCAATGAGATACTCTCCCACTTGTATGGGAAAGTGATATATCACTGGGGTTTTTCATCCAAGTGGGAGTATGTATCATTGGAGTTTCTCACCCAAGTGGGTGTTTTATCACTGAACCTGCTCATCATAGTGAGATATTATATCACTGGGGTTTTTCATCCAAGTGGGAGTATAGATCTCCAGAGTCGCTCATCCAAGTAGGCCTGTAGTCATAAGTTTGCCCACCCCAGTGGTAGTACTCAGGGGGTAAGCCAAACAGGTCTGCCATAGTGCAGGAGTCGATTCTACATCTAATTTGCAACAAAAAATGTCTCTTTTCAATAATGTTGTGGATGTCCAGAGGGGTTTAACAAAATGAGCTTGAATTTAGAAATGCAAAGTTGATGGCAGAAAACGAACTGAGAGTTTTTATTAGCAACCTAAATATCGAAGATAACAACAATAAACATAGTAATTTTGGTAGCCAAGTAGTCATGAATCTATAACACTATCTCCCCTCTTCTCTTTAGTGCTTGAGCATGGGGTCAGGCTGTCAGCATGCACGACTCTCTTCTTTCCATTTGGCGTACGAATCCTGTAGACCACCTCTGAAAGGATTTTCAATACACGGCAAGGTCCAACCCACGGTGATTGAAGTTTTGGGGTCACCCCTACAGATCTACGAGGCCAATAGTACCAGACCTGGTCGTCTACTTTGTAGCTTGGGGCTGCGGAGTGGGCGTCATAGCGTCGTTTGCTATTTTCTGCCACTTTGCGCGTATTCTGTCGTGCGAGTTCATGGGTTGTTTGCAATCTCGTCTGTAGTTCCTGAGCATATGACGATACTGAGCTTTTTCCTGCAGGAACCTCTCCTGTCAGAAGATGAATAGGGAGTGTGAGAGCCCTTCCAAGGTTGAGTTCAGCCGGTAAGAACCCAGTTGATGCTTGCTCTGTTGCACGGTATGCCAGAAGCACACATGGTAGCCATAAATCCCATTCAGTCTGATTGTTTTGCACCATCTTTGACAACATTCCCCACAACGTCCTGTTGAATCATTCAACTAGGCCATCACTTTGTGGCCGAAGTGGAGTGGTCCTTGTTTTCTTGATCTGTAGCAACCTCATGACTTCCTTGAATACTTCACTTCGAACCCAGTTCCCTGGTCTGAATGTATTTCTCTCGGTACTCCATATCGAGATATCACTGTATCCACTAATCCTCTTGCAAGGGTTTCAGCCTTAATGTCTTGAACAGAAAATGCTTCAGGCCACTTCGTAAAATAATCAACAACAACAACTATATAAAGATTTCCTCTCTCTGTGCGAGGCAAGGGACCCACAATGTCAATACCAACCCGCTCAAATGGGGCTCCTGAAACAGAAGACTGTAGTGGTGCTCTCTGTCTTCGACCTGACTTTCCACGTCTTGCACAAATCTCACAATTTGCACAATGTATGCGAACATCTTTAGTGAGTCCAGGCCAGTAAAACTGTTGTCGAATTACACTCAGAGGTGATTGGGGGTTGGACCTTGCCGGGTATTGAAAATCCTTTCAGAGGTGGTCTACAGGATTCGTACGCCAAATGGAAAGAAGAGAGTCGTGCGTGCTGACAGCCTGGCCCCATGCTCAAGCACTAAAGAGAAGAGGGGAGATAGTGTTATAGATTCATGACTACTTGGCTACCAAAATTACTATGTTTATTGTTGTTATCTTCGATATTTAGGTTGCTAATAAAAACTCTCAGTTCGTTTTCTGCCATCAACTTTGCATTTCTAAAATTCAAGCTCATTTTGTTAAATCCCACTTCTGACACCACTGTTGTGGATGTCCAGAGGGGTTTAACAAAATGAGCTTGAATTTTAGAAATGCAAAGTTGATGGCAGAAAACGAACTGAGAGTTTTTATTAGCAACCTAAATATCGAAGATAACAACAATAAACATAGTAATTTTGGCAGCCAAGTAGTCATGAATCTACCTATACCAATATTTTATAACCCCTTTTTTTCCAAGTTTTTTTTTTTCAATTTAATGTTTTGTTCGTGATTTTAACCTGAGGTTATTAAATTGGTCGTAACTCTCTCAACTTGTGTAAATTCACATTTGAAGATACCGTTGGAAATAGCTTAAAATTTCCTATAGGTTAGATGCCTGACTTTTCTTTGACTCAGGGTTTGACGGATGAAAGAGCCCCCTGAAAAACCTTGAGCTTTTCCAATCGGAAATTAAACTATGAGAATCAATATTTTTTGGCCTAATTCTTTTAGGTTATCATTATTTAATTTAGGTTTTTACTAGGTTAATAATATTTAGGTTATTATCCCTTGCTGTTCCGAATCAGATGGTTCCTAAGAACACGATTCTTGATTTTTCCCCCCGATTTTCGCTTGATGCGCCCTGTTGAGTCTTAGTTAAAACCCCTTGGTCAAATGCCGCCCACAACGACTCTAAAACAGACTTTTGTGAATCTATTATTTTCGACATTAATCGCAGTACTACGCTTTGAAGCCACTAGCTTGACAGAAGACACGACGAACTCTAGATTATCGATCGTCGTGGCTTCATAATTGTATCTCCCTCATCTGAGTCCGACGATCGAGGTACTAATAATTATCTTATAATCATGCATTTCTCAAAAGGAAAAAAAATCGTATGGTTTCCATTGCTGGCGGTCTGTAGGATCGTACAGAATCTAGTGTGATTTATATACCAAGAGAACGTATGTACTGTATTTTGTTTACAAAGGCAGTGAGCCCCAGTTTTTCCACACTCTGGAACGCCGGCTTCTTTTAATATGAATGCTTCTTCGGCTTCTACCCTCAAGTCTCAGCCTCACCCTCATCCTTTTGTCCGAACGTCCTGGTAATACATCTTGTGCTCCTCGTTTCTGGCTAATAACTCACTGCTAGACGCGGGACGCACCCTCTCTTCCCCCCACTTCGCACGTGCATCATATCATGGAGAAGAGGGGTCGTATTCCACCCCGAGATCTAAATATTTTAGCGTTCGTGGACTTGTCTGATACACCCCGCTCTATAAACCGACGAGACAGGCGAACAACCCCCGCACCTCTTCCAGGATGGATGAGTTTAATTATTTCCGAGAACCCGCCGGTGCATCTCAGTTTGATTGATGCGAAAATAATTATTCATATTCGGAAACATCTTGATTCAAATAATATCACTTCAGGGCTCACAGTCAATCTACCCTCTGTAATTATTTATGAATATTTAACAGACCCTTTCAGTTGAACAGCCTGTTGTGGCTGCATAAATTACGGTACAGATGTTTCGTAAATATGATATTTTAGCATCAGTTTATATTGGTATCAGTCAGTATACTTGAATTCCAAAAAAATAATGCAAATTATTACACAAGTATTTTTTTTTAGCGAATTTTCAAGAAAAATAAAGTTATTGCAATAGACTCCTAGACTTTTTTTTCGCAAAATTTTCTGTTTATGTTTCTTATTTATCGTAGGTCCAACCCTTAAGTTCTCGTAGGGAACAAACGGTTTGTCCTACAGAGCTCCGTGTGGTCTCTAAAATTCTAAAAAGTCAATACATTATTGAATTGATGGAAAACAATAGTTTTATATCGAAATTTCTTGAGCTAGGCCGTTTTCAAAATTTCTACCACTATTTCTCAACACTTAGAAGTAAGCGACATCAACCAAAAGCTTCGAGGCACAACTAGAACCCAAATGGAGTCCATATACCGAATTTCATCAAAATCGGTCCATGAGAACTAAGGAAAGTGCCGAGGACGGACGGCCAAATTTTTATTCGATTTTTGGATTCAACTGAACCAACAAATTTTGTGAAGTGAAGGGGTGGGGTTAAAAATTTTAGTGATTTTTTTTTGTCACTGAAATCCTTTTTGTGACATTCAAAAATATTCCTGAAGTTTTTCCTGGCAGCTGTCCCCCAAAGAGAAGATCAGAATTTATTTTGATGATTTCGTTCATGGCCTCTCGTTGCCTCACCTTGGTTTGGGACGATGGGAGCCCCGGATGCTCAAAAATGCACGCCACCGCCGGTGAGATTTGAACCCACGACCCCCGCAGAAGTCGGTCTAAATCCCAACCTCAAAAAACGCGCGCTATAGCAACCACGCCTACACTGGACGTCTTATAGCTATTATTGAAACTTTCTTAACCATAGCTTAGAAGATTTTTTTGAAAAGTCGCTCATTAACTGCACGAATGGAATTTTTCTGTACAGAACACACTTATGCAAAAATCAAGGATTTTTCATTGGTCAATACAGTGGTTTAATGAAGTCTCCTCCTCCTCCCCTCCCCAATAAATAAGCCCAGTACCCATTTCAGATTCGGATCTCCCGAAATGATGCCGATCCGGCATCTGCTGTCATTTGAGAGTATTTGTTGTCATCGATCCGTAGGATGCAATGAGATGAAATGTTTCCTCTGAAGACAAGCAAAACCAGGAAGACACCGATTTAGAAGTAATTTTGTATCTTTATTTTTATCGTAAGTACTATAACTCATCAGACACAGGAAGACAAAGACCCTTCATCATCCAAGAAAAAACCGCTCCTTAAACCACCGTAAATGTCTGTTGAAACGGGGTCGGCTGCTGGCAGTCAATCTCTAGTTTTTTTCCCCAACTCATGTCTCAACTAGGATGCAGTTGTTGCGTTAAGTCGGATAGTCTTACTTCGAAAGAACCACTTCCAAATAAACAACTCGCACATGCTAACCAACCTTGTTTACGAGGAGGAACAGCTGTTAAACGGGACTTTGGGTAAACATTTTTCGAAATCCATAACGTCTTGCCCCACGAGAAAATCCTTGTTTACCGTCTCAACCCTTCTCGAAAGGGTTAATTGCTGACCTCGAGGCGTAAGTGGAATATGCACCGCACTTCCATCTTCTCCCGGGATACTTTATACGCCCTTAATACCTTGATAATGCTGAGTTATGACTCGTTAATAAGGTTTAAGCTGATTCGCTGGTCTGAAGCTCTTACGACTGGATTAGGTCCCTTCCCTTCAGGAGGCGGAAGACCCCTCAACGCTGGCCACATATTACATACTTCCATATATATATTATATAACATCCCACTCTTACTATCTACCTACTATACTCTATATTTTCTCCCCTCTCTCTCTATTCAGGGCTCCACATGGTAAATTGTTTACCTAATCCCCGGACAGACTCCAGTTTTGCATAAATGGGACTTGGGATCCTCGTATCACGACCCAATACGCTCCCCCTTTATGGCCACGTTGTATTTCATCATAAATGTTTCGATTGAATTAATGGGGAGGAGGACCCTTCGATTTCGTCTCTGAGCAAAATGGATTCCGTCCCTGTTCAAAATTGGATCTCACCATCAAGAACTACATTTATCGAGTATAGCGGTTACCCGTGCGTTGCAACGATTCAAGTTTTATTCACCACTCATAATTTTGTATTTAACGATTTGAATTCGTAATTTTAACAATATTAAGCCTGACAACGAGAAACCAAAGTTAACAATAATAATAATAATGGTAATAATTCGTGGATGAAAAGGAAACACGGTGATGAAAACAAGCCTTTGAAGTGGTCGTTTCTCTCGAGTAAACTAACAAGTTTCGAAGGTTTTAACGTTCATTTCCGACTTTTTTGAACAATCGCAGGTGAAAACAAGCCTTTGAAGTGGTCATTTCTGTCAAGTAAACCAACAAGTTTCGAAGGTTTTAACGTTCATTTCCGACTTTTTCGAACAATCGCAGGTGAAAACAAGCCTTTGAATTGGTCGTTTCTCTCGAGTAAACTAACAAGTTTCGAATCGAAGTCTCTGTTGTGTCTGTCTTGAAATCTTTGTAACTGGCGATACTATTCGAAGTTATTCTTCGATTTCGGTTAAATATTCAGGAATTGAGCGAATTGGGTTGCAGATGGTTCCTATCAAAATCATTACTCGACTTCCACAGTTCGCATCCAATTTCGTTGAAATTTTTAGGGATTGAAGTGTAGATTGAAATCATCGCCCAGTATCGATAGACTACTGACAGGCTGATGTTTTGAGACAAGTTACTATATTGAGTTACTATTGAGTGTTGATTTTTAGGGATTGAAGTGTAGATGAAAATCATCGCCCAGTACCGATAGACTACTGACAGATTGATGTTTTGAGACATGTTACTATATTTCTAATGCTTTTTCATTCCAAAATGATCATAAAAATTGAATTTTTAGAAATTATGATCACGTTTTTTATATTTTATATGGTAGCCCTGGAAAAAGTCGAAAATAGACCCTGGAAGACGTGGAAAACTCAGGGAATTTATTTCGGGGAATCGCTGGACACCTTGGTCTACCAAGGTAGCGGAAGCATTGTTTCCACTTTCAAGGTTGAAAAAAAAAAAGTTTTCCAAAAATCCAAATTCCCATTTGTGTTTTACGTTTTGAACCTTCTATAACAATTTTAGTTCTGTGTCTGTGTGTCTGTCTTTGTGTCATGAAATCCTTGTCACAGCCATAACTTCTATAATTCTCATCCGATTTCGATGGAATTTTTATGGATTGTGCTGGTTGGCGTGTAGATGGTCCCCTATGAAAATAATTGCTTCCAATTGAAAGTACGCATACGCATACGTCCGCATACGCAAACGTGAAATCCTTGTATAATTTCTATATTTTCCTACAATATTCAGAGATAATGCGGATTGGGGTATAGATGGTCCCCTATGAGGGTAGTGCTAGATACTTAGTGATTGATGTTTTGAGATCAACTACAACTGAACATGTATACAATCGGGTTATGGATACTAGGAAGCCATGTGCCACACCTTTTGGCAGAGGTTTTCTTTTTATTCTGGTACCAACCCGCCGGATTTTTTCAAAAATGTGTTCTACCAGTGGTGGTACCGTTTTAAAAGGATTTCATTTGTTCAAAATGTCGAAAATGGGTGAAATTAGTTGTATAACATGGTTGCTGGTTTCGGGAAGATCGGTCCGTATTCACATAACTTCCCGTATAACTTTCCACTGAGTCGTTGACGGACCCTTTGTGTATATATACACAATTTGAATATATTCAAATTGAAGGTCTGATTGGAAGCTTTAAAATATGATGCTAAATGAGAGGAGTTTCGATAACCAAAAAATGTTGGGTGGTAGGGAGGGGGTGCAGTGGGATATTTGGCCAGAACCTACATGACCCTCATCAAACATGTTCATGCGTCTTCAAGTGGGTTAAGATTCCCCACCAAATATGTTTTCTACGAAATTAAGCCTTTGTGTAACGTTCGGGTCCAACAACTTCATTTCAAGGGATAACTCACGAGAGAGCGGACGGGGTGAAGGTACTCGGACGTGTTCTTCTCCCATTGCAACTATCGAGGTCTTGTTTTCATAATCGCGGGACCACCAACTCCGCTCAGGTCGCCAAACCCTTCGTGCTGTTGTCAAATGATTCCCAGGTCACGTTCAGTGAGTTTCAATCCCGTATGGCGAAGTCCCTCCTCGCTATGGGAAAACATCTGCACGTCTACACTGCTTTAATAGTACTATCCCCGATGACTGATATCCAACTAAACCTATTATGACCGCGGAATATGAGGCTCCTTTTTTCAACGGTCTCTTCTTCCAAGAAAGAAGTATAGTGGGTTAAATACTGCTTATAACCATTATCTACGTTCCTATTCAACTTATTTGAGAAAAATTGTATCAGTTCCTAGACAATTTTTTTCTCAATAGTATTGATCGACTATATTCAGCCTCTCCTACCTCTCTTACCTGTGCATGGACAGATTAGTGAATACCCTTTTTGACCAAGTGATGCTCCTTTCCAGCTCAAATCTATTTGTCATATCTACATAACGTATTAATGCACGTGCATTTCTATTGAATTTGTTCTAAAATTTGATTAACAGCGCAAACTATAATGTGTCTTTGTTAACTATTGATGATGTTGCCTACTTTGTGCCTCATTAGTTCATAATTTTGAAGTGAATACCGTTTATTCAAAATCAAAAGCACTTTCACATAGTTTGTCAGTTTAACGTGATTAAATTTATCGTGCATCACAAACTTTTCATTTTTGAAAATTGGGCAAAAACATCTGCTTCATCAACCCTATGGGTCCCCTCAATCCCCATCAAACTTATAGTGGTATTTCTAAATTTCAAGAAAATAGAAGTAAAACTTTCTCAAACAGAATAACAGAAATATAAAATCTATTGGAGTGTGAATCATTGAATTGATTGGAGCACTAATACATCCCCTAATGTTGAACAAGACTATCACATTCAAGTTGATTACTCGGCTCTTCGGGCCTCGCCAGGGGACCCCCTGGACCCCAGGATGGTTACTGCTTAGAGCCTTCGGCTAAAATTCAAGAAACATACGCACACATGCACACTCTAGCCGTATTTTGATTGTTTGCTGTTTCCTTTAAAAAGGAATTTGTTGTCTGTTGTTTTATTTTAGCTCTTTCTGTTCCTGCTTTTCAAATTGCTGGTCATTTCATTCACCTCTTGATATCCCAAACTAAAATGTCGAAGAACACATCGCAACAAAAGCCTACGTTACAAGAATGTTGTTTATAGTTCTTACAAATCAGAGGTATATCTCAGCTTCGTCCATATTATAGCTGTTTTGTCAGTATTTATAATTTACGCATAAATCGAGGGCTCTTCCATGTTTGAAAATAAGTCTTACAGGTTTTTTTTTTATTTCTGCGCAGTATTTCATACTCATGAAAGGAACTTTTTTCAAATTTGACCTCACGATAAAAAACATACGAGCTTTGCGGTGATTTTCAATAGCTCGTGAGGTTGTTATTGTATCGACAATTGGCTCACAGGGTAATCATAACATCCAGAACACCGACATAATTGAAACCCGGAAAACCGGATCGATTGTTCGTCGTCTGATAACCCTTTAGAACTCAAAGTGTTCAGGGGGTTATTTTCAACCAATAAAAGTGAGAGGGAAAAAATAAATAAAAGAAAATCGGGGCTCCAGCTTCGCTAATTTACTTTCAAGTTCAAAACGGGTCGGAAAAGAAGAGTGAAATCCATGGTGGGGAGAGAGGGGGTAAATGAGCTCACAAAAAAGTGATTATAGAAAAATGAAAGAAATTAGATACCGAAATGAGAGAGCTGGCGAGTTCAAAGAGATTCGTAACATGAAAGGGCTGAAGGAGGGGGAAATAATTTCGCTGTTTACGGCGATTCTTCCTCAAGACCCCTCCTTTGAGTTTTTTCTCTTCTCCACTAGTGATAGTCGCTATTTTCCTCCTTATTTCTAAAATCCGTTTACTCAGGGGGAAAAAAACTTGATTCAGTTGATTATTGTAAAATATTATTGGATGTATACAGAAGTTAACCTGATGGACTTTCCGTGAATTTCCTGAACATTGCAAATTTAGCCGTTAAGCCAGGAGTTGGTTCATACATTAATTTTGTTCCAAGACCTGGGCATGAAGAAGCCCTCACATCTAATAAGCGCTCCCTGAAACGGTCCCATAACTTCCTCGTCTATCAAACAGCATACTGACGAAGTGCAGAAAACAGCATTGTGGAAAAAAGAAAAAGATACCCTGTGGTGGACAGTCGATGGATCGGTTTTCTCTCCTCTGAGTTTTCAATGTAACATAGTGTACATTATTAGTTTGATAATCATAGTGTAAAGATAGTGTACTTACTCGTAGTATTTAATTTATTTACAACAACTGTGATGTTTAATTTAACAATAAAAGTTCAGGAGAGTCTAGCCCCCAGAAAGTGTTGTCGGGTTTCAGCACTACCTACCGCCACTTCAACAAACTACCATTTCTGATATCTTATCAGGTGTTCACGCTTGCGACCGCATTACCGTCGCTCCTCTAACTTGCAGTTATCCCAAGATTATAAACTTGCAGTTATCTCCACTATAATAATGCATTCTGCTTGATTCGTCACTCCAAAACACAAAAATGCAATAACAAGTTCCTTTTCCTCGCAATTTAAAAAGGCAGGGAAGTAGAGCCGCCAAACTTAGAAATGAGCGGTAAAACCGAGGTAAGCCTACTTTTCAGAAATGCCGATTGACCACGCTCACATCGAGCTGATAAGGATGGTAGTTCGCTGAAGTGGCGGTGTAGCGCTAAAACCCGACAACACTTTCTGGGGGCAACATTGAACCAAGGAAGGTATCAACTGTTGTAGGAACCTACTCGTTGTTTGGAGTAATTTGTTTCCTTTAGGAAGAAACATCGATTTGAAGGGTGAGTGTAGTGGTTGTGGTTTAGGGTGAAAGGAGAGTAAGATGGTGGGAGGTGTGTTGTTGGTACATTATTGTTGTACGGAGCGGGATCAGGTAAAAGTGAAAGAAATAGAAAGAGGGAATGGAATAAGAGTGTGCTGAGCAGGGAGCTGAGAGGGCAGAAGAGTCGAAAGGTGGATTACAAGTCTTATCAGACGCCTCAGACAATCACCGCAACAAGGTGTATTCACCACCACGCGGACAAAACAACGAGATACACTCACACTCGGTACCCTCACTACTACACGGTCGCCGCAACGCAATATACTCACACATCCAAATCTCTTCACTCTGGTCACCACCTCTCAATTAAGCCGAGGTTAAATGGTGGATCCGTTTTGACCTGAGGAGCCTCGCTTCTCTCGTTAGAGTTATTTCTGGATTTTCTGTTGATGGAGTTTTTTCCACGACCTCAATCTCCCACAGAAACACTCACACTGCTGGTGTTCATTTTGTCTCTGTTGGGCCTCTGTTCTTGTCCAACCCTCAAGTACAATTTCTTGTAATGAGCAATATCTTTTCATTTGTTTAACTGGAAGGTCTTAGTAAGAGCTTTCCAAAATGGTTCTATTATGAATGAAGAAACAATGAAAGGCGTCGTCCTCTCCTTTCAAAAACTACCACCAAATTGGTGTCAAATCTTTTCTTCCGTTTCACAATCAAACTAAACCGTGTTCTGAGCTTCAAATTGGTAGTGGAGTCTAGAAAAATGTCCTCCAAAATCATAACAATTTTCTGACATTTTTTGAACAATTTTGGTTCCGCACGTATCTGATTGTCTCCCCAAGGCAAACCATACTAAAATATTGTACGATTTTAATGGACAATCTAGGAAGTGAGCAATGAGTTTTATTGGTGTTGGACTTACTGTAGCCATGTTGCTGCTCGCAGTAGGCTCAGCTGATTGGTGCTGGTCGTCTCGAGTGGGTCTCGGTTTGTCTCCATCTTTCCCTTGAAATCTCGGGTGAAATCCAAAAGAGGTTGCGTTTCTCGAATTTTAGGATGATGGCATTTGCAAATTGCTTCCAAGTGTTCATTCAACACCTGAATCATCTGAAACAGTTGGGAAGCAGACTCAATTTTTCTTAATTGGAATTAGCTTCGAGGCAGACTGTGGTCCGTTTTTCAAGTCTATCTTCCTCTTCCAACAATCTGCATTCACATACTCCTCTTTGCTTAATACCCTTCAATCTTCTATCCCTCCAGATCATAATGGAGTCATTTTCCACCTTCACAATACTTATACAGTAGTGTCACAGAAAATCAGGAAGGATCAACTTATTGAAAACTCCTCAACAATAAAAACTTGATACAACTAATGACTAGAAAGAGTATCACAGCTGGAAAGGAGCACAATTTTCAATCCTATAGGAATAATGTTGTTCAACAACAATTATTGTAAATTGTGCTCCTGTCCAGCTGTGATTCCCTCTCTATTCATTAGTTTTATTAAGTTTTTATTTTTGAGTAGTTTTTAATTAGTTGAACCATCATGAAAATCTGTGATACTACTGTATATTATACA
Organism: Apolygus lucorum; assembly: GCA_009739505.2. Lineage (NCBI taxonomy): Eukaryota > Metazoa > Arthropoda > Insecta > Hemiptera > Miridae > Apolygus > Apolygus lucorum. Next base: position 55,776,646 of record CM019181.2, on the reverse strand, counting down.
GTGTTATCTTATACATATGTTATATATAATATATATAGGTATATTATACAGGTGTTGCTTATAAACACTTTGTGTTACTTATTAAGTAACACAAAGTGTTTATAAGCAACACCTGTTCTTCTTGTTTAAAAAGAACTTCAGCAATCATCCTTTTCTTTAATATTTTATCAGCTTGATTCAGTCATTTTCATTTAATAGGTTTCTAGATCATCTTCAACTACTACAGAGCTGTTTATTTTAATTCAATTTCTTTTTCGATCGTATTTTCTTTGGTCTCCATTTTTATTTTCATCCAAGTTATATACTCAGGTTGTCCGACTTTTATCCCTTATCACCAGACCTATGGTTTATATTATTTTACTACGTTTTTAGTTGGAAACTATGCAGTTTTCCCGTCATGTAACTTGTTTAAAACCGAAAGGGGTTGAGATCCTGATTGTCTGTGTATTTGAGAGAAGATTAAGACAGAAACAACGGGTGATAGTCCAATTAGGGGGATTTTTTTCTATTTTACTTGTTCACTGTGCGACATACGATGAAGTTCTTCAAGAATAGATGGAAGGATGTCGAGGATTTCTCGCATCCACGTTTGTTTTTCCCCCTCTTTGGCAGCTTCTCCTGTTGTTCTATTTCTCACAGCACACTTCCCGCTTCCAGCTATTCTTTTGTCATTCGAATCCTCCTCCTCTCCAGCCGACGTTCAACCTTGCTGAACACCCTAATAACATCCCATCCCACCCCAGACAGTCACACTCGAATCCTCGTAGTCCCGGGTTACATTCCCGCCTCCACCAACCAACGCCTCCTCCAAGAAGAATCGCATATTGAAAGGCTCGGCGTAGCCTTTCCAATACTCGCTCCATCTGCCATACTTCTTTTTTCTCCCTCCTTCGTCGAGATATATAGACTTCGTAGTTCGAATGTGAATATTTCTCCACGGATTCAAACGTTCTTTCTTCTTTCCGGAGCTCTTGTAAAGGAAGAGCATCGGAAGAATCCGATTCCGATGTTGGGGGAAACGGCTTTATTACTACGCGAGAGTCTCAACTGCGTCGAAAAACAAGTGTTTCTGAGAGATTGGGTCGGGAGGTCACGAAATTCATACTACTGCATAGCTATTCGAACGAACATTCATAACCCGAGTGTGTTTTTCCACCAAAGCACAAATGACTCGCCTACTTTACCTGTGATTTCATCTGATACATACCTACCTGATTTACTTCACGTAGTTTGGTCTCAACTCCTGTTATTTTGATAACAAATGTCAGCATTGAGACTTGAGCAATAGTTTGAAAATCCCATCAACAGAACCTACTTATACCATTCTTCCGTTGTTGATCCACGAGGTATCTAGATGGCCGCTTTTCTGTCTTCTACCAATTTTGGACCACTCTTTATTTTTATTTTGGTGTATACCTTAATACATAATGATTAATAATAATTTACCTTAATTAATGTTTCAGAATTTAAAAATGTTTGTACACACGATTTCAGATACGGCCCAACCTAACTCTAAAGTATAACTTCATCAAAGATCTGTTTAAATAAAGTTGATAGTTATTCTAAATGAAAGTCCTGGTTTTGTTTTTTCGTATTTTTGACCCTTTTTCTGCATCGTTTAGAACTAACGAATCATCATCATGTAAACCCAATTGGATGTTCTTGATGCTCGACTCAGTTTTCGAGCTGGTTCTGCACTAACCGTTCAATAGGGGTTATCCCCATACAAGAACGTCAACTATGCGACCGCATCAAAGTAGAGAGAAACTCGTCGATCGAATATTCCGATAGGTGGCTTCGAACCTTTTGAAAACGGTTTTATTGTTAACTTTGAGGCCTCCGGAAGAGAAGCTAAGGAATTTCAATAGGGTCTCCCCTACAGAAGGAATACAAGGTTTGCCTTCCTTTTAGTATAGAGGAAGCATGTATAGTAGACCTCTCGGGGTTTTTGACGTATTTCCTGTATTTACTCCTCTCCCTCCACACCCATCGCCATTGCCCACCAATTCCGGAAACCGCTTCACCAGAAAACGGTCAGGAGATGAGGAGAAACTCGTATCTTTTCCAGCACTTCACTATCCACTCGCTCCCGGGGATTACACTATAAAAACGTTAAAAGGTAGTAATTTTCTCCAACATGCTCCACCGTCTTTACGATTTTTCTCGTTTTCCCCCGCTTTTCTCCGTATATTTCTCTCTTTTTCAACTTAAAGGTGCAGTTTTTCGGAATTGCGGCAGTTGATATAACGGGGAACGTTAAGACGGGAAGGGACGTGGTTCCATTAGGTTCGCGGGAACCGACCATAATTCAACCGGTAGATACCTTAGCTCGATACAGCTGCTCATTTATCTGGTTCGGGCCATCCGGGGAGAACGAGCGATAACTTTTTGAGATGACCATAAGCCGCTCAAGTACCGCATCGTCTTCTGTTACCGCAGTACCAACAGCACCTGAGAAAAGTGAATGTTCGGTTTCAATGTATAAGGTGGGATGACTGAAACCATTCTATCACTTACCGTATTTAGGAGAAAAAACGCTGCATTACACAAAGGTTTTTTTTTTTAGATCTTTCGGCTGGAAAGACCTACCAAACATAATTTGTGAAGAAATAACGTTTCACACTCAATTCGAAAAAATAGGAAGTTGTGGGTGCCTTCATTAGGAAATTTGATTACTGGTTGCTAAGAACGCAAAACTGAGTACATCTCGAAGAAACGAACAGCGATTGCATTTTGGTCAGCTACAATTTGGACGAAGATTAGGCCTCTTATTTATGGATTTATCGTAAGTCCAACCCTTAAGTCCTCATAGGGAACAAACGGTTGGTCCTATAGCTATGGGTGGTCTCATTCGATTCTAAAATTTCACTACTATTTTAAATTCAAGTCACCTACATCAACCGAAAGCTTCGGGGCACAACTAGACCCCAAATGGGGACCACACACCAAATTTAATCAAAATCGGTCCATGGTAACTAAGAAAAGTGCCGCGTATGGTGAACGGACGGCCAAATTTGTATTCGATTTTTGGATTATACGTTCCTAGAAACGTAAACCAGAAAATTTTGAGGGGGTTTAGACATTTTTTTTTCTTGGTCGATTCCAAAGGTTCATCATTAAAAATAATCAACCAAAATACCGGTTTCCCACTTTCATGAAAGGATTCATTCAACTGTTCATTGAGTTCATCAAACCCCTTACTTTTCCAACCAAGTCGGCTGCTCACTTGACTCAATGTCGAAAATGCGGAGGTCTCTGCATTCGTGCGACAGATTAAACAATGTGTTCTTCAAATTCAAAGTTTCCATTCCCATCTCACGTTTCTGACCTACCTGAGGGACTTTGGATCCGTGAGGAACGGTCAATCACCATCCTGGGCACAACTTGTTGAAATTTTGTCAGTTTTTTGTGAAACCGCACTAAACCGCACTAAGTTTATATGGGTCATTTTTAGAAGGTTCCTTATGATTTTAATTTTCATTGGGCAAACTGCAGCGTTTGCGCACGCTCAAACGTGATTTTACTTAAACATCAATATTTTTTTCCCCACTCTGGTAGCTCAATTTCAGGGACAGTTCAGCAACTTAGCCGTAAATGAAAGCACATTACAAGATAATTGAGCAAAAACGGTAAAGATAATAAACTTTTAGGACTGAAGGATAATATTAATTGAATTCACATGACAGAAAGATGAATTTACAAACAAATGTTTGGAAACTTATAGTTTCGTTGATTAATCGAGTAACTCCATAATATCCTCCGGCCCACCAGTTGGTAGCGTCACTGGGTCCTCTTCCTGGTTCGGACTAACCTGCAAGTTGTTGAGCTCAACCATAATCAGATCAAGGATACCTACTACTTCCTCTGCAGCACAGGAGAGGAGTTGCCAATCTGAATTGTAGCTCATGACGATACTCGGATCTCGTTTTCATCTGGTGACGTGGTCCTTCGGGGTCCTAGTTGGCTGGTGCCCATTCCAACCCCTTATGAATGACATCTCTCAGATCTTCTGTAACCTGTTGGCAACGAAAGGTTTAAACGCTTCGCTTTGAAAGGCTTGATTCAATAGAGAGCTATCTGGGAATCATCCCATAAAAATGTCTCGGTTTAGGACGAACTGTCTCACTTTCACTACCAACAACGCTTGCAATTCCAGTCTCGGTATGTAAAAATTCTGTTTAGAAGAATGATAGTTTTCTAGCATAATATGCTACATATTGTTTTCTTTTTAAAAAATAATGTAAGTGCGTGTGATACTAAAAAAATAATGTTTACTGTAACACGAAGATTGTTGAGAATATTTGAAGCTTATTGAACTTACAACAGACAGATTTGGTAATGGACATTATAAAGTCGCATGATTTAATGAGGTGAGTCACTCAATAACTTTCAATCCTCTCAAAACATCTTGAGCTTACTCAACGAGTAGCGGGTTGTGCTGCAGACGGCCTTCTGACAGGAGAGATTTCTATACAGAATCCAATGAACAGTCTCAAAGTTATGAAGGGACTTCAAAAACCGATGGATATTCCTCGACCCTTGAGAACAAAACCCTGATTACTACCTTGTTCCAATGACGATGACGTTTCCGGAAGGAAAATCTGATTGGAGTTCTACAAAGTATTTGATGTTGTTGATCAAAGGCCGTCTTGATGAACCCCGATAGGCTGTTGTGGGTGTCGTGTCGGGGGAAACTGAAGACTGTGACTGACAGGGCTTGGCTCTACTTCGAGAACCTTCATCTCTTGAGTCTCCTAAACGTCAAGACTTAAAGCGACAGGTAGCGACCTGTTTGAAGTGGAGAAAGTGAGGAGGGTTGTTTCTTGCTAAATACCGCTGAAGGCTACAAGACCTGGTATCACGCTACGAGCATGATAAAAGTTGTTTGAGCGAACGTTTAGGCAGGAAAGCTTCAAAAGTTCCGAGTTGATGCTCTTGGTTCGTTCAACTTGGGAGATACCTGAGTCAACCTTCTAACCAATGTTCTCTAAAGGAATCCTTTTATATAACATTTGTAAATTTAAAAAATTCAATATAAAGCCAAACTTAAACTTCAATGATTCATAGACGTAGGGTAGGTACGGATTGGAAGTGAAATCCAGTAGGTAAGTACCTTAAAATTTGAGCAGATCGACTTTTAAATTAGGACATCTTTATCTTTATCTTTATGATGGTTACTTTCAAAGGAGTCTCAAGTGGCCGACTGCAGTATAAATAATTACTTTTTGAGGTACTTCTTTGGAAATAATCTGCTTTGAATGGCTTCTTTGATTTCACCTGACAATGACTAATTTTGTTGTTTGATTCAATAAATCGAAACAAAGTCAGAAAATCAATTTTTTTGTTCGTTGGTCTCTTAACAAATAGAAATTCCCTTCAAAATGATGTAATTTTGGACTATTTGGAACTGATTAATCATGCTTTACAGACTATTCAGGGACTGGTGCGCACAAGATTGTTGAAATTTCATCAATATTTAACTATATTTTCATATCGATTTGACCGAAAATCGGTTTGCTTGGCCAGATAGACACGTAGTCAAATAACCAAGTTGTTTTTATAGCTTTAAAACGCAAAATTCGCGTGGAAAACTGTATTTTGGATTCTTTTCCCAAGTGAGGAAACGTATAATGTGTGAAATTTACCAAAAAAACACGGAAGCTTATCCCATGGTACTTTCCGTAAATTGCCATAATCTATATGATGAAAAGAAAAATTTGAAGAAAAAAATTATTCAATAAGGTTTTTGTATTTGTGTGTAATATGCATTTTCATATCCAGTAGGTAGTTGAAGATTGGTTGATGAAAGGTGACCTGATACAGAAAATAATATAATCCTAGGCCGTTCAAAATTTTAAATGAAAAGCTCAAAACTTCTATCGTTTTTCCTGTATTATTCTATATTTCCATATCATTTCTAGAATTTGGCCATTACTCTATTGATGGGTCTTCGCCTTATGTCCAGACGTCTGGCAAGTAGAAATTACCTCCGTTTTGGGAGGTAATTCCCAGCCCCAGGTGGCACGCTACGGGTTAACTGCATTTTCATTGAGATGTATTTTATATCCATCTCAAGTGGAGATTCCGTACGTAGATAGGCAGGTATGTTAGAATAGTCGCGGTTAGCTCGATACCTACATTTTTTCGATGTTTTATTTTCCTATTCTAGGTAGAGTCGCACCTTCCCATATTGAACAGGTGGGAGGAGTGGGGTTTATTTGCTTAGAAGAGCTGGAAATGCCCGACTATTACCTACACGCAACCGGACCTCTCGCTATTATCCGACCCTTTTCCCTCAAAGGAAGACCTCTTTTTCGAGTAGTTTTGTGAGAAATAACTTATGTATCGACCTTGATTAAAGGGCGGCGCCGAAAATTCAAAGAACGACGCCGGCTCTCTCTCAACATATGTTTGATGTTTTCATCCATATAAGCGTTTTTTGTGGGCTTCTAAGAACGTTCAGTCTAGCCTGCATGTTACCTTCGATGTTTACGGTAAGCATTAGTTCCAAAGCCACTGAGATTCGATTCCTTAATGGTTCCCCCATCTAAATTTCATTCCGAGTTATTGTCTGGGGCCTTGTGAAGGGAAACGGCTGTTCATAATTGGAAAACGAGTAATTGAGACCCTTGCATTGGGTGATTACATACATTCTGTGGACTCTTCCAGGCGAGATATAACGCTGTGGTTGAACCTTTATAAAGTTCAGAATATCAGTCTAGGATCATATAGGATTTAAGTAGTTGTGCAGCTTATTTTTAGCAGAATTACCTACCTAGTGTTTTTACAATTTCTCTTTCCGTTCTATAGCCTCTCTCTGATTTATAGATTCTGATGCAGAGCAAAATTTCAACATAATTGTTCACTGCTTGACTTTACTGATGGATACAATGTTCTTCCGCCGAGCCTACAGGATATCTCTAATCAAAAAGAAGTTTCTCAGTTTGTTTTCCCGAGTGACCCAGCGAAATAGCAGAAGTCCGCGTCTCTCAACAGGTACCGCACTCCACAGTCACGATCTTCAGATAAAACGATGTTTTATTGCCGTCAGGCAGGATGTGTAAACAAGGCGAGCACCTCGTTATTCAGAGGCTTTCGAGTGGTGGTCGTCGGAGAACGACGGCAACTTAGAGTCCGAATCGAGCCCATTAAAAAGGATTTTATCATTTTGTAGTCGTTTACCACCTTAAGGATCTTCTACCTGTCATTAAACCGTGATGGTCTCGTGATCACTCATTCACCGTTCTCTTTTAAGATACTTGATTTGTGAATTAAGAGAAACACGTTGAAAGTGGTTTTGTGCCTCCAGTTCAATTCCAATTACGAACTAGCCCTGAAACGTCTTCGGATAGTTGTGAAAGGCAGAAAGTGACGCCACAATGTTCACAAATAAGGGGGTAAATTATGGTATTGTTGGACTCTTCGTATGATAGAAGTAAAATCCAACGCTACAGTTACTATGGGTTTCCTTTGTTAGGTACTGAAGATGCTCTCAGATGTCGCTGTCAGGACATCGATACCCAATATTAAGATTCAGGTATACGAACCAGAGGTAGGCACTTATATACGAATAAAATCACTCGCGATGAGATTGTGGAAAACCATTTTAATAAAAACGGAGTTGAGTTGAACGTTGTCTATTTCCACGAAAATAATGAGTTACAAGTTAAATCGATTTCGACGGTTAGGTCATCATCAGTAACAAACAATAACAAGTAAGTTATTGTAATAAGTGATGACCTAACCGTCGAAATCGATTTAACTTGTAACTCATTATTTTCGTGGAAATAGACAACGTTCTTCTCAACTCCGTTTTTATTAGGCACTTATATATTTGGAATCAGCGCAGAACTTTCCAAAACAATTTTACATACAATGATTATCAACGCACCGTATTGGAGAATCCGTCAGAAAATTTTACACAGGATAGAGTCAGCAGTCGCTACTGTAGTACATCTCTTCAAATGCAAAGAAATTCCCTAATCACTACAATTTCAAGGTGAGTTGAGGAGAGGGGGGGGGGGGGGCTGGGTGATTGACGACAATCAGACAAAATTCAACATATATCTGTCATGAAAGAAGCGTAAGCTCCATGGATTTGGTAAAATTAAAAAAAAAATGTTTACCGCTTCCACGGATAAAACTCATGCATAGATATCTTTTGGCAATTATTTCTTTACAATATAATTATTTACAAAAATAATTACTGCAATTCTATTTTGTAGGAGCCATCATGTAATCACCTATGTATAAGTAATATTACTGAAATACCTAGGTAAGGAACTTAACTTGTAGGTAAGATAAGAAAAATGAACCAAAGTCCATTCATGCTGCATGAATTAATGAGCGAAGAAATATATTTTTTTAAACAGTCTAGGGATCATTTTAAAATGTTCCAAAACGAATTTCAGTGAAGAAATTTTTCGAAAGAGTCCATTCAAAAATGTTGAGGCCATCACAATAGATTTATTTTCTTCGAAAATTCGCAAATAAGGCTGTATGCATGTAATAGGGCTATGTTCTTATGATCTAAGGAGTCAATATTCATTCTACACGTCTCCGAAAGCTCATAGAGTATTCACACAGCTATTGTTAGTTTTTTTCGATTTGCAGCACACCATACAAACATACTGTATGCACAGGGTATGCTTTGGAGATGTTAGGAGTCCATATTCACGTTCTACTCGTCCCCATGAACTCATAGAGTACCCACAAGGCTACTGCATTTCTGGGTACAACAAATATACGCACGTTTACATGATATACTTATATAATGTAAACGTGCGTATATTTGTTGTACATAGGTACTTTTTTAATTTTTGGACAATTTTGGTTTATTATTTTCAATAATAAGCCTTTGGAATCGAGCAAGAAAAAAAAATTTTAACCCCTCCTCAAAATTTGATGTTTTACGTTTCAAGGTACGTAGAATACGAAAATCGAATAAAAAAATTTCCGTCCGTACGCCGTCCGCGGCACTTTTCTTAGCAACACTGGACCGATTTGGTTCAAATTTGGTATATGGGCTCCATTTGGGGTCTAGTTGTGCCGCGAAGCTTTTGGTTGATGTAGGTCACTTCTAAGGGGTGAAAATTAAGGGTTAGAATTTTTCGAGAGTGCCCTAGCTCGAAAACTCTCGAAATAAAGGTATCGTTTTTTCACCAATTTTAAATAGTATTGAATTTTTTAAAATTTTTGAGACCACCCGGAGCTCTGTACGACAAACCGTTCGGTCCCTACGAGTACTTAAAGGTTTTCCTTCGATAAAACAGAATCATGAGTGTGAATCGCAAAAGAGGTCTAATCTCCATTCAAATTTTATCGGACTAAAATGCGATCGCTGTTCATTTCTTCGATTTGTATACAGTTTTGCCTCTGCGTAACCAGTAATCAAATTTCCATATGAAGCTTTCTATTTTGGTTTATTATTTTCAATAATAAGCCTTTGGAATCGAGCAAGAAAAAAAAATTTTTAACCCCCCCTCAAAATTTGATGTTTTACGTTTCAAGGTACGTAGAATACGAAAATCGAATAAAAAAATTTCCGTCCGTCCGCCGTACGCCGTACGCGGCACTTTTCTTAGCAACACAGGGCCGATTTGGTTCAAATTTGGTATATGGGCTCCATTTGGGGTCTAGTTGTGCCGCGAAGCTTTTGGTTGATGTAGGTCACTTCTAAGGGGTGAAAATTAAGGGTTGAAATTTTCAAGAGTGCCCTAGCTCGAAAACTCTCGAAATAAAGGTATCGTTTTTTCACCAATTTTAAATAGTATTGAATTTTTAAAAATTTTTGAGACCACCCGGAGCTCTGTAGGACAAACCGTTCGGTCCCTACGAGTACTTGAAGGTTTTCCTTCGATAAAACAGAATCATGAGTGTGAATCGCAAAAGAGGTCCAATCTCCATTCAAATTTTATCGGACTAAAATGCGATCGCTGTTCATTTCTTCGATTTGTATACAGTTTTGCCTTCTGCGTAACCAGTAATCAAGTTTCCATATGAAGCTTACTATTTTTCCAATCGAGTGTGAAGCGTTTAGTTCTTTCTAATAAACTTGATTATGAAGGTGTGAAGCCAGTATGGTGTGGTAGGTAGTACCTAGCTGGTAGGTAAAAAAAAGTTGGTAGGTAAAAAAAATGTTGGTGGGTAAAAAACGCTGCAAATTATTGCTCAAAGGCTTCTTCACTCTTCAGATCACTGATCAGCTGAGTGATCTCCGAAGCCATTTTTACTCCTTTTGAATGGAAGTGCTCTTCCAGGCGTCTCCAGCATTGGAGGAGATCTTCTTCACTCTTCAGATCACTGATCAGCTGAGTGAGCTCCAAAGCCATTTTTACTCCTATTGAATGGAAGTGCTCTTCCAGGCGTCTCCAGCATTCGAGAGAATCTTCTTCACTCTTCAGATCACTGATCAGCTGAGTGAGCTCCAAAACCATTTTTACTCCTATTGAATGGAAATGCTCTTCCAGGCGTCTCCAGCATTCGAGGAGATCTTCTTTACTCTTCAGATCACTGATCAGCTGAGTGAGCTCCGAAGCCACTTTTACTCCTATTGAATGGAAGTGCTCTTCCAGGCGTCTCCAGCATTCGAGAGAATCTTCTTCACTCTTCAGATCACTGATCAGCTGAGTGAGCTCCAAAACCATTTTTACTCCTATTGAATGGAAGTGCTCATCCAGGCGTCTCCAGCATTCAAGGAGATCTTCTTCACTCTTCACATCACTGATCAGCTGAGTGAGCTCCGAAGCCATTTTCAATCCTATTGAACGCTGAAATTTGAGAGGGAAGGTCAGGGGAGAATACAGATGGTGGTAGGTGCTATTGATGGAGAACCAGTGATCTATACAGAAGGGTGATCTATACAGAAAATAATAAACCTTTGAGCAATGATTTGCAGCGTTTTTCCAATCGAGTGTGAAGCGTTTAGCTCTTTCTAATAAACTTGATTGTGAAGGTGTGAAGCCAGTATGGTGTGGTAGGTAGCACCTAGCTGGTAGGTAAAAAAAAAGTTGTACCTAGGTAAAAAAAATGTTGGTGGGTAAAAAACGCTGCAAATCATTGCTCAAAGGCTTCTTCACTCTTCTGATCACTGATCAGCTGAGTGAGCTCCCTAACCATTTTCAATCCTATTGAATGGAAGTGCTCTTCCAGGCGTCTCCAGCATTCGAGGAGATCTTCTTCACTCCTCAGATCACTGATCAGCTGAGTGAGCTCCAAAGCCATTTTCAATCCTATCGAATGGAAATGCTCTTCCAGGCGTCTCCAGCATTCGAGGAGATCTTCTTCACTCCTCAGATCACTGATCAGCTGAGTGAGCTCCGAAGTCATTTTCAATCCTATTGAACGCAGGAAGCTGAAATTTGAGAGGGAAGGTCAAGGGAGAATACAGATGGTGGTAGGTGCTATTGATGGAGAACCAGTGATCTATACAGAAGGGTGATCTATACAGAAAATAATAAACCTTTGAGCAATGATTTACAGCGTTTTTATTCTTGGAAAGTGCATTGGTATCAGAAATTTTCTGCTGAATCCGAAAATAACATGTATTACTATGTTTGTGAAAGTAATAACCACATAAACCGGGAAAACTTCGTTTTTTGAAATATTTTTGAAATTTGGACCACTTCAGGGTTGTCCAACATTTCTGGCTAACGAATTCGTGTGAAGTGAAATCACTTGAATCAAAACTTCGAATTGTTTTGTTGTTGTTTCGTTAATTGCTAAGAAAAAGTTATTTCTTCATTTTTTCTGGACTAGAGTGGCGTGATTAATAAAGTAATGAAATACCTAGTTTACTCGTAAATACGATATTTTAATATCCAAAAAAAAGTTGTACAAAACAGTGAATAACTTAGTTACCTACTTATTACATTTTTTGATCAGGATCACGCTTATTTTGTCATGACCCCCTGCCAAAAGACATGTCTATGTCAAAAAGAGTTGTGTACATGTACAGTACAGTACAGTGTACAGTGTTGACTTTTGATCTATGATTGATTGTTGGTCTATGAAAATTGCTAACAAGTATATAATTTAAGCATAACTAGATGAAGTTATATCACTCTATACTGTGCCTATTTTCTGTTCCTGTTCTCTGATCGATGCGAGGTAAGGAATTTGTTGAAAAACAATTCCTGACAAAAATAATGGTTGTAACCTGAATCAGTGGCAATTCCTGTAATCACCAAATTTACCATAGTTTTTTTTTTCAAGTAAGGAAACATGTCACAAAAATTGTCTATATTCTGTCCCACCGCGCATTGTTTATTTCATGAACACAGCGAGTACGCAGAGTTCGTAACTTATTGAAGCCTGTTGGGGCTTAGTTGAAGTTTTCTAGCTTGTAGACATCTTTTCTGTGTCCGATGTATCGTCGGGCGAGGTTCCCCTCCGGATGTCGATGTAAGGGTGGGAATTCGGGATCGTCAGGTGACCCATCAGCCGTAGACCCTAACAAAAACAACGGTGTCATAATTCCTTCTATCTGGCCCTCACCATCTCTTTCCGTGATGGTTCTCCTCTCGTTTTGTTTACTGATGGAGTTAATGGGCCGCGCTTGATAGTTCCCCGCGATATTTATCTACGCTCCTAACCCTAATTTGTTGTTCTCATCTCGCTTGGGAAAACTTACAATGAAAAAAACTACTGGAAAAAATTCGTCTCGGTCTTATCACCTGTTGATTGTTTACTCTCCGCTTAATTCCATGTCATTTGAAGGAATTTGTCGGAGGAAATGAATTGTCGGCATGAGAGCAAAAGGCTGCCTTTATCGGTGTTGGTTGATGTTTTCTGATGGGGAACTGAAGCATGGTGGTTAATGACTTCATTAGAGCCCGCAGCTGCCCTTCCTTTATAGTTCCCACCAAAAATAATAAAGTTATTAAGTAATGAATACTTTCTAAGCAGAGAGCCTTCCCTTGTGGTCTCTAAAGTGGGCTTATGTAGTGGTTAATTATATATCAGCACGCCACGTATGTACTGTCTCCATAAGTTGAGTTGTCTATGTACCTGTCCTACAGGTGATGTAGTGCAAATGGATATTAACATGAACAATTTTTCCGAAGGACAATGATGAAAACGTTTACCGCTTGCACGGAAAAAACTCATGCATAGATTTGTTTATTGGCAATTATTTATTTACAATGTACTTCCAATATAATACAATGCAACTAAAATTCGTTAGTTTACATAATGAAGGGCGATGAGTGCTGAAATATGAAATGTAATCAAGCGTTTCTAGATTCACATGACTGCTGAATACTGCATCGATGCATGTATTATTTTGAGTGGTTGAGATTGCGGCATTATTGTTCAATTAGAGTCCAGACTCATTAGACATGTTATTCTTCAATTCAACCCCATCAACTCCTTTAAGATCCACATTGAATTCACCTGCAAGAATGATTGTTATGGAATGTAGGTAGTTCATCCAAGTACTTGAACAAGTTTCGTTAGTTGCCTAGAAAAAGTTACTTCCTCATTTTCTGGACTAGAGTAGCGTGATTAGTAACGTAATGAAATACCTAGTTTACTACTAAATAACTCACTCGTAAATACGATAGTTTAACATCCAAGAAAAACGTTGTACTAAACAGTAAACAACTTAGTTACCTACTACATTTTGTGATCACGATCACGCTTATTGACTTTTTCATGTCTTGGCTTTGGCACATAAACTGAAAAATCGTCACGAAAACTAAGCAAGTCTTGCTCACGATACCAATCAATAAAATAGACGCACTGTGTTGCGTAGAGAACAATCAACTGTTTTCTTATTTTGATGCTTGGGTACATGAACTAACAACCTTACGTCACTACCTTGTTGTGTAGTGGTTGACATGAAAATGTCCCAATGTGTTGCAGACTCGTATGCAAGCATTTGAGTTTTCTTTATGTCAACAAACCAAGGATTACAATAACTTTCATATTGTTGCTATAACTTATTTGGCGAAGCAAAATACAAAATAATCACTAGGTTCCTATCGAATTAATCAATAAGACCCCACTTATGTTTATAGTTTCTAACCAGAGTGAAGTCTTTGAAAAAATTTTTCTCATGACCGCCAGCCATAAGAAATATCTATGTCAATAAATGTTTCGGTTTCTGGTGTTGTAACATATATTTTTATAATAGTTGTTTGATATTAAAATGAACGATTAACTCCATCGATTGATGATATCGATCGATGGATATCGATTTGTGAACTGATCGATAATAAACCATCGAAGGGTCAGTTAACCTCCCTCGATGCCGACGTGAAAACGTGCTTACCTTATTAATTGTTTTATCTTCCCCGATAGCTATTAAGAAGAGAGAAAGCTCTAAGGAAATTCGAAACAATATTGATCGCAAATATACAGAAATAGTTTAGTTACAAGTTACAAGGAAGTGGCCCCTGAAATCTTGACGACCAGTCTAAGTACTGTTTGACTCTGAATCTACTAGAAGGCTATACCTACTGCAGCTCAAACTAGAAATGAAGAAGTTTGCCAAGTGGGTGTGGCACATAGCTTCCTCGTTTCCATAATCCGATTGTATAGATGATCCGATACTGTAGCTCAAAACATCAGTCACTAAGTACCTTGCACTACCATTATAGGAAACTCAACACGTCAACCCGCACAATCTATGAATATTGTTGGAAAATGTAGAACTTATGGCACTTGAAAGCCTGTCACTTCTAACTTTTACCCGTTACAACGATTTCTTTACAGAAACACAGACACGGAACCAAAATTGTTCAGGAAGGCCTGAAATGTAAAATGCGAGTGTAAATTTTGATTTTCGAATTTTTTTTTTTCAACTTTGAAAAGTGAAAACAATAGACTAGGAAGGTAGAACAGCTACTCAGCTGTTCAGTTTTTGAACGCGGCAGTGCTGCTTGAACATTGTAGTCTTCGGACTGATGTAGGGGTTATGACCCGAAACCGGTCTCCAATAAAAATAATTTTATTAGCAGGGGATTAAATTTTTCTCTCCTTGATATACATCACCTTGATATACATCACCATCGGCAAACATAAAAAAAACTCAATAAGTAGTTATAAATAGAATACCACTAAGGAAAGTTGGTGGTGTAGCCGTCCATGGAAAGTGAGGATGTAATCTTCTATGTGACGTTGTACCGGCACAAAAATACGGGTTAGCGTTCTGCATGCCAAGGAGATTTGAGGTCTAGATCATTGTAGGAAGTTGATGGGGGGGTCTAGCCTACCAGGCCCAAGTTTGGAGGGGTTGGGAGTCTCAGCCCAGGCAAGTAAATGTAAAGGTATTAGTATCATATAATAGTATTATATAATAGGTATTAGTATAATATATTAGTATTAGTAAATGTAAAGGTATTAGTAAAGGTAAATGTAAAGGTATTAGTAAAATTTACTAATACCTTTACTTTTACCTACTATTTACTACATATTTAATATGTAGTATTGTGTAAGTAAATTATGGCGTATCCCAAGATAAATAAATCCATTTTGACATAAAGAATCGTTCTTGAAAACTGTCTCTTCTTACGCTCCAAGTTGGGTGCAAGATACACGTATCATTTTTGGATGTTCCATTCAGATGGAACATTTGAAGGCCTGGCGAAAAAGACCAGATATGTCTTTCATTGCTCACAGCCCTTTGCATTTGCCTAAGGCTTATCGTCTATGTGCCTAAATATATTTAGGAAAGCAGCATGTTTTGAGAATCTGTTCAATAGTTACGGTCAATGTAGGCATTTTCTAAAAATGCTCAAACCTTCGGATCCACTGAAATATTTTAATGTTCTTCCATAATTAGCAAATGACTTACTTTGTTCTTTGCTTTGTCCGTGTTTACTAACTGTCTTGATTACAGTCATAAAATGAAACAGGTTGGATTGCCCATTCTGATAGAAATCTGAAAACCGCATGTGCGTAGATTTCTGGTTCCCCTTCAATATGTCCTATCGAAGACCCTCACGTCATTGGAACCTGATTCACACGCGAATACGGAGGGGAGAAGCTTCATATTTATGGCGAAGGCTCTGCCGAACTGATAACATCCTGAGTGAAAAAGAGCGAACCTGAGGGGTGTTCAGAGGGGATTGAACCTCCAAATCCAAAATACCCTCTTTCTACCCGGTAGTCCCGCATATTAGAGTCAATTGTGGAGAAATACTGTTACCTAAGACATGGGAAGAGGGGGTTAAAGAGTGAAGGCGCCGGAAAGACGAGATAGCGGCGCTGAGGGTGCCGTCCTATTCAGATCTTATGGCGCCGGCCTAGGGGAAGATGGAGATAAATATGAGAAGGAGAAGGAAATTGGCTTCACTTCACCGTCAGTACCTATAGAATAAAGAAAAATCTGAAAATTGAAACTGAGCTTCGAGATTTACGGTATGGAAAGATAGTCATTCGCTGGGAACTAGGTTCTGGTTATTATAACAAAATATCTCTTGAACCACATGTACGATTTGAGGAAATACATGGATTTATTTTATTTTAGAGCCAGATGTACTCGTACTCTTTCACAATCATGCGATAATGTATTTAATTATGAGCCCACGTGCCAACACATCAGGTAGGTACTTGTTGGGTGGGCCAGGCTACAATTTCCATTGGAGGGTTAACCTCAACATTCTCCACAATATCCAATAGAGGAGCAACTCAATTTGGTGATTGTATAGATCCTAAAAACTACAACCAGTGAGTTATTTAATAATGAGTGGTTATGGTTAATTCATAACAAAACCTACATGTAGGTGTAGGTACATAAATAAATATTAATATTGTAAATAAATTAAATTAATTACATAAAGTTAGATAAATTAATATTGTTGCTCCTTGTAATCCGAAATTACTTACAACCACCAAGAACGATTCGAAGGAAAAATGGGCAAATGTTATTGTTCTCGTTTGATTCAAAAACTCTATTTATACATCTGCCTCCAAAATCACATTTAGATCAGCTGTTCAAAATTACGACGTTCGCACTTTTTATTAAATTTTATTCTTGCGATCTGATTGGAAACCAAGTCTTGGTCTATTGATGCTTAGATTCACATTTTCTATAGTTAAGCTCTTCAATCAACAACATTTTTTGGTCTTTCGAGCTGGATGAGTTTTGTGAAAATCCTATGACTGACACTTGCTTTGTCTATATTCGGGCTAAAGTTGGTCCAGTAAAGAGGATTTCAATGCTCCCGTTTGAACTTAGTACACATTGGAAAAAATTCGTGCAAAATGTGTTTGTGGATAATCACAGTACTTTGGACATCTTGGAGCGCAGCAATGCTAATGAATGGAAATTGGTTCCGACCAAGAAAAATCCTGCTGATTTTACCACAAGGGCAAACCTACGCCAAACCTTGCAATTAGTGAGCTCATGGCATGTATCATCTCTGGATCAGCAAACCCCTGCTCGGAGAAAGTTCTTGTTTGATTCGAAAACTCCATTTATAAATCTGCCTCCGAAATCACATTCAGATTAGCTGTTCAAAATTATGACGTTCGAACTTTTTAAATCTTATTCTTACAATCTGATTGAAAACTTGGTCTTGTGATTCTTAGATTTACATTTTCTATAGTTTAGCTTTAATCTTCTTCAATCAATATCAGTTATTCATATCAAGGGTGATGTACATTCCTTTTCTCGCAATTTCCCGTTAAACAAAATTGTTACTTATAATAATAACTACTCCTGGTTGTTGGAGATCCTCAACTAATTAGAAACGATGGCTGTGGTACCTGGTTGTTAAAGAGAAGTACGCTCCTTTAGGAAATGACATAGTGGATGTAGACCTTAATGAAGCTCAAGCATTGGACCAAGTTTGGTGCCTCTTAGGAACCATAACGTTTCATCGGCGGATATTGTTTTTGAGGCTCCCCGCGGTGCAGAGATATCGCCTACAGGCTATAGTTAACTGTGTAGGTAACAGTTTGGGTCGTCTCCCTTTGGGACGTCACTCCGTATTTATCTTGGGGGAGCCAGTCGATGAAGATGAAGAGGCGCTGAGGGGCTGATAATCATTAAGGAAATGACTACCCCTCTCCCTTACATGTCGATACAACTTGGAACCCTTTTGGGTTGAGGTAACGGAGCTCTAGGCGTGAGGGAAGGCTTTGAAGTGAACAAGTTGTTGATACGATCGACATTAGCAGTGTCGAGGGGAGTCACACAATATACCTACCTACATGGCTCGCCTATATCACCAAAGCCAAAGAAGGACCTCATATTCAGTCGAAAACGAAGAATTCTCTTTTGTCTTTATAACCTACCAAATATTCAATCACATTTATACCTTTATTAGAGGCAATATCTCTCTAATAACTTTACAAATCTCGCGATAATATCAAGAACACGGATCAGCTTGTCCCGACTTTCAACCCCACCGTGGTGTCACTAGTGTCACCAAAAACATCTTGGGAATTCTAGAGCTATCCCAAGGTGTCACCAGGTTATAAATTTAAATTGCAATTTCGAAATTAATGATCTTAGCTCAATTAGAAGTCAAAAAATTATATTATGACAAAAATTTTGAAATTATTTCATCGATTTCCTTGGAAATTTTTTGTGAAAATCATATTTTGAGGCTTCCAATAGCCCACAAAAAATTCTGCTGACCATTAAATTTGAAATTGCAATTTAATTGTAGTTACTCCGATGACTCTTTGAGACAACTGTGGAGTTCCAATTAGGGTTAAACTCTCCTAAAGAGATTAAAAATATTTTAAAAAGTCTGCCAAGTGGGTGTGGCACATAACTTCCTAGTATCCAAATCCCGATTGTGTAGAATCCGATGAATCTCAAAACATCAATCTTTAAGTACCTTCCACTTTCCATCATAGGGGACCGTCTACACGCCAACCCGCACAATCCCTGAGAATTCCATCAAAATCTGACAATAACTTTTTATAGTTATGCCGGTTACAAGGATTTCATGACAGACAGACAGACACGGAACCAAAATTGTTCAGGAAGGTCTGAAACGTAAAACGCAAGTGGAAATTTCGATTTTCGAGAACTTTTTTTTCAACATTGAAAAGTGAAAATATAGCTTCCGTTACCTTGGTGGTCTCGGAAGCAAAATAATTTCAATATACATAAAATCCCAGCCGTTGGTACGTGTACGTCGCCGATCGTCTGGGAGACCCAGGTTCGATTCCAGGCCGCGACATAAAATGTTCTTCACATCTACGATTTGTTTTTGCCTGCTGTGCCTGCAGGCTTTTCAGCTATGTAAAGATAGGTAATAGTTAGTAGTAATTGATATAATGTTACTTACACTCTAGTATTGTTAGGGATTCAAAGTACATTATCCCGATTGTACTCATTTTGAAGACGATCTGTATTACCTTTCAACCAACGATTTCTTCCAATCATTTACCCCCAGAAAATGCGAAGTTCGCGCCTCAACGAGCGGAAGAAACGCCCTTCTTCGGTATTCCTTCCTCGTGTGGAGCATCTCCAATTTCCACTGCTAGGATAGACTTCTTGCCCGGGAAAAGAGATATAATTTGTGGCCGACAACCTCGGGGCGCCCAAAGCTCGGAGTACGAATAGAATGAAATGGGCCGACGAAGGAACATCATTGATTCAAGTGTGGTCAGAATGGCGCAATAAACTACCTTCCGTTGGAACTTTTAAATTCAACCCCGAACCTTGGTATTTTTCCGCGGCCTGAAACGTGGACTTCTTCCACCCTCTTCACCGGGCAAGGAAAACACTAAAATGCGGAATGTTTGATGGGGCTGGTAATATATAAAAGATAAATCGCGGGGGTGGTGGTTCGGGATCGTAAACCTCGCAGTATGGTAGGTAACAGAAGTAGAGCTCTGGGGCACCCTTAATCCCAACCATCGAAAGGTGAAACATTTATAAAGACACCATAACGAAAGACACCACAAAGGGATATAATTTGTATCCAACGGTAAATTTACAACTCTGTCGAACTTGGAGAAAAATTGAAAATTACTGCGGATATTCGCGGCTTTCGGCGTTTTTTTCTTTTCGGATGGAAGAAAATAACGCTCGGAAACATAAGTTACCTTTTTACACAGTTTGTTGAGCTTTTTCGGGATGCTCTCAGCTCCGCCGTGACAGTTGGGGGAAAATATACTTTCATACGCCTCGACGTCTCTTACACCTCAGATATCATAAATAAGATCTCTTCTTCTCCGTTTTCCTTTTTCTGTACTGTTATAAAAACGACGCCGGACGCAATTTATAACTTGGGGGTAGTTGGGATTGGGCAGATATTTTTCCTTTTCGACGGTGTGGGTAGGCAGCATTCGCTGTAGTTCATTTCAGCCTTTATCGACTGAGTTTCCTGTGGGTATAAGTTTTCTTAGCTACCGGGGTCGAAAGATGATTTTCCTATATTTTTCAAATAGGTTTGAAACTGATAAATATTTAGTTCTAATCAATCCTTGGAATTCAAATCACAGCTTTCAATGTCATACAGTGGTTTCAATAGACTCTAAAAGTAGATATCGTTAGAAACAGATCTCTCACCCTCAAAAAATTGTTCGGTAAATGACACAAATACTACGAGGTTCGGAAACTGTATTGAGGGGATAATTGTAGGTCGTACAAGAAATTGATCACGAATATGCCTTAAGGATACTAATAGCCACTGCTGTCTTTCAGTCAATTATCAGAAACGAAAAGCTCTGTCCAGAGACTTGTTACCTTATTTCCGAAAAATCGTCATTCAAACCTAACTATATTTTCTTAGGGTTCGCTTGAAAAATAAAGACCGACAGACGCGAACCAAAATCATTTTGAAACCTCAGAAACGCTAATAGAAGGCCCACACTCAT
The DNA here is from genome assembly GCA_009739505.2 of Apolygus lucorum. NCBI lineage: Eukaryota > Metazoa > Arthropoda > Insecta > Hemiptera > Miridae > Apolygus > Apolygus lucorum. The sequence goes on along the minus strand of CM019181.2, from coordinate 55,755,859 downwards.
TATAGAAATTTTCATGTCTTTGGCACATAAACTGAAAAATCGTCACGAAAACTTGCTCACGTGACTAATAAATAAAATAGACTCACTGCGTTGCGTAGAGAACAATCAACTGTTTTGATGCTTGGGTACATGAACTAACAACCTTACTTCACTACCTTGTTGTGTAGTGGTTGATATGAAAATGTCCCAATGTGTTGAAGACTCGTATGCAAGCACTTGGTTTGAATTTTATAAAACATCTCTGATATCAATTTTTTCTGATAATAAAATTTGGGCTTAGAAGTTACCAAAGTGCTTCATCGCAATCCAAGTTTAGCAAAGAACTAGATAATGTCCTATGATAAGGCCATTGCTACATAATGAGTATGAATAGCATAACGTGCATGAGAGCAACGAGCTCTAATTACGATGTACCGCCTCACAAGGCCACCTATTATGAAAGCACTAGCGCATTCTAGTGGGATTTGGTTCAGACATGAGGCTTCTTGGCCTAGCATACTAGGTAGCAGTGTACATCAGTATTCTTATCAAGGTATCACACTCACATCACATAAGAGGCTCCCTATTCAAGAAACAGGATATCAATATCTGAGCACATAGGAGCAACGAGCTCTAATATGATAATAGCGCCTAAAACACCAATTGTTGAAGAGCAGCTATTAGCTCATTCTAGTGAGCGATTTTGGTATATACATTAGGTTTCTTGGCCTTAAGCGCAGGGTAGCAGTCTTCATCAAATTTACTACTGGTCCGGGAGCATCAAGTCAAAAGACGGCTAATTTTGATAGAATCAAGAGAATTTCCACATTGTTCCTTGGAACATTTAATAAGTTTTGGCCCAGAGCGCCTATCGAAAACTCCATGCTGAGGGTGGTAGGTAAATACTCCTTAAAATCCAAAAATTTCAAATAATGCTACTTTGGCCATAAAAGAGTCAATTCCTGCCAATTCAAAGTCGTAGAATCCGAATTTGATGTTATTTTTATACTAAAATACACAAAACTGTGCCTAAATACCGAAATTTTGTGATGGGTGGCGAGGTATTGTAGAATTGGAACGTTGCATCGGAAACTTCGTGTTTTCTGCCAAATCCTACACAATTTTGGATGTAGAAAGTGGTTTTCAAAAAAAAAAAAAAAAATACTGACACGAGCCTCAACTTCGATAATACCAGTGAATTGAGGAGTTCTTTCACATGGAATTCCCGGAGTTGAGGCTGCAACGCTCGTCTCAGTATCATCACAGCTCTCCAAAATTCAAAATACTGAGATTTTCAAATACAATAATAAACCAAGAAAAAAATTCCATCGATAGTCATAAACTATCGATATTTCGGTAGTAGGTAACTATCGACTATCGCCCATCCCTACAGTGGGCATTCTTCTACATCTCTACCGTGGAAAAAAATTCTTTAGATGAATGGTTCAATACTAAATAACTCAAGCCTAATGCTAATCCTCGCCTGATCAGCTGAGATTTGAACGGAGATTTGGTATATTTCCATCAGTGGACATTCTTTCTCCATCTGGTTCAATAATAAATAACTCCATCTTGTTCTCCATGGTTGCACTTGATGGTTGCATGCGCCTAAATAATTTTTTTTTAAATCCTTTGCTATACACACTCATGTTTCTGATTTATTAGACGACCAAACTCCAAATTCTCGTAGGGAGCTAACGGTTTGTCCTGCAAAGCTCTGTGTGGTGTCATTCGATTCTAAACAGGCAGTTCTATTTTAAATTGGTGAAAAAACAATAGGTACCTTTACATTGAAGGTTTTTGAGGTAGGGCGTTTTGAAAAATTACAAATGAGTGCATACGAGTCTGCAACACATTGGGACATTTTCATGTCAACCACTACACTACAAGTTAGTGAAGTAAGGTTGTTAGTTCATGTACCCAAGCATCAAAATAAGAAAACAGTTGATTGTTCTCTACGCAACACAGTGAGTCTATTTTATTTATTGGTCGCGTGAGCCAGTTTTCGTGACGATTTTTCAGTTTATGTGCCAAAGCAAAGACATGAAAATGTCAAAAAAAACGTAATATATCGCAGTATTCTAGAGAACCTTGCTTCATAGCTACCGATGTGTTGCATTTTTGTGGCAAAAAAAAGTGTCGTGAAAAATTCTTTGACCCACAGCCAAAAGACATACTCATGTCAACACAGTGATTGACTGTAGAGTTTTTAATACAAATTTGATTATAATAAAACGTTAATCGAGAGAGACCATCCGAATACTCCGGTAGGTGAAGAACCTCCTGTCAGGTGCTCCAACCGTACAATAATTATTGTAGATTGGCGTATTCCGTCATAGAATCACTTGGTAACGTTTCTGAGACTATAATATTATGACCATCCTACGTCAATTTATGGCCAAGTAACTGCTAGCATATTGCCAATGTTTTATAATTACCAAGTGCTTTAGAACCTTCATGTTGCATTAAAAGTGAACTGGAATTCTGAAAAAAAATAAATCCTAGTATCGTATGAGTAGAAAACCTCATGTTCAATCCATGGTCATATTTATGGTCATTTGCGCCTTAATTACCCTACTGTAACTGACTACTCCGACAACAAGAGATGCTTATGTGCCAATAAAATTAAACGTGTTTCGGTTTAAGCAAGTAAAGTAAACAACCATTCCAGGTTGGATTTTCGTCCGACTGTCATTCCTGGCGTCGCGGACGTCATCAGCTGTCTTCCAAAGGGAAGATCAGAATTTGTGCTGATGATTTCGCTCATGGATTCCCATTGCCTCACGGCATTGCCCTGAGGTTGGGACGAGGGGGGCGATGAGAGCCCCGGCCGCCGAAAAACGCACGCTGCCGGTGATGAGCCTTGAACCCACGACCCCCACAGAAGTCGGCCCAAAGTCCACCGCCAAACAACGAAGCCCCTACGACCGTAGCCACACCGCTATCCACGTGTTTCGGTTACAGTAACATTGAATGCACTTACAAAATTACGTCGTAAAGTGGTTCAATTTCGTTACGTCCGATATTTACATATTAAACATCATACAATGATTTATTTCGTGTGATTTTCGAGTAACTTTCAACATTATAATCCTATTTGACATGATTGTATTACTTAGTTAGAAATTTAAGAGTGCGTTCATTCGAACTCCTTTAAAAATTGAGGTTGAGCTTTCATTTAAAATGTAGCTACCCTTTTCAACGTCGCAAATCCCACCGACTTAACGCTCCTAAAAAAGGAGATAATTTATGTTAGATTCCAAAGAGGAAAAGGGTGGCTTGGAGCCCTCGGAGAAAATCTCTATGGAAAACGTGCCTTTATTTGAAGATCCGGCGGAGGAGTCGGTGAAATACGGGGATCAGCATGTTAGTCACGACCGATTCTATTGGCCATGTTAGTCTAATGACTGCCTCACTTTTGCTTTGATTTTCCTTTCGCCTCTCCACCTCGACGGCACGTACTGACCTCTTCACACTTTCATCATTTCCCGCCTCTCGATACGATTTCTGGAGAAGGTTTCCGCCTTTTTTGACGGACGAAAGTCGGAATCAGCTCACGTGTTCGAGATCGATTTGGTAACTAAAGGTGTAATCGAAGGCTCAGGTTTAAATAAAATGGGAGGCTTGCGTTGGATCTCCTTCCCTCATTTCTCGAAAAACCAGAGAAAATTATCATTCACTATTTTACTATTACTATTATTGAATGTAAATTAATGTTCTACGTTGATTACTGGTAGAGAACCAAAAGATTCGAGACAAAAACATATAGGTACAAGGTGTCTTCCATTGGGATGAACCAAACTTCAAGGATCAATTTTGCAACAAAAAATGCCTCTTAGAAATTTGTTTTCAACCCCCTCATGCCGTTTTTTCACTTCACAAGTTTTTTTTTTCCTGTTTTCGACCTTGCGGCGCTAAGATAGTTGTAACCCCCTCATTTCTCATGCAAATTCAAATCTGATTACACCCTCGGAAAAGAGCGTTAAATTTCGTATCCGTTTAATGAGAAACCTATTTTGTAAAGCCAATTGTAAAATTAAAAAAATATTTCAAAGTCAAAAATTATAATTTTTTTTTGAAAACCACCATTTCTCAGGCTGATGATTCCCCCGTAATAAATAGCGCTATCGTGGTGCACTCAACGGGAAAAACCACCCCTAGATCTCAGCTTTCCAACGGCATGCGTGGTTTTAGAACGAACGATCTTGAAAAAATTGAGCTTTATGCGAAATTACGTTATTTTTTAGAACGACCAGCGTAGCGGACGAATTATTGCTTTCACTTTTCAAGGATTGGTCAACATTGTACTATTAAACTCATGGTTGAAAATTAAAAGAAAAACTTCATAAAATACTCTCTTCGTTACCTCTAATTCATAAAGTACCCTCAAGTATTATTGTTGTTTTTTTCAGTATAGGTACCATACCAGATAGTGTATGTTTTGATACTGGGCATGTTTTGAAGATGTCAGGAGTCCATTTTCATGTTCTTCTCGTCTGCATCAACTCATAAAGTACCCAGTCGGCTATTGCATTTTTGGGTATAATGAATATACGCAGGTTTTCAGTATGCATATAAATCGTGCCTATTTGTATAAATATATAAACAATTTTTCGGCGATTTTTTAATTTTTGAAATGATATTTAGAAGTTTTGTGCTGATTCGCATACACCTCATGCTAGGTACCATGATTATGATGGTAATATCCACAAAAATTCGTAATATTTCATCCGGAAGGGTATAGAAGTTGTGAAAGCGTCGGAACAAGATAAAAGACTGAATCACAATGTCGTATTGGGTTCTGATGGCAACCCAAGAATTCACGCAAAATGCATACTGCTTGAATTTTATGTTCGAGTTTCTACATTCACTTTCAGGTACCTCCCTGATGACACTACCGTATTTGAAAATCACCTATCTATCCCAGTTTTATAAAATTATTAGTTTGGTTTTTTATCTCCTGTATTATTGTACCTCCTGCTCAAACGCAAAATATTCATAACAAGCATATTTTAGAAACTATCGATGATTATCGAATTTTCAAAGCCGTGTAAAACGCCTTCCTAGTGGTTTGAGGTAGGGATGTCCCAAAAGTATCGATACTTCTTGAAAAAAGTATTGATACATATCGATAGTCTTTCCCCTGATATATATTGTAGTATCGATACTTTTTTTTCCTGTATCGGAGGCGATACTTTTTTATATCTCACATTTTATCTGTTTCAACACCCACGACATGAAGATACCTACTTGACAGTACCTCTACCTCTACGTACCATCAAACTTCAACAAATTAAACAAAGATGATGTACTACCACCTCCCGGTCTCTATGATAACCTGCTGTCCTCCATAATCGAGGAAGGACCACCAAAATGTTAACCCAACCAAGGACAATACAAAAACAAGTGCCTAAACAAAAACAAGTTTTAAATAACAAAATGAGTGATTTATTGTTTTGTTCATTCTATTTATATTAATTATTATCGTGATGGAGAGATGTCGCACTGATGGAGAGAAACATAAACGACAATTTCACCCATTTTTATGAAAGTATCAAAAAGTATCGATACTTCAAAATATTGATACTTTTTAAATGTATCGTTTCGATAATTTTTGATACTTTCTAGGTGTATCGATACGATATTATATCGATGCTTTTGAAGTATCGGACATTCCTAGTTTGAGGGTTCCTCTATTGAACTATATTTCTTCAATATCAAATAATACTACTGGAAGTCTTTCTTAGGACTAAAACTGGTAAATAAATTCCGGCCGCAAAGAGATTGATACAACAAAATTTGTTAATTGGATTTAATCCAATTAACAAAATTTTGAACTGTTCATAGTTTTAGAGTTAACTACAATTTCCGATAATAAACAGGTTCACCTAATCTGCACGGATCCTTGTGAGTTATTATAACAGATGTAAGATTAGACTGAAACGCCTCCCTGAGAGAATTCCTTTGGGTGGAACAGCTTTTTTCTGCTTCCTCCGTAATTATCCTTTGTTGGGAACAACTCCCGTAAACAAGTACACCGTTCATTTCTGATTTATGGACATTTTACGGCCAAGCACGCCCTTGAAGACGAGCTTAGGACTTTTCGAGCCAGTCTGAGATACAGTAAGAAAAGTCGAGGTTATCCACCTTCCCTTTCATGGAAAAGGCTTGCTATTTGAATCAAAGATAGTCGACTCAATTCACTACTTCATTTCTCCAACAAACGTTGTACAAGTGTTGTTTCACTCCAGCTGTGGACACACCTACACACCCCTCTGATCCCTTTGAAAATACTCGCTCTTCGTGATTGGAACCCATGCGTTCAAACCTTGACGAAAACCGTTGCGAGTCAAATGACCGCCCTTTATAAGTATAATGTGAAAAAAGAGAAATGAAAAACTAAACTCATTTTGAAAACGAACCGGAAGTTTCGGGGAAGTCACGAGAAGAAGTCGAAAGAATAAGATTATTCCCTTGATTTTCTTCATTATCCGATTCCGACGAAAGTTGTTTGAAAAAAAGATTAGAATCAACATGAACGGTCCTAACATTGTTCGACTCTGGTACCTACTTATATAATAAGTGTGAATGTGATAACAGAATAAATTATAATTTACTGTTCAGAAAAATCAATGCAAAAACCTCCTTTTTCATACGAATAATTAGGGCATTCTTATCGGATATCATTATAGAACAAGGTTTCTTTATAGATTTTAGTAGGCTGAGTTTCTTACTCACAGAAGTAGGTAGAGTTGACAAGGAACCAATAATTATAGCGAGGGAGCCGATCGCATGTCTGGGGGCAGTAAACTTGCTGCTAATGCGATGTCCAGGTACCTACTTTGCCCCTGCCCAGTTCTATTACCACCCTCTTCCGTTGGTTGTTACCGGTTTATTTTCGTTCCACTTATAAACTAAGGGGACCCCCTTTTCCAATTTTCATGATTTATGCCTAAATCATTATGAAGAACGAGCACGAGAAGGGGTGGAAGGTGAAACTTGTGTGAGCGCGATTTTTCGGAGATGCTTAGTGTAAAGACACCAGTGATGATTAGGCATGAGGCTCATAATTTCTCCTCTCAAATTCTTTCAATTTTTTAAATTTCATGACCAATCTTTCTAGTATACTTTACCTACTTAGAAGCGATTATACATCACAGGTAACTAAAAATTCTCATATTTTATTCGAACTGTCTCCTCTTAAAGGCGTTTTTTGTCAGTCTCTCTGTGACGTTGTTTCCTCTGTCATGGATGCTGTTTCTTGCTTGTGAGTAGATAATTTTTGCTGATTTTCAGAAAATGTTTCCTCCTGACTTGTCGATGTGGTTGTTGTTCGATATGATGGTGGTAAATTGTTCTTCAACTCTGACATCATCATGCGTAAAGTTTGTTCGTTCTGTTTTCGAGCTTCTATCAACTGACAATAACTATTCAAGACGACCAGCATGTAGAAAAAAATACCTGTAAATTTAACATAACTCACAGATATTTTTAAAATTATTGTTACCTTTATAACTATTGGAAATAATCATTACTCTATGGGTTAAAATAACGCCCGCCAGAATATAGCATTTGTAGTACTGTAACGTAATAGGTGTGAAAGGTAAACAGTTACAATGTTCAAACGCTGCAAATTATTACACAATGGTTTATTATTTTTTATTTTTCTAAATAGATCACTCGTCTGCAAAGCCACCAACCATCCAACATGAAGAAAAACATCGATCGCATTTCGGTTAGCTTTAATTTGAACGGAGATTCGGCCTCTTTTGCAATTCACACTCGTGTTTCTGATTCATCGTACGTCCAACCCTTAAATTCTCGGAGGGAGCGAACGGTTTGTCCTACAGAGCTCCCGGTGGTCTCAAAAAATTCTAAAAATTCTATAGAATCCTAAATTGAAGGAAAAACAATACCTTTATATCAAAATTTTTTGAGTTAGGGCGTTTTCAAAATTTTAAAATTGATTTTGGAACCCTTAGAAGTGACCTACATCAACCAAAATATTCGGGGGACAACTAGACCCCAAATGGAGCCTACATACCAAATTTCATCAAAATCGGTCAATGCTAAGTGGCAAAAGTGCTGCGTACGGCGGACGGACGGCCAAATTTGTATTCGATTTTTGGATTCTACGTACCTTGGAACGTAAACCATCAAATTTTGAGGGGGTGTTAAAAAAATTTTTCTTGGTCGATTCCAAAGGTTCATTATTGAAAATAATAAACCAATATGGGTTGGTAGCCCCATAATGCACGACTAAATTGGCCAACACAGTTCATCTCTGGAACCATCGACAAGATCACCATCCTATCGTAGCACCATGGAGATTAGTTCCCATATGACAGAGATGCTTTGTTTCGGTAAATCCATTGTGTAGTTTGGGTACCAGTTTGAGTTCATTTTCACAGCTTGCTCGGGTATTCAGATACGAAGAGTGTAGAAAGAAAAATAATAATAAACCTCCTCCTTTTGGTTTTGGAGTGTTTTTAAGTGGGTCAACAAAGTGAGAATAGATGTTATGTATAAAACGAAATCAGGGTTTCCTGGTATTTGAAAAAGAACTCACTCTAAAATTAAATTGGGTATTTCACTAAAACGGCTATGGACTCACATAAACCATAATAACGTAGGTAATTATTGTCAGTTGAAAAAGGTAGCTAATTCAGTATAAGGTAAATAATGAAGCAAATGGTTTGCAAAAATAAATATTACCTGTAAAAAATACGTTAGATGTCAACTCCAACAATATGTTAGCCAACCAGTGTTCATTCTCGAAGAAACTCACGATTGTGCCGAATAAATGCAAAATAATTCCCAATATAAAATATAGCCCGAAGCCTACCGTTGCCCTGCGAGCCCACAAAGCATTTTTCTGAAAATAATTCAGAAACATATTTTTCAGTATTTAATGTTATTTAGTTAGTATTTTGAGTGGTAAAAAATAGTGGACCCTTCCCACAACCACATTAACATTTCTGGCGATGAGGTTCGAACTTGAGCAGAATTTAAAATCCATCATACCCACAATACCCAACATGAGAATTCGAGTTCAACCCAACCTCTCCCTCCCCTCCCCCTCTAATGGTGTCAGACTGGCACCACAACCGTAATACGTAACGGTGAACTTTCACCTGTTCTGATTGGAAATCCGTTTCATTCATATCCAAGGTGAAACAACCAAAAACTCACGAAATACGAAGTTTGTGGTGTCCTGGCCCAATGGTGGCACCACTGATTTGTTCCATGGTGGCACAAAGAATAGGTAGTTCATGAAAATCCAGAGGTATATATTCGTAATGTTCCCTCAATATCAAAGCTTCGGTACCAATAATAGAATTTAATAGGAACAGAAATATTGAAAATTGCATATTTTGTGGATTCACCCCCCCTTCGCTCACCCCCTATCCATGTTAACTTTGATACACTGATGACGAAGTGTGCAACTGGGAAATTGTCTGAGTCTAACAAAAAATAAACCTGCAAATCGGTTGAGAATTGAGGAGTCGACAACTCGCTAGAGGAATTGTCAGAAGCGCCTTATTATCAGTGGATAACCCCCCGTTCCTCTCCCTTAGACACAAATTTCGAAATTTCGGCGACGTACTGCACAACTAGACAGATATCTGCGACGCACAAAAAAAGAACCACACAAATCTATGCGTGATAATGTGGTCATCCACCTCCTTGATGATTGAACATGGTTCCAGCAGGGAGACTTCTCACGTACTTACCCTACCTAACCTCAGAACACAACAAATACAAGGATATTTTGATTCAAAACCTCGTAGTGCCCATATTAGTTATTTTCAGTCCTTTCATCACTTAGACAAAATTTTTAGTGTTCAACTTGTTGAGAAAATAATCCCAATCATGCTACCCACCAAAAGTGCAAGCCTGCTATTAAGATTAATAATTATCTCAAGTTTCTCTGGAAAATTCGGAGCCTCCCATACGTTTCCTGCAACGCGCAGGAGCTAGGTTTTTCGAACTACTTGCAGTTTCTCACCTCCTCTTCTCTATCATCTTGTATCCAAGGTGGGGGTCTGATGCCGCAAATGGTTACGATCAGTGTGATCGCACATAAAATCAATAACATCTCCACTGTTATGGCCAAAGTGTACTCAATTCCAAGTACTAGAAACACATAAAAGAAATGGTTAGCAAGAGCAGATGGACCTCATTTCTCTCCTCATGTGCTGAGTCCACGCAGAGTTGCTAGGCTGCGATTGAGCTCAATTTTTGATATGGGTAAATTTCAAGTTTGGCAGCTATTTTTGTTCTGTTTTTGTGGTGATATCAGCTTTTTGGTTTAGATCAATTTGACCAGGAGTTTAGCAAAAAAAAAACTTACCTATAATGTTTCACTAAATTTCACTATAATTTTTTAGTAACTAAAATCCACTGTTTGAAATTTTACACTGGGATTAGTACAATTTAATCACTTCTCTGAACGAAAAATGTCTTTGAATACTTGGAAAGATTTTTTTATTTAAAAAAAACACAATTTTTGGGTAAACAATCAAGTGATGTTACTTTATTCCTGGTCAAAGAGACCCAAATTGGAAAACTGATATCACCACGTAATTCAAAAAGAGTGCAAAAAAAGCATATTTGAGGTCTAGCCGCATCAAAAATTACGCGCAACGTAATTAATAAAAATTAATAAACGTGTAACTGAAACGTACAATATTCAACGTTGACTTACGGGTTTTGATGAACCGTGATTCATTTGCGTAGAATGTCAGGCGCCCCAACGTGTCAGGAGATATCGATACCCCAACTACACTGAGCAGGAGAATTGTATTAGTCGATAATCTTGTGATTCCAATTAACTAGAAAGGTACAGCAATAATTTATTGTACGTCCAAGGTCATGGAGAGCTAAATGTTAAAACTCTTACAATAATTAAGAATTTACTTCTTCCATTAGACTCCTGGTTTCACCCAACCAAACTCCCATCAATAACGTTGGTCTCTAAATAGGCACTGGAATATTGAATATGATTATGGTATTTTTCTTGTTAACCCCCTCCTCCCTCCTTCGATCTCTCATTTTACATTCAGGCAACAAATAGCAGAATTGAAAGGGTATTTGAGTCAAGAATAAATATATAAATAACCATGTGATTCAGATACGAGGACTCGATATGGCTCACAAGATCTTGTCGGAGTAAGTATTGACCCTCCCGTTTCTCCCAATGAAGTGCAAATTTTGATAGACCAACTACGTAGATCACAACTAAATACATATTGGGGTCGAACAAAAATGATAACAAAAGCAAAACTACCACGCGAAACTGAGCACGTTTCTGACATTAAGTCCTCTTTCCCTCGAATTTTGAAAATTATTGGACCGTGATTTCCAACTAGATAGCTTCGAGAACCTTTCTTCTTTTTAGAAACTGCCAAAAAAAAAAAGACTTGAAGTTGTAGAACTGGAGGAAGACGCCGAACAAATGCGGATGAGGAGGCAAATTACTCCATTTTTCATTGAAATAGCATAATTAAGCCCGTTCTGATATAAACTGTACCACGTTAACAGCTTCAATAATGAAATAGAACTCACAAGGCTAACCCATCCAATAATCAGGGATCCAGCTCGTAGATCCAGAAAACAACAAAAGCAACAACAATCCGGGACTACAGGAAGTTTGTCCATTTTTTGGTATAATAACGCTGAAAGTCACTTGACTATGTGAGTTTATCCATGGTTCCGTAACCTTGTGATTCAAGCCGTTACCAAATAGATCGGGGTTGAATCAACTTTATCTTGAAACAAACATGAATACTTATTTATGAGGGGAATTTCAAATGCGAAAAAAAAACGTTCATGTCCATTTTTTTCTCGAGAATTTTTGAATTTTTATTTAATTTGACATTGAGTGAAAGATTTTATCGGAACAATGATGTTATGTGAGCTCCTCAATTCCAATGTAAAGTCGGGATCTTAGAGATTTCTGTCCCGAACTGTATAAAATATGGGTCCTTTGTGGTTAAACTTGTCTCCAGAATTTTACTTTCTGGCCTACACCACTCCCATTCTGTAGGTCTGGGATGTCACAGTCCATACTTTGCGAAATCGTGACTTGATTCTGATGAAATCGTCAGGTTTGCGAGGGTTAGGTCCTAGTCGTACCCAATGAATTTCAACGTCAAATTCTCGATCTGCGGGGGATAATTTGTATTAAGACTGATTCTGTGGTACTTTGTTAACACTTGAATAATTCCTAACAAAATTAATAGATTTTACTGAATTTACTCAATATTTACTCTTATTTTTGAAAAAGGAGGTGAGAGTTAGAGGTAGATTACGCAGCCACGAAACTAGAACGATGAAATGTGGTTATGGCAGTTGGAGTCCGGCCCCAAACCGATAAGTGACCGTTTTAAGGTGGTGTGGGTAGATTCCACAGTGATTGTTAAATCGCACCAAGCTGTTCTTATTAAGTGACGTAGGAGTTTAAAAAAAAATTTATTTTCCCCCTTTTTTGCTCTTTTATGAATTGATGTTTTTTTTCAATGTTTTTTTTCGATATTTTCGCCTTCAGTAGCCTATTTTATTCTACTTAAGTAGGTACGTACGTAGGTATTTTGGTAACCCAACCCATGTTGTCTGACACGCTGTGAGACGACCACTCCGGCCCACTTATTACGGACCCTTTGCTTTGCCTCGATCGGAAAAGGTTTTGTAATTTAGTGGGTAGAATTTTACATTCTCCACTCCACACAGACTTGGAACTATTTACAACACATGTTTACTAGGCAACGGTTTTCTCGATTGTCCTAGGGGTGTGTCGGTCCAGGTATTTCCCTGGAACGGTTCCAACGGTTACGGTGACAATGATGTAACCGTTCCAAATTACCGGTACAGTTCCATTACCAGTACAGGCGATCAAATCCCACTCATGGATGAAGCAGGCAGTCAAATCCCACTCATGGATGAAGCAGGCAGTCAAATCCCTATCGTCCTTCTTCCATGCTTATGATCTCAACTTGCAATACAATAGCATAATTTTCCTTGACAATTCGCTAAAAGGAAGGTATTTGAACAAGTGTTACAAAAGAGGCAATTTATTATAAATAATAGTTACCAAACAATTCAAGGAAAGAATAATGACGTTGCAGTTTAAGAACTTAACATGACAATAATAAATTAATAATACTGGAGACAACTTCCATGCTAACCAGTCCAGGAGATAACTTCCTGCTCAAGAGCCATTCCATGATTCCATGAACCATTTTCAGTCCATGGAAGTAGTAAGGGCGCTTCCAGGTACAACATGGAACAGAACTGAGAATAAGATCCATGCTTACTGGTCCAAAACCCTTCCCAGTCCAGAGCCATTGAACCATTCTCCATGATATCTTATCGGTCCGGTTCCATCCTTACCGGTCCAGTTCCATCCCACCAATCAGAATGATCTCTTCCCGGTCCAGAGCCATTTCAAGATATCTTATCAGTCCGTGGAACTGGACCGGTAAGAGTCGAGTTTTTGTCACTGCGTGGAACTGTTCCAACCTGATACTCGGTTCCACAGTCCCGGTACAGCTGTACCGACACACCTCTAGATTGTCCTGTCTTTTAAAAATTTCCGTATTCCTGTGAATGTCGTTCGATTTTGTGCTTTTGCGAAATACAAATATTAAGTTTATTTAGTTTATTCTGAGTGTTCAGATTATACGAATATAATAGAAATCTAATAGGTTATGGGCCCAGCACGCTTCCACTGCGTACTAAATTTAAAATTTCACCGAACTGGACAAAATCTCATTGGCATGGCAGACGCAGATTGGGCAAGTGATCAAACAGATTACCATTTCTATTCTGGATATTGCTTCAGTTATGGGGGAGCTGGATTCAGTTGGGAATCCAAGAAACAAAAATCCACTGTCATCATGCGAGTTGAGTACATGGAATTGACACACGCAGCCAAAGAAGCCATGCACGTCAAGCAATTGGCAATTGGCACTGGACTCAAGTTGAATTGTATTACAATTTTTAACGACAATCAATTAGCTAAGTCTATGTCCGAAAACCCCATCATCAGCCCAAGATCTAAGCATATCAAGATTCGTGAACATTTTATAAGGGAAGCAGTTAGTGATAGACGTGTAAAAATCAAATATCAGCCAACAGAAGAAATGGACGCTGATATACTCACAAAAGCTTTGCCTGGACCAAAATTTATAAATTTCGGAAAGAGATTAGGACTTGACGTTAAACGATGACGTTTATAGAATCAAGCCTGTGCTCGTGAGGGGGAGTGTAATTTAGTGGGTAGAATTTTCCATTCATCACTCCACACAGACTTGGAACTATTTACAACACATATTTACTAGGCAACGGTTTTCTCGATTGTCTTTTCCGAATTGTCGTTCGATTTTGTGCTTGTACGAAATACAAGAAAGAAGTTTATTTAGTTTATTGTGAGTGTTTAGATTATACGATCTAAATTTTCACAGAACGGTCGACCTGTGCCACGCCCAGTAAAATTACGATGACTCGGGGGGGGGGGGGGGTTCTGTTGTTAAATCGCCCCAGCTGTTCTTCTTTTAAGTGACATAGTTTTTGAAAAATTTTCTTTCTCTTGAAAATTGATGTATGTTTTTTCTTGGAAAAATACACTTTGGTATTTTCGCCTTTTGTAGCTGTTTTCATTCTACTACGTACGCAGGTAAAGTGGTAAGGTAAAAAGTAGGCTTGATTGGGTTGTGGGACTATTTCGAGAGGGTATTGTAAACTGCGCTAGACAAAGGAGAAATGCGAGAGACGTTAAAGAGACGAGAGGGAGGTTAAAGCTAACCGTCACTCCAGGCAGATGCGGCTCTCAACGTAGGAAGCACACCAGGTGGTTTATTGTACAATACAAACGGTGAAAGAGCGTAATGATAGTTTATGACTGGCCTAAAGATGGTTGTTTGTTGATTTTGTCGCGATCCGATCAGTAGGAGCCACGATAAAGCCTTCGAACAGGAGATATTTAGTCAACATGATGGTTTCGAACAAGTTCAGAATCGTGTTGATGATGGATCAGTTCACATACCCTACTTGGAGTACATTTTAGTAAGTGTTCCTGGGACGTGACAAACGCATCATCGTGAGCTATTTTGAAAGTACCAAATAATTATCAAATCCTATGTTTTCGTTCATTCGGTGTACGGTGTGTTGGGTGTCTCATACATTAGGGTGTCTCTTGAAATAGCCTGTAACTGTAATTTCCGTTAAACAGTCTGTCTCAATAATAGGCATTGACAATGAGCGAAAAATGGGTGACACTTGGTGAAACCGAGACCCAGCATTTTGACACATTTCGACGGCCCTAATGAGTTTTCCCCGTTGACCTTTATCTCCTAATGCTAGGTCAACGAAAAGTGAAGCTTCATCAGTCCTGACCTTTGTCTAACCTTCAGCTGTACCTTTTAGAGGGGGATCCGGATCTTCCATTGGCATTTTGACGTTTTACTACAAATAAACATATTAAACACCGCATCCCGTTTTACAATCGCTTCAGTCATCGATAGAAACGGCTTTACGATCTCCGCTATAAGAAAGTGCTTTTGGATTGTTTCCTGGTCGATACCGCATTTCTCCAACATGATCTTCCATAGGGAACTTTCATAGTGTACCTTCGGAGTTACGATTTTGAGCGGGTTCCCCAATTTATCGTGCGGGGCGACATCGCGGTTTAACTGCGGTCGTAAAAACCGGGAGTCGTCAATTCATCGCGATTCTGTATCGCGGACACCGAAAAATGATATTGCGAAGGTCGACGTTGTGTTTGACATTGACGTCGACAATTTATGGAGTCGAAGTTTCATCGTCGGTACTCAACGTGTTCCCCCATAGGATCGAATAAAAATAACGACTTTGGAATTTACATCAGGAAAAACCAAACAAAATGGTAGGAATTGATAGCACTCCCAGACAAAAGAAAATTGCTCTTGGTTTTAGTTGGGGGAACTTGGATAGTTTGTACTGAGTTTAAAGAAAAACTTCAAACTATAGCTCCTCAATTTTGGAGAAAAAAACAATGGAAATCCAATTTTTGTATCGGTGTTACCGGTACCTGAGTATTTTTTGTGTCATACACAATTCCATTTTGACTTTAGAAATGACATAAAAAATTCAAAATGTGCTAAAATGTTTATTTATAGAAGTGATGGGCAAACGTATTAGCCTACCAAATAAGCAAATCGAAACGATTTCAAAAGATTGAGAGCCACATCTGGTTGCGAATATGGTATTTTTATGTAGCAACGTTCATAATAATTTTAGACATTAATCAATAAATTATGAGTACAACGAATGATAGTTGTAAAGTATCCATAACTATAACATAATAATAATAATAATAATACTATTATAACTATAACTAAGCGGAAAATGATCTTGTTTGTGAAAATGTTTGTACTTGTTGTTTCTAGGTTTTAGCACACTTTATGTTACTCGATTTACATCTTATAAGATTCATATTCGCAAAAAAAAAAAAAACGTTCGCTTTGAATAAAAGCCGAAATGGGGAAGAACAGCAAACTTGAGTTTTATCGAGCTTCCAGAAAAGTACTCCATGTGTTTTATGACCATCTCTTCATGTCTCCCTTGTCTTTCAATTCAGACCATTTGTTGAGAACATAGTTCACATTTTGTTCTTCTCCTATATTTTCATTTCGACGCAAAAACGCTCAAATTTGCAACTCCATATCTTGTTTTCAAATTCAAGGATAGGAAGAGAAAATCTCCAATCCCTGTTATCGAATCACTAATAAGTTTTTTGTCGAATGCATATGCCAACATTTTTAAATATCTTGAAACCTGATGAAAAACGTCTTTTTATAACTCTGCAAATTATTACACTAGGTATGGTTTATTATTTTGCTCAGAACTCGGGTTTTCCATTAATACCACCTCATAGCAATAACTTCGCTATCTGAGAGCTGTGGGTGCCTTCATTATGGAATTTGAATCATGGTTGCTGAAGAATAAGTTCTAACCGGCTTACTCCATCCAAAAAATTTGATTAGCTGAAATTTTAACGAATATTAGCCCCACTACCGTTAGTCAACTTCCTTTTGCGATTCACATTCGTGTTTCCGATTGATTCCAAGTTCAACCCTTAAGTCCTCATAGGGAGCAAACGGTTTGTCCTACATTGCTCTGGGTGGTCTCATTCGATTCCAAAAATTCAATTCAAAATCAATACCTTTATATCGAAAGTTTTCGAGATAGGGCGCTTTTGGAAATTGTAGCTCTTATTTTTCTACCCAACACAACGACCTAAACGTACCTACAGTTCGAGAAGTCATAAAAACTAATTATGGAACTCTTCTTCGCCAAATGATGAACCATGAACCCATTGATGTCCCCAATAATCCCCCACCTCGACCAGAGCGCAAGCGCTCCAAAAAGACTTTCATGTGGATTGATAAAAAACTGTGTTGTTACTTTCCTGTTTATGTATTCATTTATTTATTATTATTAAGTTACTCTACTGTTGTTAAAATTTAACAACAGTAGAGTAACTTAATATTATTACATTTATTATTATATTATTATGATTATTATTATTATTATAAAATAATAATAATAATATAATTTTATTATTATTTATATATTATATAATTATATTTAATATAACCAATAATCGTATCAGTACCTATTTATTACTGAGATTATTAGATTAGTATAAATGAAGAGCCGCTAGATGTCTGCACCTTCAACGCGTGCTATATTAATTCAGCTCTGCTTTCTATATTATCATTAATGCTCATAACTATAATAAATACAGTGAAGAGTAAGTATTAAAAAAGAGGTAAGAGAACTGCACGTTGCCAACCTGAGACTGGTGGTATTGTACTTGGAGTAGACACATCTTTTGCTTCCGAGTCTACCAAGGTAGCGGAAGCTCTGTTTTCACTTTTCAAGGATGAAAAAAAAAAAGTTCTCCAAAATCAAAATTTTCACTCGCGTTTTCCGTTTCAGACCTTTCTGAACAATTTTGGTTCCGTGTCTGTCTGTCTGTGTGTCTGTCATGAAATCCTTGTTAAGGGAATAACTGTACGAAGTTATTGTCCGATTTCTATGAAATGGGATTGTGCGGGTTGATGTGAGACTGTCCCCTATGAAAATCATCATCTCCGAATCATCATCTTCAACATTTTCTACCCAATTTCGATGACTTATTCAGGGATTACGCGGATTAGGTTGGAGATGGTCCCCAATGAAAATCAAGGCCTTGAAATTTACAGTAGCCTCTGCGCATGCGCAAACATAAAATCCTTGTAACAGCCGTGCATTTGTCGCCCTCCCAATTCTTCACCCACGTAATTTCACATCTGTGACGTGGGAATCTAATATCCTCACCAGGCCTCAATAGCTCAGAAGTAGCGCATCGGTCTCTCACCAAGGAGTCCCGGGTTCGATTCCCAGCCAAGCTAAGTAATTTTTTGATCCAATTACATATTTAACACTTGACATCCGAATTTAATGAAATTTTCTAGGATTGTCCAGATTAGCGTGTAGATGGACCCCTATGAGGGTAGTGAAGGGTACTTAGAGATTGGTGTTTTGAGATTAACTACTATGCATCGGATCATCTATATAATCGGGTTATGGATACCAGGAAGCTATGTGCCACACCCACTTGGCGGACGTTTTTGATGTCTGGCTATATGTTGTGGCATCCATGACACCTGAAGTAGGTAGAATTTCCATTCTATGTTAAATATTATAATTTTCAAGTAGAAAATTGCTGCTTAAGCCATTTTAAAGCAAAGACAGGTTGTTAAGTAGTCATGAAGCACAATGCTTAGTCTAAGCACTGGTAGCTAGGAATCTGTTACTCTGTGAACTCAAGAAAAACACATTTTACTGCTCTGTCGCACTTACTCCTTTCGTGTTGCCCTCGAAGACACACAAAAGCCATTTTGTCGTTTAATGGGAAAGACTGTCCGAAAAAGGCCAAAACTCCGTGCGGTTTTTATATTGTCCCTTCCACAACAGTTTGTCACAACTTTGCTCTTATGAAGTGGACCCTCATAAATACAGCTGGTGGTCGGGGACTGCACTTAGCGGAAGAATGCAAGGGGTGAGCACTCGAGAGGAAACTTGGTCCCTTGTTTATCACAGCCCGAGTTTTCTTTTCGGTAACTCCACGTGGTACCTGCACGAGAGATCCATAAAATAAGTACAAATAATTCAGTGGAATTTCTCAAAACTGAGACCTTTTAGTTCCCCACTATTGCAGATAAAACTGAAATGAAGTTCTCAATAATCGAAATTTCCACTCGAATTTTGCGTTTCGAAGCTTTTCGAACAACGTTCGTTCTCCTTATTTTGCGTCGGTGCACAATTTCTGATTTGGAAGCGTGAATGTCTCGACACTCGGGTACATACAAGTATTGCGTTCATGCGCCAAAGTAAATAATGAGATCAATATGAAGGTGGAGGGGGAAGCTTGAGTGAAAATTTCCTCTCTCACTAAAAAGGATGCAGCCGGAGGGGACGTCATAAGTCATAATTCATAATAAAAGTACAGTTATACACCCCACAAACATCCATTAGGGAGGTACCAGAGTACAACTCTCCGAACTTGCCCTGAAAAAGAAAAATGGGGATGGAATGAGGGGAGAAGAAGAAGAGGATACAGAAGGAATAGGTGCCTACTCTGGAGGACATTAACACGCGAAGGGGATTGCGGGGTGAGGCGGGCTAATGGAAAGCTAAAAGCTCCAACAGAAAGGTTACTGATATTTATACGATGGTCAGCCTAGCCATCATCGTTATTTTTCAGTTTTTTATTTCAATGTTTCACACATTCGTGTAATCAAGTACTGTTTTTAACGGCTCAATAATATCAGTAATGGCTCTCTGTGCTGAGGCGTTCGTACTTAGGGTTGGAATTTGTCGTTTTCGACATCAGAATCGGATTCAGCACCCTCGAAAACCCTACACGCAAACATTGATTTCCAAAATTCGACGAATAGAGGATCTTAAAATGACGTCACCCACATCCAGTCATTTCTGACCCATCATATTGCCCATTTTTGGAAAGCTTTCCGTTTGAACTATGATTTGGAGAATCGCGAGAGGCACTAAAATTCCTTACTTTGGTAACGTGCCTGTGTAAGACTTTTAATTTTAGGGCTCGTAATCCTATACAGTACCCTCTCCCTGCTGTAATCCAATAATCGACTCGACATTAAGTGTAATAGGGCGAAACATAAATCGGAAAAAGTTTACCATGTTGAGTGATCACCTTGTGAGCTACCTCACAAAGAATAACGTGGACACATAGAATTAATTATTGAACATAGTGAATTAGCACAATTCAATTTCCAAGTAACCTTCAAACTTAGATGATCATTAATGACGATGAAATTTGCAGAGGAATATTCACTAATTAGGGAATTCGTCATCCTCAGTAGGCAGCAGGTTGGTCCCTTAGAGCTCTAGGTGGTGTCAAAAATTCTCAAAAAGTCCATTCATGCAGCATGAGTTAATGAGCGAATTTTTAAAGAAATCCTTAAAGCTTTGGTTAAGAAAATCGAACTAATAGCTGTATTAGAAAGTAATCAGTTTTGGGGATAATCGTTAAAATTATACAATTGAACCCCTTGGTTAAAATGTAAAAAATAAACTCAATCCATATTCTCCTCGTCACCCTGAACTTATTGAGTACCCACACGTATATTTTTGTGTTTTAACATGGGACATGTTTTAGCCATAGAGTAACTACCTTAAAAACCTCATGCTGGAGGGTGACGCGGGCTTTTCGAGGCGCGAAGCCTAGTTCTTCAATGCATTTTAGATATGTTGCTAGGGATAATATAACTTTCGCACTATACCTACCTACGACTAAAGGTTCTGCACTAAATTTGGCTAAAACATATCCCATGTTTTTATAATTTACGCCGTAGGCTCTAAGTAGATAGCATCTGGGGGCCCCACTAGTCATTGTTTGCGAATTTTCAAAAAAATGAAGCTATTGCAATGGCCTCAAAATTTTTAGAATGGACTTTTTCAAAACATTTTTACACTGATATCCGTTTTGGAACATTCTGAAACGAATTTCAGTGGAACAAATTTTCGAAAAAGTCAATTCTAGAAATTCCGAGTCCATTGCAATAGCTTCATTTTCCTTGAAAAATCGATAAAATTGTTGCTGTTTTAAATTAATTTTTTAAAAAATACCAATAAATCAAAAGTTTTTTGAGCTAGGGCGTTTTGAAAATGTTTTCCCTTACATTTTAGGACGTTCCACAGTAAGACTTGGGCGTCCTTATGCGATCGATCTAGGGTGAAGGAGGACAACACTGAATAGAAAAAAATGAAAAATAAAAATAACCACACAGTTATCCGTTTTAGACCTTTCTGAATCCAAATCCGCGGAAAAAACCATAAGTGTATGTCTGTGTGTGTGAGACAAAATCTTGTGTCGTCTGCACAGGCCTTAGTTCTCAACCGATTTTCCTGTTTCTTTTTTTTTGTTCGATGCGGAAAACTATCTAGTTGTGCACTACGTCGCCGGAATTTCGAATTTTGCCTTTTAAGGGGGGGAAGGGGGGGGGCTAATGCTCAAAAAACGTGCGTTTTTGGGCATAATCTTGTGTCGTCTGCACAGGCTTTAGTTTTCAACCGATTTTCGTGGTTCTTTTTTTATTCGAAGTGGAAATCTATCTAGTTGTGCACTACGTCGCCGGAATTTCGAATTTTGCCTTTTAAGGGGGGGAAGGGGGGGCTGGTGCTCAAAAAATGTGCGTTTTTGGGCATAATCTTGTGTCGTCTGCACAGGCTTTAGTTCTCAACCGATTTTCCTGGTTCTTTTTTTATTCGAAGTGGAAATCTATCTAGTTGTGCACTACGTCGCCGGAATTTCGAATTTTGCCTTTTAAGGGGGGGAAGGGGGGGCTGGTGCTCAAAAAATGTGCGTTTTTGGGCATAATCTTGTGTCGTCTGCACAGGCCTTAACCCCCCCTGTTAATGCTATAAAAAAAGTGCGTTTGCGGGCATAATCTTGTAAACTCTGCCCAGGCCCCAATTTCCAACCATTTTGCGTGTTTCTTTTTTTGTTCGACTCAAAAATCACCCTAATTGTGCACTATTTCGCCAGAGTATCAAAATTAGCTTGGGGAGGGGGCGAATGGGGGATAATAGTCACAAAATATCCAATATTTCCAAGGTTTGAAGTTGAGGAAAAATTCTCATTATACCTCCGGATTTTCATGAATTATTCTCTGTACCACTATTGAACTGATAGTGGTGCCACCATGGTGTCAGGACACCATAAACCGCATGTTTTGTGTTTTTTTTTTTTTTTTTTTTTTTTTTTGGGGGTGTTTCACATTGAACACGGATGTGAACTTCAACGGACTGCCGACCAAAACTAATAGAATAAAGTTCAAAGTTACGAAGTATTTCCGCTTTGTTACCAGGCTGGCACCTTTGATGGTGTGAGGGTGGAGGGGGTGAACTCGGATTCGCATGTTGGGTATCGAAGATCATGGATTTTCAAAAGCTCTTCAAATTTGATGCTCCCATGCCGCTGGAAGTGTTATGGTGGATTAAGGTGTGGAAGTGGGGGGACCACTATTTCTTGCCTGAAATACTGAATGAATTACATCGAGTGAAAAAGTTGTATCACTTACAAACCAAGTGGTAAGCCACTTTAAACCAATTGACCTAATGCTTATCCAATGAGTCGTCCCTTGGAATGCATGCATTACTAAACATTATGTTTACCCTTCAGAAGTGACTGACAATGTCCAAAACGTTCGGAAAACAACTGGACCCCTCATGAACCCTAGGCTTCTTCTGCTTCATCTTCCTTTATTAAGACTCATTTATGAGCTATTTATTATTATTTATGGCTATTCATTATTGTTTAGAAGCAATTTTCTGGGTTGATTGCACAGAGCACACACGCTCATAGATTGGAAAAGACGTCAATCTAAGCGGGGCTGGTAAAATATAATTCGAATAGCAGGCTGTATAGAAAATCACGGATTATTAAATATAAAGGCTGATGACTCACCAGACGATGCACCACGGTGTGTTTCCCCAGGCCTGGGGGCGTCTTTCCTGTTCTGGAAGATCCGTTGAAGGAGGAACCGACCGTGTTACCCGACTACGTTCACAATCCGTGTATAAATGGTTGAAAATAACGTTTGAATTTAATACTGGTGGGTAACCACTTAAAATGACTTTGAAATAGCGGTCAAAGAGAGAAAAATTATCGATTTTAGACAAATAATTTCGCCTAAACTTTCGGATTAAATTGCGGTAACGCACAAGAAGATTCGTGGGACACGAGAAGACGAGAAGAAGACTTCTTCTTCACTTAGTGAAGGAGGGCTAGGCTACTCAGGTGGGGGAGGATGTGATTCGACCGATAGCGTCGCCAGATAGTAGCACCTTATGGGTATCTACTGCTGTGGCTCGAACAATGCGGTTATCGAGGTGGTCCCCTGCGAATATCGTCATTTAATGCCTGTCTGTATTTTGGTGCAACAAAATAACAGGGGGTAACAGTAGTTAAATTAACTGAATGTTTTAAGCACAGATTCGCGGATACTGCGCGCGCTTTCAGCCGCACATTTCCCGTCGTGAATATTCGGCATGCGAGCTCCCGCCGTACGTGACAAACTCACGTGAACCAAATTCCCGTCGCCACCTCCTGCATTCCGTCCGGATCGTCATCTCCCCGTCGGAACTCGGCTTAATAAAACTAATAAGCGTCGTTTGTGCCTCATTCGGCGAACTTCGAATTTCGACGGATTCCCCGTCGCGGCTTCCCGCCCACGTAGGGTTTGTTGGTTTTGACGAATCGCAAACAAATATGCGGTTGCTGGCGCGAACGTTTGCTCACGTGAGGGACGAGTCGCAGTTGACAATCGTCAGATTTGTTCGCTAAACCCTCCTCGGTATGTTGGCGGGGTTTCCACTGGATTTGTGATGCATCCTCCTCGCAGACTACGAATCCACGATTTAACCGTTCATTTGGAACTAAGAAGATCTACATGGCGTCCGGAAATCGTTTTCCCTCATCCATATATCAAAATCGGCTCATCTGCAAAGTCATGACATACTTACCGAAATTTTTTAGACATGGAACACGTTTTAGCCATAGGGTAAATACCCGAAAAAGTTACGCTGGAGGGGGACGCGGGACATTCACGTGCCTTTTCGACACTCCGGCTTTCGAGGCAAGGATGTTATAAAAATGTTATTTAATCACGATTCTTCATCTTTAAAAAATGAAATTTTTACGACAACCTACTCCTTTACTAGAAATTTTCTAGAAAGTTTCTAAAAAAAAAACCATTGGTGTATGTCTGTGTGTGTGTATGTGTGTGGTATCGTACATGGCGCTTCCTGGTCCCTTGCTGCGTATAGCCACCCCATACCTGGTCATTGAGGTGCATTGTGGTCCTTTTTCCAATGACCAGTTGTGTAGGTCAACCTTAGCGGCCCCCAAAAAATCAAAAACGACCCAGAATTTTTAAAAAAATAATTTTATCTCCTTCTTCGATCATTAGAGAACATGTTTCAAAAACAAAAAACCAACATAATTACCGCAAACTATTTAATTTAATTAGAAAACCAAACCAAACCAAATGACCAGTTGTGATAGTGAAACGCCGAGGTTTGTCGATCCATCAAACCTAAATCAAACCATCTAACCAAGTCAGCTGCAGTAATGGCAACTATTCAATCTTGCTCTGTCTCTGAAGATGAAATCAAACTTCCAGCATCGAAGGTAAACGGTGGATACAGCTTTCGTGCAAGTACGCAACCACGAGAGACATTTTATGTCTTATGTTTAATAAATTGAGAGCTTTCCAATGAGTGGTGTACGATTTTTGTGGGGTGGAAAATGAGGAAGTTAGTTTTCCCTAGGAACGATTGGTTGTACGTGAAAATCATCAGAAATTTCCGCGTAACGCTCCCCGCGTGACGATTTTTCATTTATGTGCCATAGTTAAGACATAAAATGTCAAAACATGTTACATGTTTCGCAACATGAAACATGAAACCGTAGGCTTCAAGTAGATAGATAGAGATAGATAGATAGATAACATGTTTGTTTTAGTAAGTAATAATAAGACTCATTAAATGTAAACAAACATGAAAGGCTTTAGAAATTTCCGTCAGTCGGAGTTCACCGTTTTAGTATTAAATAATAATAGATTATACTATTTTAATAACAATATTTTTAGGCATATAATAACAATAATTAGATCATTAATAATTAGTTATAGTTGAACTCAGCAACGAGGCCACGGCGGTATGTCCATGCTGCCTTCACATATTTGACCAGGTTTTCACAATCTCTTCCATTCAATATTTGGATTAGCTCCAACCTGCTCAGGGTGCTTCTGCCGAGGTATGTCCTTCGATAATATCCTATGACAGGGCATTTCGCTAGGAAGTGTTCTGTGCTCTCACTTTCGTTATTGTTGCATAATGAGCATAAGTGCACCCTATTGGTAATCCACGGGATATAGTTCAGGTAGAGGAGCTCGCATCGGCATTTAATTACCCACGTTATGCTTTCCAAATCCATTCCATGTGACAAAATGTCGACGTCGTGTCTCAACTCCTTGTACAGATCGTGGAACTGCCCGTTAATGCATCTTTGCATCCTCTCCGTTCCCTCCTCACCGATAACTTTAGTACCTGGGTAACTCCTTTCGCCTGTTCCCAGTTGATTGGTCACATGTTGCCATATTTATCCGCATAGTTCTCCGATGCTCTCACCCATTCCAGCTCACTTTGAATGGCATACTCCGCTGTTATTCTATCATATCTGGTGGTGGCTTCAAGTAGATAGCATCTGGGGGGTCCCGGGGGAATCCCCCCCCCCCCCTGACGAGAAGCGAAGCGCCGGGTTTTCTTTTGGTTTATTATTTTCAATAATGAACCTTTGGAATCGACCAAGAAATAAAAATTTTTAACACCCCCTCAAAATTTGATGGTTTACGTTTCAAGGTACGTAGAATCCAAAAATCGAATACAAATTTGGCCGTCCGTCCGCCGTACGCCGTACGCCATACGCGGCACTTTTGCCACTTAGCATTGACCGATTTTGATGAAATTTGGTATGTAGGCTCCATTTGGGGTCTAGTTGTGCCCCGAAGCTTTTGGTTGACGTAGGTCACTTCTAAGAGTTCCAAAATCAATTTTGAAATTTTGAAAACGCCCTAACTCAAAAAATTTCGATATAAAGGTATTGTTTTTCCTTC
This sequence comes from Apolygus lucorum, assembly GCA_009739505.2. Taxonomy (NCBI): domain Eukaryota; kingdom Metazoa; phylum Arthropoda; class Insecta; order Hemiptera; family Miridae; genus Apolygus; species Apolygus lucorum. The sequence continues at coordinate 55,729,637 of CM019181.2, read as the reverse complement.
AATTTTGGATTCTATAGAATTTTTAGAATTTTTTGAGACCACCCGGAGCTCTGTAGGACAAACCGTTCGCTCCCTACAAAAATTTAAAGGTTTATATTGAAATACATATATATAGGAAATCAAAACACGAGTGTGAATCGCCAAAGAGGCCTAATCTCCGTTCAAATTAGAGCTGACCGAAATGCAATCGATGGTTGGTGATTTTGATTTTTAGGACGTCCCACAGTAAGACTTGGGCGTCCTTATGCGATCGATCTGGGGTGAAGGAGGACAACACTCAACAGAAAAAAAAAATAACCACACAGTAATTCGTTTTAGACCATTCTGAATCCAAATCCGCGAAAAAAACCATAGGTGTATGTCTGTGTGTGTGTGTGTGTGTGTGTATGTGTGTGTGTGTGTGTGTGTGTAACAAAATCTTGTGTACTCTGCCCAGGCCTTAGTTCTCAACCGATTTTCCTGGTTCTTTTTTGTTCGACGCGGAAAACTATCTAGTTGTGCACTACGTCGCCGGAATTTCGAATTTTGTCTTTTTAAGGAGGGGAAGGGGGGGTTAATGCTCAAAAAACGTGTGTTTTTGGGCATAATCTTGTGTACTCTGCCCAGGCCTTAGTTCTCAACCGATTTTCGTGGTTCTTTTTTTCTTCGACGCGGAAAACTATCTAGTTGTGCACTACGGCGCCGGAATTTCGAATTTCGCCTTTTAAGGGGGTTAGAGGGGGGGTTAATGCTTTAAAAACGTGCGTTTGCGGGCATAATCTTAGAAACTCTGCCCAGGCCTCAATTTCCAACCGATTTGTGTGTTTCTTTTTTTGTTTGACTAAAATAACTTCCGAGTTGTACATGATTTCACCAGAGTACCAAAATTTGCAAGAGGAGGGGATGGGTGGGGGGATAATATTCACAAAATATCCAATTTTTCAATATTTCGGTTCCTTTACTCCTTACTAATTGTATCCAAGCTTTGAAATTGAGGAAAAATTCTCATTATACCTTAGGATTTGCATGAATTACTTTCTGTACCACCATGGAAATAAAAGTGGTGTCACCATGGTGCCAGGGCACCATAAGCCTCATATTTCTTGGGTTTTTTGGTGTTTCACCTTGAATACGGATGTGACATTCGACGGACTGCCTACCAAAACTAACAGATGAAAGTTCAATGTTACGACGTATTTCCGCTTTGGTGCCAGACTGGCACCATTGTTGGTAGTGGGGGGGGGGGGGGGAACTCGAATTCGCATGTTGGGTGTCGTAGATCATGGATTTTAAAATGCTCTTCAGATTCGAGGCTCCCATACCGCTAGAAGTGTTATGGTTTATAATGGTGGGGGGGGGGGGGGGGGGTGTCACTATTTCTTCCCTAAAGTAATAAATAAATTACATCGAGAGAAAAAGTCTTATCGCTTAACAGCTGGTTAAACTGATCCAATACTTATCCAATGGGACGTCCCCTGGAATGCATGCATTACTAAACAATATGTTTTATTTTTTTTTTTATTTTTTTTATTTTTTTTTATTTTTTTTTATTTTTTATTATTTTTTTTTTTTTTTCATGTTGGATGGTTGGTGATTTTGTAGACGAGTGATCTATATAGAAAAATAATAAACCATTGTATAATAATTTGCAGCGTTTTTTTGTTGCATTTAATCGGGAACAACATGGCCGTTTACAAAATAATGAATTACTTTACGCTACTCCCCTATTGATCCAAGTAATGATCAAGATGTCGACATTCCACCCGTTAGTATCAAAGAGATTAAGCTTTTAATCGATAAGGAAATCAGTCCAAAAAAGGCTCCTGGCTACGGCCTTATCACTGGTCAGATCCTTAAGCAACTCCCGCGTAAAGCCATTGCAAAAATAACCATGATTATTAATGCAATTATAAAACACCGTTGCATTCCTCAGTTGTGGAAGATTGCCGAGGTCATGATGATTCCTAAAGCTGGAAAGCCGCCCACAGAGTCAAGTTCGTACAGACCAATCTCACTTCTACCAGTATTATGAAAATTATTTGAAATTTTCAATTATTCTAAGGATTATTTTCAATAACAAGCCTTTGGAATCGAACAAGAAGAATAGAATTTTAACCCCCCCCCCCCCTCAAAATTTGATGTTTTACGTTTCAAGGTACGTAAAATCCGAAAATCGAATAAAAAACGCTGCAAATCATTGCTCAAAGGTTTATTATTTTCTGTATAGATCACCCTTCGGTATAGATCACTGGTTCTCCATCAATAGCACCTACCACCATCTGTATTCTCCCTTGACCTTCCCTCTCAAATTCCAGCTTCCTGCTACAATAGGATTGAAAACGGCTTCGGAGCTCACCCAGCTGATCAGTGATCTGAAGAGTGAAGAAGATCTTCTCGAATGCTGGAGACGCCTGAAAGAGCGTTTTCGAGAGTTTTCGAGCTAGGGCACTCTTAAAATCTTCAGCCCCCAATTTTCACCCCTTAGAAGTGACTGACATCAACCAAAAGCTTCGCGGCACAACTAGACCCCAAATGGAGCCCATATACCAAATTTGAACCAAATCGGTCCAGTGTTACTAAGAAAAGTGCCGCGTACGGAAAATTTTTTATTCGATTTTCGGATTCTACGTACCTTGAAACGTAAAACATCAAATTTTGAGGGGGGTTAAAATTTTTTTTCTTGCTCGATTCCAAAGGCTTATTATTGAAAATAATAAACCAAAACTAATCCACAAGCGACTAGTAACCATAATCGAAAAGCGAAAGGTGTTTCCAAGGCACCAGTTTGGCTTTCTACAGAAACATTCCACGATCGATCAAGTCTTCCAGAAATCTTCCAAATTGCTCATTATTTCACCAGAGTGTCAAAATTAGCAAGGGGTGGGGTGACTGGGGGAAAAATATTCACAATATATTCGATTTTTCAATATTTCGGTTCCTTTATAGCTTACTAATTGTACCCAAGGTGTGAAATTGAGGAAATATTCTCATTTTACCTCCGGATTTTCATGAATTAATCTCTCATGGAACTAATAGTGGTGCCACCTTGGTGCCAGGACACCATAAACCGTTTTCGTGGGTTTTTTGTATTTCACCTTTACTACGGATTTGAACTTCGACGGGCTGTGTACCAAAACTAATAGATTAGAGTTCAGCGCTACGAAATATTTCTGCTTTGGTGCCAGACTGGCACCTTTGATGGTGTGGGGGGGGGGGGTGAACTTGAATTCGCATGTTGGGTGTCGTAGATCATGGATTTTCAGAAGCTCTTCAAATTCAATGCTACCATGCCGCTAGATGTGTTATGGTGGATTAAGGTGATGAAGGGGGGGGGAGACCACTATTTCTTGCCTGAAATACTAAATTATTTACATCGAGTGAAACAGTTTTATCGCTTACCAACTGGTTCAAATTGAACTAATGCTTATCCTATGTGACGTCCTCTGAAATGCATGCATTACTAAACAATATCTTATTCATCTATTATCTTATCCAGCTCTGTAAAAAACTGAACTGTATCATGGTGTTCCCAAATTAGCCCTCTGGGCACTTGGCGACGCTTTCGTATACACATAGTCATCATAAGTATGCCGTGAACATTATTCCAACAGATCTGATATTTGATTAATTTTGATTTGAGATGACATTGCTTCGTTCATTATTACCATCCGATGATTTTTACAATCTTATAATTTCTTACATATTTCATTCTTTGTAGACCGGAGTGAACCTTCAAGACGCGATCAACCCTTTGTTGGGGAACAATGAATAAGAACCAAACTCAGTTGAAATAAATTCAAAATATCAGCCAATTTCTGTTGAAGAATTAATGTTTTGTGGATATTTCAATCCTCAGAGGTTTATTGTTCTGGAAGCAATTGCCGGACATGTGCACGCTGTTTGCTGCATTGGCGTAAGAAACAAGAAATGGTGATGGACGGTATTTTCCTAGGGGATAGACGCATCTACCCAAAAAGGGTGGATATTGTCATAGAAGAGTTCTAAAGTTTGTCAACTACAGTTCAGACGGAAATGGCCCAGATCGATTACTACATCTAGGGTCAGCGATGCAATGATAATACCACCACATTTTGTATACGGAGGGGAAGAAAATGAAGAGATACGCAGGAATAAACTGCACTGCTTGAGTATGCGCCAGGTGCAAGTTCAAGCAGGGAACGTATATTGACTATTCCAATACATTCCACTCAACATTTTCGAGATAATACGTTAGTTGCCACATTCTTTCGTTTATTCGACAAAATTTACTGTTTTCAACTTTTTTGTGACGGTTGTTTGGTTTTATATACTTCAATACTTAACTGTTGAAAAATGATCGTTCGTGACTGAGTATCACTTTCCCAGAACTGCTAGTGTTGAGTGCCCAGAGGGCTAATTTGGGCACACCCCTTTAGACCACCTTTTCGTACGCCGAAATTTTTAATATTATTTTTCTAGTGCTTTTAGACGTAATATGAAGCATCTTACCAAGTTTCATTAGAAATTTTAGAAAAAAATAATTACGGTCACTAATGGGTTAAAAATTGAGACATCGACATTATTCGGTGCTGCACCTTAAGGTCGTTGTATTGTTATAATACGTTATTAACACTTCAGTAAGATTTCTTTACTGAGGGCGCACTTCGACGGTGATTCATTAGTTCTTCCTTCAACCAACTCATTTCACGGGTCATCCAAAGGATTTCTGGCCTCCCGAATGTGGCGGTCACGGACCATTTCCTCGCTCCCTCGAAAACTAGCGTCTTTGTGGGTACGGGAGGGGGGGTGGAGGGGCGTGAAAACGCGATGTTTTATGCAGCCAAGTCCCACCAGGGAGGGTGGAGGGGGGGGGGGCTGCGGTGGTCGGATAGTCGCTGGGGGTGGCGGCAAGGAAATGGTCACGAGTTCCTGAGCGGAAGAGGCGGCCGATCCGGCTCTTTATGATTCGGCCGCCCTCATGTTTTCTTAATCAGGGAGAGCGTTTCCTTGTCGACACATCGAAGTCAGTTCCTTAGGATCACTTCCGTGGGGTCGCCGATTGGTCTCCCTTCCTAGGGATTACTGCTGAGCATGTTTAGGCCGGTTCCCGAGAAATACGAAACCATGGGATTATGGCAATCCCTTCAGCATCAATTTAAGTGAAACGTAACCCACTCTGACAAATTTGTAGAATTTAGAGGAGTTTAGAGATGTTTACACAGGATTATTCTCAGCCCTAGGAAAATGTAGTTGGGAACGATTGGGATTGGAAGTGGGAATCGGGGAAAGATGATTGTTATGAGTCATGTTTATGTTATGAGTCAAGATTACAAGAAACTACGGTGTACAACTACTGTATACAACAAAAAGTTAATCGACTACGACCTACTGCATAATATGATCAACATTTTTTCAAGGTTTTCCATTGTTAGGTTCCGCCTTTTGTCGGTTAAAACATTTTTCAGCATGGAGAATGATCTTTCACTTCGCATGATACAATTGGCAGGAATTTCAGGGCCGCTATGTCGGCCGGATCCGTGATGTCGCATCCAGAAACCACCTCTCCATTGAGAATTTTCGCCACCTCCTGCACGGTCTTCCATCCAGGGTTTCTCTTCAAAACCGCTTGCAGCTTCTTTCTTAACCGTTCTCCAATGGCGCCGCCCCAAGTTTCACTCTCCTCAATGAACCTCTCAACCCTACCAACACATTCAGTGAGCAGGGCACCTTCACCTTCAAGCGACGTTATTAAATCCGATATGGCAGACATATTCGACTTCACATACGCTAGGATGACTAGTATCTCATGATACTAACAAAATATTTTTGAAAAATGTTCTAAAACTGTCCAAATATTCGAAAAATATTCAAAAACCTAGAAATATTCTTTTTGGTCCCAAATATACGAAAATATGTGAAATTAAGTTGTATTTAAATTGTTGAAAACAGCCCAAAACGGTTGAAAATGAATTCCTATAAACATTAGAAGCCTAAAAATTGAATATGAAAAATATGTGAAATCTCGTCTCTAGTTATGACCCACACTTTAGATAGCAATTAGTTCTTAAATAAAGAAGCAGCAAGAGGATCCAGGAGTGAGTCACCACCCACTGGGGGAGACGAGGTACGGGGAAACACGTCAACATGACGTCACCCTTCCACCTCTCTCTCCCCAAGGAAACTATACAATTATAGTATATACAGTATATATTATAAGCTCACTCAGGGATGCTCCAGTATGCGATCTAGTCCAGTCAACCGTCTTACTCATTTCGCTCTCTACCTTCTCCTCCGATGAGGATCTCCTCGAAGTACTAAGCTCAATAGATAAATCTCCCGCCTCCCGACAGCCGGTTTCTGATGAAACGCCGGGGTTGCCGGGCTAGCCTGATCTCCCTGCACTCCGCACGTCGGTCGGGCTGAAAGCCGCCGGTGCGAAAGTGCAGTCGCTAGCATAGAGACTTTTCTCTCTTCGTTGAGTAGGAGTTGAAGAAAACACAAACGCCGCATTGAATCTCCTTCACTCAACGACAGGCAGACATGACAATGATTGTGGCCGAATTTCTTCCTTGTGTGCTCTCATTGATTGGTACTCGGGACCCCAGAAATCTCATGTATGACGGGTCAGTTGAGCCAAACGCTGCAAATTATTACACAACGGTTTATTATTCCACTGAATAAAGCTCTCGGCTGCATGGAAGATCATACTTTGGGGAAGGAAGACGACTATTCTGGGGAAACACCCTAGCACAGAATTGTATAATTTTAGAAAACAATAAATGAGCTCAATATACTCATTTAACATTTAACTCATTTCACATGGGATTTTAGAGCTCATTTCCATCAAAAAATGCCTGTTAATAATTTTTTTGAGGCTTTCTTTTCGAGTTATTTCACTTTTAAGATTTTTCGTGTTTTTGACGTTATCACAGTAAAATGGCGACAACTCTCCGAATTTTCATGCAAATTCAAATCTGATTACACCGTTTAAAAGAGCATAAAATGTTCTACCTCCGTGTTGAAAAAAACATTTCTTTATATTGGAAAAACTGGTAAGAATTGGACTTGAAACAAAAACGCTGCAAATTATTACACAAAGGTTTATTTTCATTCTATCTAGATCACTCGTCAGGAAAGGACGCGGCTTTGCCATTGTTACCACCATCTAGCTTGAAGAAAAACATCGATCGCATTTCAGTCAGCTAACCTTATATTTCTATCCTTAGAAGTGACTACATCAACCAAAATCTTCGACGCACAACTAGACCCCAAATGGAGCCTACATACCAAATTTCATCAAAATCGGTCAATGCTAAGTGGGGAAAGTGCTGCGTTTGGCGGACGGCAGACGGACGGCCAAATTTTTATTCGAGTTTTGGATTCTACGTACCTTGAAACGTAAACCATCAAATTTTGAGGGGGTGTTAAAAAAAAATTTTTCTTGGTCGATTCCAAAGGTTCATTATTGAAAATAATAAACCAAAAGCGGGGTAATTCCTGGAAATTTTATTTTCAAGTAGGTACCTATGTTTTTTTTCTATTCTGAGTTACTACACAATTAAGTTTGTATGTTCATAAAAAGAAGGAATAAATTTATTTTCATTTCATTTCACAATACTGTTTCACGTTCTGTATACTACATTCAGTTGCCACAGTCCGTGGCCTTCAGTTCTTTTTACCTGCCAGAAACTTAGATTATCTCCCCCCTCTCCATTCTAAGACTCAGATACCTAACATGATTGCGTATGTACATATGTAGGACCTCCCCCTTCCCACCCATCTGTCGGTACCTCGGCGAAGAGGCTCGTCGGCGACCGGAATAGCAATCTCTCGGCAAACAATACATCCGACGATGGTGGTTTTCTTTCGGCATTATACGGAACATTGTGTCCCGTCTTCGGATCTTCTCAATATTCAGGGCGCAAAAGATAAGTCGGATGCCGTAAGCAGGTTCTCAAGGGGGAGTTAACATGATCTGTGGCCAGCCTGCCTGTACCGCGCCTTTTGTGTTCGGGTGATCAGCCCTTGACAAAGGCGGACCTTCGCTCGTCCTTCGTGAACCTAAGTACACCTATTACCCGCATTTCAGGCAATATGAAAGTAGTTATACGAGTAATTTATGGCGTTCATTCTTTTAACCCCCAACAAATTGTGTTTTCCTAGGAAATCCCGGGTAATTACAACACATGTCGGCACCTCGTTCATTCTTCTAGACCCCTCTCGATTCCCTCTGAGCATTCAGCGTCTTGTTGATCGAACGAATGAATAAAATACATGTTTATTTTTTTCAAATTCTAATACTAATATTACTAATACAAATACTAGTATTTAGCTTGTACAGGGTGTAACACCTATGTTCCTGCCATAGCCTTGGGCTTGATTCTACTACTACTACTACTTTTTTCACTTTTAACATCAATTTCGTGTTTTCGACCTCGTATCATTAGAATTTTAATAACTCCTTCAATTTACTGGATAAAATAAAATTTGTCGATACCATCAGGAAGAGCTAAAAAGAAATAATTAAATTTCTCATCTCCCTGATGGATAACCAAAGTTGTTTTAATAGGCGAAACGGGTGAAAAATGAACGTGAGGAGAAAAACGCTGCAAATTATTAAACAATGGTTTATTATTTTTCTATATAGATCACTCGTCTGCAAAGCCACCAATCATCCAATATGAAGAAAAACATCGATCGCATTTCGGTCAGATGTAATGTGAACGGAGATTAGGCCTTTTGCGATTCACACTCGTGTTTCTGATTTATCGTACGTCCAACCCTTAAATTCTCGTAGGGAGCGAACGGTTTGTCCTACAGAGCTCCGCGTGGTCTCAAAAAATTCTATAGTACCTATCTAAAATTGATGAAAAAAAAAACCTTTGTATCAGAATTTATTTAGTTAGGGCGTTTTAAAAATGTTAAACCTTATTTTTCAACCCTTAGAAGTGACCTACATCAACCAAAATCTTCGGGGCACTACTAGACCCCAAATAGAGCCCACATACCAAATTTCATCAAAATCAGTCAATGCCAAGTGGGGAAAGTGCAGCGTACGGTGGACGGACGGCCAAATTTTTATTCGATTTTTGGATTCTACGTACCTTGAAACGCAAACCAACAAATTTTGAGGGGGTGTTAAACAAACATTTTTCCTGGTCAAAAATATTGGAAACAATCCTGACCATACCGTCGGAAAGCTGAGATTTTGGGTCAACTTTTGAGGTGTGAGAGTTTTGTTTACAGTGGAAAATTAACCGGCAGTTCGAGAATTTAAAAAATCGTGATCCTGCCTACTCTAAATTACAGTTCTACATAAAACATCAATCGACTGTTGTAACGGGCTCGAGTGTAATTGAATAATCCCAGCTATCCACTCATATTACTGGAAGGCGGAATCGAATAGTCAAAGAATCCTAGAAAATATTTGGGAGGTGTAAAAAAATGGTTTTGGAAGTTGTTCAGGAAGGTCTACAACGTAAAACGTGAGTGGAAATTTTGATTTTTGAGAACATTTTTTTTTTTTCGAATTTCGAAAAGTGAAAACAAAGCTTCTCCACGTCGGCAGCAAAAGAAGCTACATCCTCCGATGCTCCTTGTATCCTCTGTCTCAGCCGTGCTAAAAACAAGCGTGCTTGGCCTTGAGCACCAAATCGACGTGACAACGCATCTTCCATTGTGGACAGATATCTTTGATCCTCTGGAACATTGCATACTTCAGCAAGGGCAGAACCGCGTAATGCTGCCTTGTGACGAACAGCTGCAGTGTTTGGTCCCCAATCATTTGTTTTTTTAATGGCACGAAATTGAGCCCAATATTCATCCCATGGAGTGGATCCATCGTACGTGGGTGGATGGATAATGTCAATCTTCTCCCTGGTAGCGGGACCAGGACGTTGAAGCTCCCTCTCTCCCATTGACTGGAACTCCCTGGTCATTTCGGCAAATTGTCGTAACAGATCGTTGACTAGAAAGGGAAGTTGAGGCTGTTCAGGTTGTTGATCTGCAAACGCTACATCTTCATTGTGGATACTCTCTTCCTCATCCTGTACAGAATGCTCTCGGCTCCGTTGTCGCGCCCGATCATCTACAGACTGGTGTGAATCCATGTAACACTTCTGACACCAATTGTTGAGATGTAGATAAGCGCAAGGAGAAGCGAAGAACCGATTTATTAATCGTGGAAAACTCACAGACAACTCACTTGAACTTTTCCAACTTTTTTTGACACAATGCACTGACACACATGATTACAATAACATAGATACGACAGTATCATTAGTGCAGTCACCGCACAACAGTATTACCTATGAATTGAAATGAAATTGGGTGAACAAATTATGAATTTCACGAGAAAAAGCTGCATTCAGGTTTGGCTGCAGAGCTCGAAGTTTGGCATTAGCTAAAATGCGGACTTTAAACCCCGGTTGACTTTCTCACACGTGGAAAACAACTCCGCACACGTGGAAAATAACTCGGCACACAATGGACACCTTCTCCAGGGGAAACAAAAGGTCGCACTTTCCCTCTCGTTTTCCACGTCCGCACCACGCGCCCACATCCCCCCCTTATCTCCTCCGCGCTATCTCTTATCTACACTTTGCACCCCCTCCGCGCCGTAAACCGGGTCCCCCTATAAAACCCACCCCCTTCCTGTTGTGAAATCCACCCTCCGGACTCTAAATAAGGGTTGAACGACCCCCTCAAAACCCCCCTGAAAACGTTCCGTTTTGGCGAGTTACGAAAAAGGCGAGGCCTCGCTCCGCCTCACACCACCTCACGCCACCTCACACCACCTCACGCCACCCTCACGCCACCTCATCCTACCTCACAGCGCCCCAATTCCCAGACCAACTGATAACCTCCCCCTCACTCTGCATTATGTTTTCCCCACCCCATAATTCATTCGTCGAGGGTTAATTCGATTACAAAAGACGGCGCCTCTCACAATGAAATTTACAACTTTTATCGTCGGGATGACCGCAACGGCGATTCTTGAATGGACGATGCTCGAGAATATTTCGACTCTCCTCCCCCCACATAAACTCCCTACTAGGTAACTAAACTACCTGTACAATAAAATGTTTTATTTATTTTTCACTCTCAACAAGATAAACAATAATAAACCGTTTAATGCAGCATGAATTAATGAGCGAGTTTTCAAAGAAATGTTTCAGTTGAAGGGATGATTAAGAAGAGGAACAATGGTGTTGAAATTTCTTTTAGAACGTACGTTTGAACGGTTGGCGTTTTATGTATATATACATAAATCTATATACAGATTTATATCTATTAGGTTTATATATAGATTTTCCATTAGATTTATATATAGATATATACAGATTATCTATATATACAGGGTGTTTCACGAAATGGTTACACCCCCCTTCATTTTCGCAAAATACAGCGTAAAAAATTCCGACCAACGCAATTCTTCATGATTTTTTGTGAGGATCTCAGGAAAAATACTTCTGCGCAAAAAAGTTGCGCGCAATCGTGCGCAATTGACACTAACTTCATTTTTTCAAATGGAACCCCCCTTTTTTATTACAGATTCGGATTCTACGTCAAATTTCATGAGAAATTCATACCCACATTGATTTGTTTTATTGCGCGCAACCTGGCTTTTTGAACGCTCTAAGTTGCGCAACTCCACAATTGCACAAAAATTAGATTTTGGAGAACCCTAAGTGTGGCACATGTTTTTTCATCATTTTTTAACGCTTAATCACATGGTGACATCCGTTTTTCAATTTGACAGGACTTTTTCAAAATAGCTGCCAAAAATTCGGTTGTTTTTAGTGAAAAAATCGCTCTTTTTAAATCGTTATGAGTTTTTAGGTAATTTTATTCAGTTCAAGCATGATCATGCTGTCAGTTTTTATTTTAAACTCCACCGTAGACGGCCCCAAGCCCGTGGTTCAAAAGGAGGTGAGAAAATAAAAAATAAACATGATTTCGACCTCAAAACTGACGTTTTCGTGAAAGAAATGTTATTTTTTCCTCTTAAATCTTGGTTTTTCTCAAAACGGATGACACCCTGTGATTCAGCGTTAAAAAATGATGAAAAAAAATGTGCCACACTAAGGGTTCTCCAAAACCTAATTTTTGCGCAATTGTGGAGTTGCGCAACTTAGAGCGTTCAAAAAGCCAGGTTGCGCGCAATAAACCAAATCGATGGG